>JARHVA010003625.1:1065000-1512500 GCA_037957365.1 Torreya grandis | reverse complement strand
TTTCATATAATGATCATCTATTTCATATAATTTCATCTAATTTATCCTTACTAATCCTCTTAGTCATTATTCTAACACCCATTTCATTATTCATATCCATATACTAACCTTATATGATCCAACAAAACAATTATTTTTTCTAATCCTATACCATTTTTCACCTAACCCCACTTATCCATTAAATGGGAATTTAAAATTTCTATATCCCACCCACTTACCTATTCTTAGGATTTCCTTAAATCTTACCCACTATTATTTACATAATCACCTTCTAAGCCCACCTAACACTAATCTAACCTCCCTATAATTATCATCAAGTCCCATAATATATTCTAGAATTCTCTAATTCTAGAATCCTCCACCATTTTATCCCTCCTCTCTAGAATCCTCTAATTCTAGAGACATCTATGGAATTTTTAATCCCTAATAATTACCTCATATTAATCTATAAAACCTATCCAATCCTTCATTGATAAGGAGGAAGAAATGAGGGGGAAATCCATGATATCCAATCCATGCTAACCATTTTCAAGAGTCAAGCCAATATAAGTTATCCATAAAATTTGAGTCTACATATAGCAATCTATCAAGCATTAGTATTTGTATTGAGGCATGTCTTTTTCAATTGGAGGTTAATTATTGATTATAATTAACATATAACCATTTTTATTTAATTTTTTATTATTTTCCTTTCATTTTTTAGCCCAATCTTGAGGTTAGACTTGAATTTGGATTGATTTAAATAACTTCTTGAATGTTTGAATCCTATAATCTGATTCTTATTAGTGGTTTTTTATCCTCTAAGAATATTCATAAGGATGCAAGGAGGATATAATACACCATTTTAACCTTCAGGTGAAACTTAGGAAAGAAAAAAATATTTATTAACCAATTAAGTTAGATGTGTGGTAAGATAAGACAATTAAGGTAGAAAAAAATAATAAAATAAATATTAATACCACGTCTTCATCTAATGACCTAAAAACAAATGTGTTAGTGGTTTTAAGCATGGATATTAACTATACTACCAAATCTAAGGTTATATATGTCAATAAATGTAATTTATCCTTAAATTGTATATCATAATCTTGAATAGACTCATCATGTTTTTTATTTAAGTCTTGAAAATGTTCCAATGTGTGTTTTGGCAAATCATTATTTTTAAAATCTAAGAGGAATATATTCTTTATATTTTTAAAAGTGGTTAAGTAACCATCTAGGAGATTATAAACCCAATCACTAACTACTTTTGTTAAACTCTTGTGAAAATACTTTAGTAATAAGTGTCCATCCTTATCTCAATGACCAAGGGCGTGTATATATAGAGTCAAATGGGTGGAAGGGTCATCTTGACCATTGAATAAAGGGATTGTTGGAATGAAAAATTTGGTTGGACAATTATATTAAAAAAAATTATTGTTAGAGTTTGATGTTAAATAATATTATTTTTAAAGCTCTCATGACATAAGAAAACTTCTAAATCAAGAACTGCAACCTCTTTTTGAATATCTCCCACAACATTCATTAGGGATACAATGTGACTATTATGAATGTGGGAAGTATGGGAAGTTGCAATTATGGGTTTAAATATGACACCTACTTGAAATTTATGGATAATGGGCTCATTTCAACTATCTTTATACTCTAAGTGGTCATTAAGGAATGTTCTATAAGTATTGTGTAAAAAATGTTCAAAACAAATGATATATGTAAATTAGAAATTATCTATTATTGAACATCATGAAGATTTATATCAATATTATGTAAATAATAATTTCATAAGAGATTAATTAACATATCATTCAAATTATATCTATAAAAATATTGATTACTTAAATATTCATTACATGAAATAAATGAAATTTCACTTTTTTGTTAACTATGCATCAAAGGGTTGTAAGGAGAAAGCATTGTATGAAATTATTCTTCTTCATCACTATGAGTATTGTAATCATTGTCATTACAAGTAAATTTATATAGATCATTTGATTCACTTTCACATGTATCATGTTTATAATTTAACTAATGATATCATTTTCATGTCTACATTCTACAAGGAGAATGAGAAAAGAATTGCATGCACTTATATTTTGGATATCTAGAAAGAGAAAAGGATCTTCACTTTTTGCATTTTCTAAAAAATGAAAATAATCTTCAATATTTATAATATTTTAAACATTTGGTAGAGAAATAAAAAAATGAACATGGGAATAATTTATTAAATGGGATACACATTCAAATTTTTGTACACACACATCATGAGACAATTTTATGCATCAAAGATAACTATGATCAACATTCTGATTAATATGATTAGTTTTGTTTGCATACATGACCATTTTATAATATTGAATGTGATGCAATGAATTATTAGATGGTAAATAAAAACTTGGTTTTTTCTCAAATAATTCATCAATATATTTTAAATCAAGCAACATGGGAGAAATATGAGAGCTAGGTGCCTCATGCTCACTTTATAAATATATGGAATAAACATTATATTCATAATCATAATTAGTGATAAGATTCTCTATGTAATCATAAATGTTTTCATTTTCATCAATTTGAATATTTGTCCATTCATTATTATAAGATTAAGGGGATGCTCCAAAATAATACTTTTTATCACACTTTTGATTATCCATAGGATCTTCATAAGAAATGTATTGATCATCAAGAAGATTGAATATGAAATCCAAAGGATGAGGATCCTCAGGATCTTCACTAAGGGGATTAATTTCAAATAGTATAAATCAAAACACACCCAAAACTATAATCACAAAGGCTAGGAAAATAAGGAGAACAAACATTACCTATGTTATACACAAAAATAATGATGAATTTATCAATCTTGAGTTAGATATTAGTATCAAACACTACTATCAAATTTAGATGGTAGTGTAAGATACTACTATTTGAAAAGGGACATAACATGGAATATTATATGGTAGTGTCCATCTCATGAATATTAATATTCATATCATAAACATTAGTGTCCAATGACATTTTTAATGCCAAAAAATGGTAAAAAATCCTAAAAAATCAAAATTCAATAAAATCAAAAAATTCCAACTCATCAAAATCTTGGCCTGCTAGGGCACTTTAAAATATTTAAACCTACATGGGACACATGGGTCTTCCTTTAGGCATTTTATAAATAATATAAATCACAAAATATCAATAATAAAAAATACTAATTAAATAAAAACATTTTTTTGAATCTATTATATCTTGAATTTAAATCTACCATATCTTGAGCTTCACATTTTCCTTTGACTTTTCCACATGCACTTATGAATTTAAAATTTCCATATCTTGAGATTTTTTTTAAAAAAATTATGAGCTAAAAGTTGTGTTGGATCCCACAAAAAGAGTTATTCTAATGTATTCAGATTTCATAAATGTTATTTACAATTTTAAAAAATAGCATATTGTAATCTATAATCATAATACAATAGATTTGTACAAGATAAATAAATAAATTTCAAATATTGTAATCAAACAACTTCCAGGGTATAACAAATATATATGATTGATTCATACATGGTTGATACATCTAAGATATGACCATCTTATCATTTTGAGATAAGGTGCCTACTAGGTTACATTCCCCTCACCCCAAAAAGGTGGGCATATTAGTGGGTGCATGGCATATGGACATGAGTCCACTAGATAGTTTGAAAAATTGGTATAATTTTATATATTTCATATGATTTAGATACATAATTAGGTCAAAATATCATGCACTTGGTATAATTTTCATAGGTTTATGATAATTTTTTTAATTTTTTGGCATATATCATACATAGATTTCAAATGTTTGAGATAAAGTTTTCATATTTGTTGCAAATATTATTCATAATGATAGAATTTGAGGGCATATGACATGGATATGTACTTTAGTTAACATAGTTACACTGTATAGTTTTCATAGATTAGAGATTAAATTTTGATAGATACTTCAGCTTCACACACATTAAAGGTGCATATGCCATGCAAATATACCAAAACACAAATACATATATAGATTTTATATCACTTAAAATAATCATCATGAGGGGCATACATTTTTTTGTTCCTATTATCATATACACATTTATGCACTGACCTTAGCAAGATGCATTGATTGATCTTTTATTTGTCTAAAATAGTTGGCTTGCTTGAGTAGTGTGATTTAGATTCGACACAATCAATGGCCCTATCACTACTTATTATTTAAAAGAAAGATTAAACACTCTTTATGGACTTGGAAATACTCCAATTATATTAGATTGGGAACATGATCACACCATAATTTTATTTATTTCATAAACATCTCCAAGATGAAGCACACATGATCGATTGTGGAATCATTCACTTTATTAAATGGAAAATTAATGGGGCCTTAGGTCCCCTTCTATCAATCCATCCTCCATAGTGAGGATGATATTATAGATGAATCACTATGTAACATATGTGTGTGTGTGTGTGTGTGTGTGTGTGTGTGTGTGTGTGTGTGTGTGTGTGTGTGTGTGTGTGTGTGTGTGTGTGTGTGTGTGTGTGTGTGTGTGTGTATATTTATATTTATATTTATATTTATATATATGTATGTATGTATGTATGTATATGTATATATATGTATGTATGTGTGTATATATATATATATATATATATATATATATATATATATATATATATATATATATGTATGTATGTATGTGTGTGTGTGTGTATATATATGTATGTATGTATGTATGTATATATGTGTGTGTGTGTGTGTGTGTGTATGTATATATATATATATATATATATATATATATATATATATATATATATATATGTATGTATGTATGTATGTATGTACGTATATGTATATGTATGTGTATCTATACATATGTATGTATGTATATATATATATATATATGTATGTATGTATGTATGTATGTATATATGTGTGTGTGTGTGTGTGTGTGTGTGTGTGTGTGTGTGTGTGTGTGTGTGTATATTCATGTTATTTAATTGTCAATATTTTTATTTATTTACCATATTTAGATAATATGTGCTAATTATATTTTAACATTTATTGGTTGCAGGGCAAGAGATACAAGGTCAAGTTAGAAACTTATGTTTACACACCCAAGTTTGAGCTTAATTCAAATCTATTAATTTTATTTTATGAATTTACTATATTAAAGGTGAGTGGTAATGTAGATACCCATATTTGGTACAATATTTAGTTATAATGTCTTTATGCATAGTTTTGGATGTATATACCTTTTGATAGATAATTAAGTAATATAATGGGATAATCTTACATGGACCTCTTTGGATTTTTACCTCTCTTTATTGTTTTGTATAATATTATGTGTCTTTTTGGACATTTTTATGTCTTATATCCATCAAATTATAGGGGTCCCTATGTGCTTGTGGTCTTTTCTATCCTCTAAGTCTCTGGACACTACCATTTAGACTACAACACTACCATCCCTGCTAGTGTTCTAAATCCAATTGTAGTGCCTCATCTAATTCCCTTTCTTATTTTAATACTTTTCTCTTTGTGACTATTTTTTAGGATTTGGATGTTTTTATAATGGTCGAATTTCATGTGCCACTATCTTAATTCAAATTAAAGGGTTACCTATACCTTCAAGGCTAGGGCATATTATTTGATCATCAAGCAAGCCTTTGAATTAGAATATACATTTTTTATTCAAAAAATATTGAATCACACTTTACACTAAACTTATATAATTTAAGTCTATAGCATTATAAAATATCAAATCAAGCTTGCATTTATTATACCAAGGGTTACAATAAGAGAAAGAGAATATGGTCACATAGTCACTATCACACACATATAGCTAGGAGGTATAAATACATGCAAGTGTGATGCCCTTTTCAAAGTATATGATTATGTATTCAAGACTTAGAAATAACAAGGTTACTAGGGTTAGCTTAACTCACATCTTATCCAATTGTTTACTAAGTCACATGTATGTGAGAAGTAATAAGATAGGGTTATTTTGTCACAAATTAATCATGTACAAATTTATCTCAAATTTAGATAGAAAAAAAAAGCAAAGGCATAGGTACATGGACATAACCTTTAAAATCAAGACACTAAAATTGATGCTAGTGTCCAAAATTTGACACTAGTGTCTAGGCTATAGGTAAAACTTAGAATAGATAGAAAATAGAGCTACATTATAGGATTGATATGAAGTTGAATGACTATGATGATCCTGAAATAAAAAGGAAAAACAAGATATTTTCTATTAACCCTTACTTGCATAGTTTATTGATTTTATTTATTTCACATGCTTGAATCAATTTATTACAAATACTATATTATATGTCTTATATATGAATATTGCATTATTACATTCAAAGTTTTATTTCCATAGGGTATTTATGTAAGAGATCATTTTAAATAAAACAAAATTCTATTTGGGATTTTTTTTAATCATTATAGGTCTAGTTAGATATATTCCCTCATGTCATAGGCCTAAAGGCTTTGGAATCCTTCTATTTGATATTAGTGAGTAGGTACCCATCTTTCTAGGTCTATGTATCTACACTTGGTCATGAAACAAACATAACGTATCATTGAGATATTTTATTAACCTTTTCTAAGTTTGGATAGTTATAGATATAATAGTTATAGGCTAATTTTATCCAATTGGTTACATTTTTGAAAACCAAAAGTGAACCTTATCATTACCTTCACCTTTTTAGTAGAATGAATTGGCCAACATGATATAGTTATGTGTCTAGTTTTATTTCTAGTAGATTACATCAACCAGTTTGATATAATTATATCATAATTTTCTTATTATAGTAAATTAAATCGACCAACTTGATGCAATTTCCTTCCTATTTATAAAAGACATTTTCTGACCTGAGTCATCTAGTGTTTTCACAAACTAGATCAGTCTTCTTGATACAATTTTTTTCTAGGTTTACAAGTACCTTGATCAGTGTTGATAAAATTCTATTTGTTTCATTTCTATCATAATATAGTTCATTTTAGTGAACTTCCTATTTATTTTAATTCATTGAATGTTTTAAATTGGTTTTCACCATGGATATTTTAAATTTATTTTTATATATTTTTAGATTTCCTTGGAGATTATGTTCTATTAGTCTATAAAATCTTAGGATCTATCATTTTTGGCTAAACAATAACCTATTTTACTGGGACCATGAAGTGAGGGATATTATCTAAATACTCAAGCCCTATAAAAAACAAAACATAAAATTTAGTTTCCACGTGCCTCATGATATATCAAAAACACCTAGAGTTCCCTTTATTTTGAACCTAAGATCCAACCATATATTTTATAGTATGGTGCACTTGAGAGGAGTGTATGGCCTTGGTAAGTTATTATCATTATACCTTTAAAACTAGAGTTAGTGGGATACAGATAGAGTTAACTTCTCTAGTTAGTGATCTACAACATTGTGGTGACACTAATCAATGAGCAAACAATTATTTTTGAGATTATACACTATCAATAAAATAATTTTAGTGTTTGACTTATCTTAATTTTGATAATTAGTTATATGTCATTTTATACCTAATTATTTTTGTATTGCAGATTGCATTAGCTAGTGTTGATATAATTTTGTGTTGTCTGTTATACCTATATTAGCTAGCATGATTTAGCTATGTATGTTTATGGATTACATATACCATCTCGATACCATCCCCTATGTTTTCACCCTACCTACATCAACTAAATTGATAAAATAAATATTTCACCAACCTAAATTTAATTATACTGACCAACCTATTACAATTTCTTGTCTTACTTCTTTACTACATTAATTAGTTTGATATAGTCTATGGTATCCTATTCATATATGAATACTACATCATCCAACTTGATATAGTCTACATTTTTACTTTCTAAATTATTTCATTAGCCATATTGATATATTTTAATCTAAGTAGCTATCAATATAAACACATTTTCCCTTAAACTACATCAAATAACATGATACAATCTCTCCTAAAAAATTCAAAAACCAACCACATGGGATTGGTTGATACCATTATTTTTCTATAAATAATCATCTTTTCATATCAACCTTATAATCAAATCAACATCATGATGTTACCACTTAATATATTCCTTGATATTCTCAACCCATTCATATTTTATAAGGGTTATCCATTTCTTCCTACCTTATCCATTATTGAAGACAAATTTTCATGATGAAATTTTTACAAAATTCGTTCTAGACCTATCGCATGTAATATGGTGGAAATTAACTAGAATGATGATTCTAACATTTTAAGGAACCTTGATGACAATAATATTTATACCCCACTCAATAATGGTGGTTTTAAATAACTTCATTTATCATCTACCACATGTATGAAAAATAACACTACTCTTGTTAAAATTCCTTGTGATCATAATGGTTGTAATCCCCATCCTAAGATCTATACTCATAATAAACCTATTGGTACAACTCAAATACTTACATAAATGGTTCAATAATTGAACATTATGTAAGCATATAATAGTTCCTAAACACTCCAAATGCAAAACCAAATTTTGAAAACGGCTAACCAATAACACCAAGTCATCATCACTCAACCAAATTAAAATTTTATCCCCCATCCAATTAAATATGTAAATGGGAATATCATGCCTCAACCTCCTATACATTAAAAAATGCTTCAACATATTCAAAATGAACCCTAGCTCCTTTCATTATGTCTATATACATTATAAACATCTATCAAAGTATCATATATAATAGGACTAAGGATCTTGTATCAATCCTTACATATTTTGGTAATCTCTATAAGGAACGAGTCCAAACCAATAATTTTGATACTACCAAAATTATAGCCAAAACATTCACATGAGATTCCTTAGAATGGCACAACCAAATTCCTAGTCATTCCATTACACAACTAGAGGCTTTATTTAATGCTCTAATTAAGGAATTCTAACATAATGATCTTCCTAAAAATATTCATTATAATTTCATCATTGATAAGTAATCTCTTAATGAATCTTCCCAAGCTTTCATCAAATGATGTAAGTCCTTAGCTCACAAATCAAATAATAACATGAGCTATGATAACCTTTTCAAACTCTTTATTATTGATCTTAAATCTCCTATTTTAATAAAATATTAGGAATCTCTCTCCCCACACCTTAGAAGAGGCTATTGATCAAGCCAATCATAAATATTTCCTCATGACCCAATTAGAACCTCCTCAAATTAAAAAAAAGGAATATTTACATAATACATCTAATGAAATTACCAAAAATACTCAAACAAAGCCTCCTCAATCCAAAACATGAGAATCTTCTTCTGATAAGCAACTTCCGTATCACCCTTCCTTTAATGTGCAATAAATTAAGAATTTATTATCTCCATTTATACCATTTATTTATATTACTACTACCCATCCACTTGGTATGTCCCTAATTTTTTTTCTGGTTCTATGTTGACATTTTTCACTCTCATGTTGTAACCTTAAAACATTTGAAGTCACTCTCATGTTTGAAAAAAAATTGATAATGACACTATGAAGAAAGAACATCACATTAAATATCATCAAGATTCTCAAAGTTGAACATATAATGAAAAAAATTCTAATCAAAAGCCTCAAAAGGTATATCAAACATAAACTCTAATACACAACATTCCAATGCCAATTTTCATGCTAATAATGTGGATTATGACCAATAATATACCAATTCCTAATATGTGAATTTAGAAAAGGTTAAATAATGTCATAAGCCCACTCAAAATGATCTTGACACCAAAACTAAGAATCCTTCTAAAAAATAATTTCTTAAAGACACTACAATCATTCCCACTTCATCTTTGGATCTTCAAAGTAGTGATGAACCAACCCCACCAACGGGGTATCAACCTAGTTTTAACAATGCTCCCAATATTATTAATCATAAAAATAGTTTTACTAATGAATCCAAGCCTCATTTTGGCTTGAAATTAAAACCACAAAGGGAATTTATAGATAAGCTATATTTTATGCCTTACAAAATTCCACTCAGATGAACATCCATTTCTAAAAAATAAGAGTGTTTATAAACACTAAAGGGACATAAGTATTGTCCATGGAATAAAACCCTTAATATTTCCATTGATGACTCAAAACTTAGAGTGCTAGTAACCAATTGAATAAAAATAAAAATAAAGAAAGAAAAAGAGAAAACTATAGATTTTTAAGATGGATCATAAATAATTAGTGATAAGGAACACCATAATACACATAAACATAACTAGATAGTAGAGAAATTACAATAAATATACAAGATAAATAAGATGAAGATCAACTAAAATTAATCTAATTTTATGAGGATGAGATTGGGAACCTAAAATGAATGCAAAAGTTGATTAAAAAACAAGATTTAGTAATTAAATTAATGCAATTTTGCTAGTAATGGAATAAACAATAGAGGTAACATCGATTAATTGAATTGTTAAAAAAATAACATATTATTAAAAAGAATGTGATTATAAAAATAAGAAGTGGAATAAAATAAAAATCTTACTAGATATAAAAATAGATGAATATGAAGTAAGACATTATTTGACCTTGGAGTAAATACAAATGTATTACCATGTAGTATATTAGAGTTACTCGATAAATCATAACTACATGCTTTAGCATATGGCATCATTATGGTTGATGACACACCATGCTCACCAATAGGAACACTAAGAGATGTTCAAGTTAATATAAACGTTATAAAAATAAAAGTGTATTTCAAAGTGACTAACATGTATAATATAGGCTACCTGACTTTATTAAAATTATAATGTTTCATAGACTAGAATGGCATGGATCATTTTGAGAAGAGGAAATTTAATTTGAAGAGAATGGGTTGGAAGTCAAATTTTTACTAGAAATAGGTATGGGATCTATATGGTTAGAGTGATCTGTATGAATTATCTAACATATACACCTTAAATAATTAAAAAAAAAATTAACAAGACCATGAACCTAATGATGAGGGGAAATAATAATTAAAAATGAGGAAGTAAAAATAATGTTTGATGATGATATTAATGATTAGTTGTATGGGTGATAAAAAACAACTATTAACAAAGTATGCCACATAAGGAAAGTACAAACATTAGGAATTAAAACTAGTGTCTTTAATGATACGATACCACAGAGGAGAAAGGAATACCAAATTGAATGAACCTCTCATTATAAATTACCAATTTTCATTAGAATTATAAATGGATAATACTACCTATAACAAATGATAATGGTATTTTGATGGAGAAAATAAGGATGCAAGAAATTGATGACACAATGACTATCACCACCATAAGGGGTAGAACAACCACAAAGCCATTGTTTGATATTGGAAATCTTTTATCATCTTACTTAAGAATTAGGTATGTTATAGGAAAATATAAAAACAAGAAGTGGATTACAATGACAAGAAGCTAAAAAATATAAATAAATATAAATAGAAGGATAAAGACAATGGATCGATACTATAAAATATAAGACATAATAATTTTATTATCCCCTAAAAATAAGGAAGTAAAATATAGCTAGAGAAGGAAACCCCAAAAATATAAAAGTGGGACATTATTGGGTCAAAGAATAATTTGAAAAGATACTAGAATTACTAAGGGAATATGAGGACTATTTTTGTGAAGATTAACTGAATTAAAAGTAATAAAGGAATAAATTGGTATCGTGAAAATACAAATAAAAGAGGATGCAACACCATTACATAAAATAACTAATAGTATAAATCTAAATGTTAAGGCTAAAGTGAAAATTTATTTGGATAAAATGTTAGACAATGGAATAATAACCCTCATTGAGGACACATAATGGATCCCTATGGTCATCCAAAATAAAAATACAATTTAAATTTGTATCTATGTTGATTATGGGGAATTGAATAAGGAAAATTTACATGAACCCTTATACACACCATTCATAAAAGAAATATAAATAGATCATTTGGTTACCACCAAGTAAGGATAATCCCTAAAGATCATTCAAAGACAACATTTGAAAATAAATGTGGATCCTTTATGTACATGATACTAATTTTTGGATTGAATAACACTCCAACTATGTTTATTAGGATATTGGTGAATGCATTCAAAGACTTTATCTATGAGTTTATAGAAGTATACCTATATTATTATATGTACATGGCCTATTAAAATACCATGTATAGGTTTTTTATTAATGTTATGTAGATTTATGCAACTTAACATTTCACTCAACTTGAATAAATGTATTTTTTCCACACTGTCTGGATCATCACTAAGACACATAATCTAGAAATAAGGACTAATGGTATATCCATTAAAAATAATCATTATCATAAATATACCACCACCCAATATGTAAAAACAATGCAAAACAAAATTGGGTTACATAGGTTATCACCACCAGTTTATTAGAAATTATGTGGTCATTAGTGTACTGATAGATGTTTTTTTTAAGAAACAAAATAATCAACCTTTAGAATGGTTGCCATAGTGTCAAGAAACCTTTGATAAGTTATAAAATAAGATTATATATGTACTCATACTAGTTTTCCCAAATTTAAATATCCCATTTCACATTCATGTGGATGTTTCTAGGATAAGAATAAGAGTGATGCTAGTATAACCCTATGGTAACATAAACTATCCTATACATTTTGCAAGTAGGAAATTGGAAAAAGTAGAAACAAACAACTCCACCATAGAAAGTGAGGAATTAAAAAAGGTTTATGTATTAAATAAGTTTAAACATTATTTATTAGAAACCCCATTTATATTATTCAGCAACCATGAGCCACTCAAGTATGAATAATTTGCTATTGGTTAATACTCTTTCAATAATTTAAATTTAAAATTGTGGTTAAACTTGGTAGCCTAAACAATGGGTCTAATTACTTATCCCAAATTACTATAGGAGAGGACACAAGCTAAAATTCATATGAGATCCCCTGATCTCATCTTTTCCACATTGAGGCTACACTAAAATATATGGAAAGTATTACCTAGTCCTTTCTAGTGGTGATTTTTATGAATAATATAACAAACTATAATGAAAAATATTAATGATTCAAGATTTACATTTTAAATTAATTTAGGGAAGACTATAAATAAATTTAAGATATGAAGTGTTGATAATATTGATGTCAGCACACAAATGAGATAAAATTCTAAGAGAAGACCATGATGGGGTGGTAGGAGGACAAAACTCAAGTTAAATTACTAGTAAAAAGATAATGTTAGTAGGCCTATGGTGGCTAACACTATTTAAATATGCACATAAATATGCTATAAATTATGACATGTGATAAATAATGGGAAAACCTAATGTAAGAGATAAAATTCCACTTTGTCTAGTACTAACACTAGCCCCATTCGAAAAATGGGCCATTGATTTCATATGTCCTATCAAACCTGTAGCATGAAAAAGTAATGCAATATTTATTATCACTAAAATATAATATTTTACAAGATGGGATAAAACAACAACTATGAAGGATTGCATGACAACAATTTCTGAAAAGTTTATATATGAAAACATAATTACACATTACACATGTCCACTAAGTATAACAAGTGATTAGGTTAGGAATTTTTTCAATAATACAATTATATAATTAATTAAACACTTTTTGATTCAGAATAATAAGATTACTCCCTACCACTCAAAATTAAAAGAAATTATTGAGGCATTTAACAAGGTATTATATAAGGTACTAACATAGGTGTATAATATAGATATTGGTGATTAGGACACTAAAATACTAGAAGTGTTATGGGATTATGTTAATATGTAAAAAATATTAAATAAATACTACCATTTTATGTAGTATATGGTTACAAATAACACTACCAATGAAGTATATATTTTCAAGTTTAAGAATAGTGGTGGTATTTAGATTAAATGAAAAGGACTAACTTCAACAAATATTGTTGGAATTGGAAAAACTTGATGAGAAAATATTCTTAGTGGCTTACAACCATACTCAAGATAAAATATGCCAATAATAATGGAATAATAGACATATTAATGTCAAATAATTTCAAATCAAATATAATGTATTTATTGATTTATGAAAATAAATATAAAAATCTAGGAAAGTTAAAGATAAGATGGCTCTGTATATATATAATTGAAGACTAATTATATTTAGGAATAATTAAATTAAAAATTATTTCATGTTCTTTTAGAAAAGTATTTTTTAATGGGGTACAATTGAAACTCCATATTATAGATAACTAAATAAAATGTAGTGAAAAACATTAATTGAACTTAAGGGCTACCATTGCCCTATAAATCCATTTGGGTGAATCGAGTAAGGATACTTTGGTATCCTATACCAAACATTGAAGTATTCATTTTATAATTATGTTACACCTTATCCTCCCACTCCACCCCCCAAATTATTTCTTGAAATAATATGAAAATAAAGATAAAAGATAGAAAAATTGGGGAAAAGGAGGAAAAGATTACAAAAAAATCATAAACCCAAAGAAAGAGATATATAGATAAGGAGATAGATGAACACAAATAGAAGTATAATTTTTTATATAAATAATTCCAAAATAATGGTAAATAAAATAAGGTTTGATTAGAAACATGTAGTTATATTTTTCTCCACATAAGGATATATCTCACAGGTTAGTTGAAATGTATAACACAATTAAAAATAAAAATATGTGGTTGGTGGAAACTAAGAAAATAATTAAGAATAAAATACAATAATGTAATAGGATAAGTATTAAATTAAATGAATAAATAGGTGAAAATAAATATAATTAAGACATAAAGTAGATAAAGTAGATAAAAATGGACAAAAATAATAAATGATAATAAAGAATCCATTAGAGTTATGAGTGAAAAACATATTAAGCATCTTGAATACAAGAATCACTCAGTGAAATTATAAATTATGGATCCCTAGGTTGAATTGTGTTATATTATGTACTTGGTAATGAATTATGAGGATATATACAAATATATCCATTCAAATTTGGCATAAATTTATCATCAACCTATGGAATATGGTAGGAGGGAAATGATGCAACAAAATCCACTAAAACAATATCCCAAAGATAAAATTAGATTTATGGGGTAAATTCCATTACCTTGGAATTATAACAAGTACCAAAAAGGTAATACTTAGTATATCACATGAATATGTATTGTATTTGGATCAACTATACCATATTACATGGGTGGGCATCTATATAGTGAATGGATTGACAAAATAGGGGAAACACCTATAAACATGATGGAGAAAATTAGTTAACACAAAATCAGTGGTGAAACTCATAAGCATAGTTTTTAATTTATGTCCCATCTCCATTCAAAGAATAAAAAACCTTAAAGTATAGTATGCTATAAAATCAATTTCATGAAAATTTTATTACACAAATAATTAAAATTCAACTAATGAAAATAGTATATGAATCTCATAGGATATGGTGAGTACTAGGATTCAATATGACTTCATTATTGCACTTTACAAATAATATTAGGAAAACCTCCAAAAAATCAAGCAAGGTACATAAGATTTATATTATGACTCTCTCATATTAGCTTTAGCCATGTATTTCATGCAAACCATTCTAGGCCATCAAGGGTTAGTTCAATGGGACCTTAATAGTCCCATAGGATCACAAATGAAAATTTAATTAGAAGCCATATATTTAATAGAGGAGGAGGTAGGATGCTTTATTGCATGGGTGAAAATTATTAGAAACATGGTAGTGGGGAGGTTTAAAATCTCCCTAGGAATAGTCTAAATAATTCATAGACATAAAATTTATCATGGATGCCTAGAATATTTATATATAATCATTTTATAGCAATTTTTAAGCACTTCCACTCCTCCATTATGAGGTTAATGGTGAAAAACTCAATTAATTGTAGCAGCCAGAGAGTTACCATAGGATCCTAGAATAGTGTAATTCATGAGTGAATTAGGGGTTAGTTCCTAATATACTAAGAAACATGTACCTAATACATCATAAATACCATTTTTAATTAAATAATAAGAGACATAAAACACATAGGTATACATAGGCCCTTCATAGATAAGTTCCATATTACAAAGATCATCCTGATTGCAAAAATAAATTCACAATATATAATCAATACTTCAAGAATAAGTGAAGGAGACTACCACTTTTGTAGTCTAAGACTCCACTATTGGTAATATACTCAAATAAAAATAAATAGAAGATAAATACACTTCAACATGTTATTTAATGGAAAATATATCTAAAACATGGAAGGGGACCTATAAAATATAAAATAAAAATTTAGATAGATGAAGAAAAAGAAATGTCTCCCACATCATCTTTGGAAAATGGAGAAATGTTATTAAAAATGAGCAATAAAATATAAAGATAAGTATCTCATCATAAATTATACATAAGGGTAATAAAAAATAAAGTGAATTAAAAACAAAATGCCTAAGAGAAACGCTTGTGACTTATTCATAAATAGAATCATTAGAAGAAGGAGAACATGAAGAAACATAGACAAGTGAGGAAATGGATACCATAATAGTAGTCCTAGATATATAACACTAATAGGCATATGCATAAATAAAATATGTATAACTATCTTATGAAATTTTTGTAATGATGCAAATATGGAGGTCCAACATAAAATAGTTAGAGTAATTTTAGATTATACAGAGGTATGTCCATTCACTCTAGATGATACAATAATAATACTCTATATCTATTTAAAAGAAATAATAATAAAAATAAAAGAGAAAATTAGATAATCTAAGATGATGTTTGAAAAATATTAGGGATAGGCATTGTAAAAGTTATTAGAATAAATAACTATGTCTCTTACAAATAAGTATATATTAAGACAAATCCAACAGATATAGCTAAGGACTAAATAAAAAATGGACTTGGCAGTGAATACCTTGGAAAAATATAAAATAACTCCAAAAATTGAAAGAAATATAATAGGTTGAAACATAATAGATAAAAAATACATGAAATTGTGGATATGGATATCCAATAGGCCAAATATATTCTAAGGAATGAGAAGTTAGAAAAAGAGTTAGAAGAAAAAAAAGAAAAAGAGAAAGGGGAAAATACAAAGCAAAGGAGGAGAAGAACAAAAAAATATAATAGGAATATAGAATAAAATTAAAGGAAGAGGTGAAAATAAAAATAAAAGAGAAAAAATAAAGGAAATAAGAGAAAGTAAAAAAAATGGAGGAGAAAAGGAAAATAAAGGAGGAAGAAAAAAGGAACAAGAGGAATAAAAAGAAACAATAGGAGGAAATACAAACAGATGAATAAAGAAAAAGGAAATATGAGGAGAAAATAAAAGTGGAGAAGGAAAATAAAAAGGAATAGGAGGAAAATAAAAACAAGAAAAGGAGAAAAAAAGGAAGGAAGAGAAAGAAAAGACAAAACATGAAGAAAAAGAGAATAATGGAAAATAGGTTAGCCTCACTTTTATAAGCTATAAAGAAATACGGGATACCATTAACATATCATTGAAAAGTGCCATAGGAGTAGTAGGAATGGTTCTAAGTAGTATAACTACTCCCATATATCCCCTGAAATGGATAAAAGTATAATTAGCATGACACAAATAGATAACTTATGTAATTATGGTGCCACCAAGTTTTCTTTAGCCTATTATAAGAGGATAAATTATAGTGGACCTAAAAAAATGACCCCAATATAAAATAAATAATTGGAGATACTCTTATCCAAAGTGATAAGGTATACAGTATGCCACAACATGCAATATTAGAATAAGGCATAAAAAAGTGTCCCACTACCTTAACCACTACTAGAACTTAGTATACTTTAGACACAACATGGATAATAGAGATAAAATTTAAGGAAACTATCAATAATTTCATTAGTCATGAAAGTGATACAATATATAAGAACATAATTAAAGAAGAAGAAGATAGATAATAATATGAGGAAGAACTAGTAGGCCCATTAATAGTGGATAACCAAGTTAGAAAGTTTGAATATAAAGAATAAGTTGGGAAACTATAGAAAGAAATGGGAGATACATCCACCTAATTTTCATACTCAAATAGTTGGCCCCTATGGACATAGTATAAAAGTAATGAATTTGAGGAATTAGAAATACAACTAAGTATTATTTCTACTAGTTTTGGTACTCACAAAATTCCCTCTAAGGTAAAACAAAACAAATAGATAAGTTTACATGAACAATACAAGGAAAAATAATATCAACACATCCTTATTTATTAGGTCATGGAACAATGTGATAATTTTATAAATACCAAAATGTATAAGATGTAAATTTAGATTAGGTTTCATGAAGCATACCTACAAATGTTAGATAAGTCACCAACTCTGAAAGAGGTAGAAATGGAAACCAATGAAAATGTTGCAATAGAACATAATATTATAGATGCCAAAACTAAACTTTGAACTAGGAAATATTTTCTAAATAAATTAAGATAAATTATGAGAATTATCTACACAAGGAGGTGGAATAAAAATCATGGACCTTAATTTTGATATGTAAGTTTTTGGTGTTAAGTTATATGTATTATTACTATTTATTTAATAAGGTAAACCCAAGTTTTATAGGGACTTAAAACAATGAAATTGAAATAAAAAAGTTTAAATATGACCTATATAGTCAAATGAGCAAAAAGAAAAACTATAGACTAGATCGAAACAAAATTAGAAACCAAAAAACTAGATTATGTGGAAGGACCCTCTTGAGTGTCTTTAGTAGCAAAACTATCCTTTATAAAAATTTTGGGATTATCTTTTAAAATCTTGGCTTGAGTGTGATTCTTGAGACCTTTAATGGGTTCCTTAGGAAAAATCATCATGGGACACTTCCTGCCTTTCACCTATAAGGGGGTTTGCTTTATGGGACCCCCCTAGCGGAACCCAAGGGGGATTTCAAGACCTTGGAGGATTGGGAAGGGGGCTAGGTCTAATGCAAAAAAGAATAAATAGTGTCCTATTCCACCTAGTGAAGCTCATTTTAGTCATGTATTAACTTTGCCAAACTGAACCCTACCTAAAAAATCGTTGCATTGAAATTTTCCAGCATTTATTTGTTTTTTCTCAAATTCATCTTTTACAATGGCCTTACCCTTCCAATATAAGGTAATGGGAGACCCAATTTTGATGGGTTTCATATTCAAAATGAGCATCAACTTAAGTGTTAGGTCATCAGGTGGGGATCTAGATAAGCTATTTTGGGGAGATTGTTAAAGAGGAGGGTGGGATCCCTCTATTAGATCCTCCTCCAAGGAGTCCTCTAGGGAGTCATCCTCAGAGGAAGATCCTCCTAGAGGGACCTTCCAACCTATAAGGGTCTAGCCATATTTTACAAGTATAAGGGTAATGCCTTGATGGAGAATGGGGTTAATGTCATTAACTTGATGGAGTAAAATAGTGATTTACAAAGACTTGAGAAGGAAATAGGGGAAGTTAATTTTAAAACTGATGAAATGATTAAGAAATAAGAAATGGTGTGATAAAATTAGGGTGTAATTATCTTCCAAAGTCATGTACCTCATGACCTAAAGGTAGGCACCAAGCCAATAGTGAGGTAGGTCAGTGCGAGGAAATCCTTTCTTCTCAATTTACATGAAGTCATTAGTTCAAAATAAATGTGGTAGGGATTCCTATTTCTTGGACTCATCTTTGAATTCTTTAGTGTTAATGTAGGACATACTCATGTTGTCACTAATAAACTCATCAGAGATGTTTATGAAAATACCCTACATAGTGACCTTCCTTTTTGTCTATGTAGTGATGAAATCTCAGACCACCATGGCATTATGCTCAGTAATGCACTCTATAAACTCTATAATCCCCCCTTATTAAGTTTTTTCTTGACCTTTTATTATCAAACCTCTTTATAAGAATTTGGCTCTAAATGGTCTTTGTTGTTGCCTATGGTTGTAATAAGTACATGAATGGAGGTAGCAAGTTGAGAGTTTTGGATGCAGTCTAAACAACTAAGGCTTGAATAATGTGAAACACCAACAAAAGCAACATTAAAATTATTACATCCCCTTACCTCAAAATGAATGTGGATCTACAAGATCATGATTAGGCCCATTGAGCTAAGGGGATTAATGTGTGAGGGGATGATGATTTTAAGCTGCATATGTACTTTCCACATAGATGACACTAAAAGCCTTAGGGGGGACATTACCTTCATCATAATAGTTATTTAAAAGTTGAAGATCCACTCTAGTACTGGTGAGGAGGTCTACTACCCCATTACCTTCCCTATAGGTGTGAGTGAGTTTGACTTGTGGTATGGTTTATAAGATGTGCTTCATGTCATGAATGAACTCCTTGATAGTGTGTGAAGGAATAGTTTTTCCTTATAGGGAATTTGAGATGTTGAGAAAATACCCCTCTATTGTGAATATACTTTGGTTGAGACTCTAAACTAGATGAATACCATAGAGGGCTACTTTCACTTAAGCTAGATGGTTTGTTTGCTTTCCCATGGGAGACACATAAGCCACCAACATCTCCCATTTAGAATTTATTATGATGCCTCCTCCACTTGTAGGGCCTAGGTTGCCTTTAGAGGCCCCATCAAAATTAAATTTTACCCACCCCTTAGGGGGGCCTTCCATTTGGTTTGTTTATGAATTAAGTATTTAATGTAAGAACTAATAACTTGTTATAACTCCCAATTATTAAGAATGAGTCAAGATAAAAGGGGGGCATGTTATTTATCTTTGGGAGGGAAAGCCTTCCAATTTTATAAAATAGCTTGATAGAGATAGGGGAAGACATTCTTTAGTTGATGCCTTTTGCTTCAAAATAGGTTATCATTGCAAAGTTTTTGAATGCACCATAACTAGTGAGGGAAGGTGAGACATCAAAGGAAATATAGAAAATGAATGCTCCATAGGGTTTCCATTATGTAATGAGATCCAAGATGTTTTTGGGTTTAACCCAAGTCATGTTAAGGTGATTGAGGAGCCTGTTAAATAATAACAAGATGAGGGGGCATTTCAGAAATAGGTGCTAGGTGGAATCTTCCACAATTTTATAGATCAGGCATCTGTTTGGGACAATCAATCCGCTTTTGGCTAAGTTATCTATAGTGAAAATTTTGTTTTGCACTACTAGCTAGTAGAAGTTGACCTTGGAGATTAGATGCTTTACCCAAAAAAAATTCAATGATCCCAGTTACTATCCAAACTAAGTTCAATGGCATGGCTTAAGGACACCAAATATGTGTCATTGTCTTACACTCTCTAGACAAAATGGTTCTCTTTCTAAATGAAGGGAATGTGTATATGATTTAGAGCCTATTTGAGGTTTTGGATAGCTTATGATTCTTCCAAGGGGAGATATTTACTAGGTATGACCTTCCAACACTTAGTTCCTTCCTTGATTTCCTAATAATCCTTAATCTTGGAGCTCCATCTCTATTTGAGTTGTCCATACCATCCAGCCCATGTCTCTTGGGTCGATAAGGTGTGGGGGATATCTATGCCTCTTCTAAAAAACTAATTTTCTTACCATTATTGATTTTCCACAAGATGCCCTTTTTTATAAGGTCTTTATATCTAGGTATAGCCTTTCAGAAGATGGAACTATCAATGGGTCCCTCTTCCCCTCCTAGATATTTAGCCTTAAGGATTCTAGACCATTCATCATTCTCCTTCATCAGGTACCAACCAATTTTAGCCAATAAATCTCTGTGCATAGTATTTATGCTTCTCAACCTAAGACCTCCTTTAGATTTAGGAAGGCAAATGTTTTTCCAAGAGACTAGATTAAATGTGAATCTTTCTTCCATGCCTCTCTATAATTGTTTTTAATCTCAATCCACTTTATTAGACCTTGGCTACAGGGACATCTCAAGATTCTTCCCAAAGTTTTTTCTAAGATGATGAAGAGGTATGGATAGAGGGGGTCTCCCTATCTTAATCCTCTTAAGGCATGGAAAAAACCTTTAGGGACCCCATTTATAATGATAGTAAACTTAGGAGTGGCTATACAATTCCATATTATTTTCCTAGTGTCATAATTTAACCTAAGATTTTCTGTAATATACAACAAGAACCACTAAGAAACATAGTCATAGGCCTTTAACATGTCCTATTTAAGCAACATTCCTTGTTTAGAAGATTTGGTAATGGATTGTAGCACTTTATGAGTTATGACAATGCCATCAAAGATTTGCCTACTAGCAATGAATTCCCTGAGGATTAAGTTGAGAAAGGGTTGCATGCACTTGACCATGATGGAAGAACAAATATTATAAGTGGTGTTACATAGACTAATGGACTTAAAGTCCTGAATGTTGTTAGCCCCTTTTTTTTTGGGGATTAGGACCAAGAGAGATTTGTTGATTTATTTTAGGATGGATTTGGATTGAAATAATTCTTTAATCACTTCCTCAACTTCTAGGTGAATGATGTCCCAAAATTTTTGAAAAAATAAAGGGGGGAAACCATATGGTCCATGAGACTTGAGGCCTTGCATGAGGAAGTCAACACTTTTTATTTCCTCATTGGAAGGTATTTGGATGAGGGAAGCATTCTCCATAGCTGTGAAGACCTTATCAAAGTTAGATAGAGCAGAAGAGACCAACGAATTATCTAGCTCACCATTATTAGAGAGAAGATGCTTGAAGAAGTTGATAATGTGTTGGGATATGTCCTCCTCATTTTTTATAATGTTCTCATTATCCATTTTTAGTTGGGATATTTTGTTAGTACTCCTATGTCTCGAAGTTGAATGGTGGCAAAATTTTGTATTCATATCCCCTTGCTTTAGCCATAGACATCTGGATTTTTGTTTCCAATAAGCCTCTTCTTTTAATTTCTGATTGTGAAATTAACATAGGAGGTATTTTTATTTAGCAATCACTTGCTCATTATAATCCCCTAGAAGACTAATTTATTCAATAGTTGAGAGTTTCATTTCAAGGGCCTTTTTCTGTAGGAAGATGTCTCCAAAGACTTCCTTATTCCAAATTTTTAGATTATTTTTTAGGAAGTTGAGCTTTTTTGTGAGAATGAACATGGTTAATCCCAAAAGGGGTTCTTCCCACCATTATTTCAAGGACTATATGAAGTTGGGGTAATGGGTCCACATACTTTCAAATTTGAAAGGGAAACATTTAGTCTTTGATAATTTCTTAGTTTCAAAGATCATGGGATTGTGGTCAGCCTAAATTCTAGGCAGAGAAGAGATCCTCTTGGAATAGAGAATGTCCCAGTTTAAGGAGATCAAAAATCTATCAAGGTAGACCTAGATCAATTTTTATCCCAATCTTCTATTGGACCAAGAATGGATTCTATTGAGATCCATGTCTATTAAGCATGTGTTTGTAATGAAGTCATTGAATTCTAGAATGATATCAGTATGGTCAATGAAGCCACCTCTTTTGTCCCCTGGGGTGAGTGGAGTGTTGAAATCACCCACCACTATCTAGTTCTAACTAGTGCAGTTCCTACCAAAGTCCATAAGTGCCTTCCATAGGAGGGTTATGGTAGATTTGGAGTTTGGTGCATAAAAATTAGTGAGAATCCATCTATCATTACTTTTAATGTTAGTGAATAATATGGATATTTGATTTGAGTATTTCTAAAGTAGGTCACCTTCAAGAGTGTTAGGATTCTAAAAGATAGCTAGAATTCTTGATGCACCTATGGATTTAAGGTGAGAACATGAGCATTTTTCCAAATCTATATCACACTAATTTTGAGAGCAGAATTAGACATTTTAGTTTCCTAAATAAGCAAAATAGAGGGGATAACCCTTTTTACATTATTGCAATGAGTCCTTTATTTATTGGAGTTATTTAAACCCCTAACATTCCAAGAGAACACTTTCATTTTTTATCCCATTAGACCTTAAGAGTTTGTTGAGAGCCATTAAAAATATCTTTTGTAGTTTTTAGGTTTCTACTTAAGATTATAGGAGATCTACCAACTAGTTTAAGAGTAAATCTGAGGTTAGCTTTCTTTTTACCTCTTTTGGATTTAGGACAAAAATCTAACCCTTCATCTTGAGAGGGACCCTGGGAAGGAGATAGGGGGTCAGAGCATTGTCCTACTTCCCTATCAACCAAGGGGGAATGAGGGAGGGAAGGGATGGGGGGTCTCGAGGGGAAGGGGAGAAACCTAAGCTAGTAAAGAGGGGGATTTTTTGAGTTAGGGCTTAAGCAGTATTTGAAGGGGGGAGGGAGGAGGGGGAAAAGAGGAGGGAACCAGGGGAGAAGGGTATGGTGCTCAGGGGGGAAAAGAGGAGGGAAAGGTACCAAGAGGGGAGAACTAGGGAAGAGGAAGGTTAGAGCTAGGGGGAAGGGGGGAACAAGTTAGCAAGGGGAGGATAGGGGAGAAAAGAGGGGGAAGCCCATGAAGTGGGGGGACAAAACTGGAGGGAGAGAAGGAAAGGTGGTAGAGGGGGAAGGAGGAACACTAGGGAGAGGGGTGAAGTGGGGAGTAGGGAGAAGGGCTGAGGAGAGGAGTAGGGAGAAGGGGCTAGAGGGGATATGCCTAGAACATTAGGAGCACTTGAGGCCTTGGAAGTAGACAATAAAAAAAGAAGAGTGAAAGGGTTAGAGAATTATATACCTTTGAGTCCTTTTGAAGAAAAATATATCATGGGAGATCGAGAAGAAGTACATAAAACAAGGTTGATCAAGGCAAAGGCATACATAAGTGTAGTAGATTTTATGATGGTGATATTTTTGAGATTAACTAAAGGAAAACTATAAGATTGCCAGATAAAGGAGTCCTTGGGGCCTCATGAGGGGAGCCAATATTTAGTGGTCACTCCAAGTGAGAATCCTTCTTTAAGGCATACATTTTTTCTTTAAATAGGGAGGATTCCTCTAAAACATGTCTTTTTTTGGGAAATTCTATAGCGTGTGGCTAGGAACATCACATTTGGGGTAGATAATAGAGTTTTTTTCATAAATAATGTTCTGGGTCTAAATATTGTACTTATATTTGATCTTAATATCATGGAGAAGGGGCTTATTAGCTGACAAAAAATGTGAACATGAGTAGCAACCAATCTTTGATGAAAGAGAATGATTGGGTAAATTTTGATGGGTTGACCTAGGGCTCTAGTAATTCTAAGTATATATTTCAAGTACCAATATTCTAATGGGAGCTTAGGTAGGATTACCCACATGGAAACATCATCCATGGACCTGTAGTTGAGACTCAAGTTAGCCTTCCATCTTTTGACTAAAATGTTAGCATTCCCCATGAACTAGGGGCCTTTTGAAAGGGCCATAATATAATCTTCTTGGAGAGATAAATTAACAAGGAAAAATCCCTTGGACAATGTGATGATGTCTAAGTGACCCTTCAGTTTCCATCTTTGTTTGGCCAATTTCTTGAAGGCATCTATGTTAAGATGAAACTTGTTGACTCTTATAAGAATGGATTTGGTAAGCTCCACATTGGCTTATTACACAATGGTGTCTAGGACTGGGATTAAAGTTTCATTGTCTACATCAAATGGGAAAATATGATTGCCTAGAGAGACATGGCCCACCAGATCAAAAAATTTGACCATGTCAACCCATAAGGATTTCAAAATGATGAGGTCCAAAAAAATTTGAGCTAGAAAAGAGGTGTCTAGAAAGTTCAAGATTGGATTTTATGAATTTGGGCATTTTCCTTGAAGGTCCAAAGGATGCATTAACTCATGAGAGGAGTCACATGATTCTGCAATAGTGTTAATCACAAATGTTACACTAATAGATTTATCCTGAGGCTAGACACTATGAATCTATCCCATCTAAGATTACTTAAGGTCTTCCACCATCTTTTGATCAATTAATGGTGATCTGTTAATTCCTAAATAAAAATAGATGTATTATTTTTTATACCTACCAAGATTTTTAGAAGTTGTCTTAAGGATGAGACAAAAGAATCAAAGCATAATTTTTTTGGTATGATTATTTAGTAGTTAGGACTAAAATAGGATTATCTCAAAAATTCTAACTCTACCATAGAAATATAGTACATCTCTAGGTAGAAGAGATATAGGCTTATATAAACATGGGCAATGTGATAAATATTGGATCATTGCAGTAACACATGATATATTAATTGAAGAAAAGGCATGTCTTACATAAACATGACTATTGATTTATAGAGGTACCTATTTGGTATTTATAAGAAAACTTTTTAATATGGCATATATATCCTAGAATATTTGAAGTGTGATAAGATAAGTGAATTAATATTTTACAAAGAATAGCAATATTTGTAATAGCTTAGAGAATAGTGGAAATAAAGTAAAGCATGTTGAGTATGATGTTAATGTCAACACTTGATAATTGATGTTAGAATTATATTTTTTAATTTGTAATTATTATTTTAATAATTTTATTCAATTAATTTATGTCCTAGATTAGTTGTTTTGTCAAATTTGGACACTTTTTAGAAACTTCCTAAAAAATAGCTAAAAGTGTCAATTAAACTATAATTCGATGAATGTGTACTTAAATGAGCTCAAATACTTATCCATTCATCCTAAATAGATGGGGTGAACTATTTATATATTATTTAACTAAAACTAAAGTTAATTTAATCAATTTCCTATTTTATAAGGATTTGGGGTGCCTAGATGATCTACTATCCATGAGTTGCTTACTTGTCAAGAAAGGCTTCTTGCATGTTGACCTTATCTTGTTAATAAGTCAACATTGTTTTATTGAGTATGATTTCATTTATATTATAGTCTATTTTTATTTTAATTATTTTTAAATTAAATTATAAATATAGTTTCCACTTTATGTTTTTTTTAGACATAACTTGTCCTGGAAATTATCCTATAATTGACTAGTTTTCGCTTTCTTGTTAATAAAATAGGCACAATAGATGTTGTTGGAAATTATTTTTGAATTTTTTTTATTTGTATTTTTTATTTTATGTATTCAAAAATTTAAACAAGCAATCATATGTATTTTAATTTTAAGTTATTTAGTAAAAAATTTGTCAACAATCACACTTACAATAGTAATATATTAATAACTAATAATTATAGAATATATTGGTTGATATATAACTTCAATTTTAGACTAAATAAAATTTTATTTTCACTCCCCCCATACATAAAAACCTTCATTTGGTATCATATAATCATTCAATAAATTTTTTATAATGGTATAAATTCAATATCAAGAGAAACATGGCTTCAATGAATTATTCTTCTATAAATATTCTCAATTTAAAAGGTAATAATTTTGAATATTTTTGTAGAGATCATTAAAGAGAATACTATTTTGGAAGGGATTTTTGTATAATTTTATTCATTGATACATAGAAACTATGTTGTGACCAACACACCCTTTTCACAGAATAAATGGGAACTTCTACAATACTTAAATTTTCAAAATTCTCAACCCTGCATCGAGCTTAGTCTGATACTTATCCATTTCAAAATATCATATACATGTTTGATTACCAATTTTTAAATAGATTTACTAAAAATAATGATATAATGTTCATTTGTATTTGAAAATATTTCATAGTTGTTTTTATTTAAAACTATTATTCCCATTACTCTTAAATTATATTTCATACTTAATTTTTTTGAGGTGCTAAATATTCCTTATAGAAAATCCTTATGCAGGAAATTCATGAAGTCTCAGTCCTAAATTCCTATCTAAAATTCTCCAAGATGAATTTTTAATAATAGTTAAGCACAAATTTGATGATGAATTACTTTTTAAATTAACTTATCCTTTTATTTATGTATAGGTCTTAGAGGTGTTAGAGTTGTTAGAGCTCTAGGATCCTTGATCAAACAAGAGAGTATTGTATACAATTAGAAATGCATCATGTCTATAAATCAATCTAGGATTGGAGAAGATAGATAATACCTACACTTCTGATTGGGAATACATTTGCTAAGTGGGAGCATGACCAATATGGGGATTCACTAGACCCAATTATGGGATAACTTGTCATAATACACCATGTTAGGAAGGGTTCCAAGGCCTATAGTCTAACAGAATCATGAATCAACCTTAAAAGAGTCTTAGGTTTTGATATTCACTATATTATAATAAATAAGAAAGTAAATCTAATCTAGTACACACCAAAGCTTGTGGCATAAAGTGGGGGTTATAAACAAAACAAACTAAACTAAAAATGAATATAAGACATATAGTCACATAAATGTATATAGAATCCCAATGCATGGGAGATAAGCATAACTACATTATCTATCTACTCTTGTAAAGGAGAAATAAAGATAGGAATACTCACCTTGAAGATGAACCCATCGGGCCTCAATCTCTCCCTTGGCCAAAGTGCTTTGAAATAGATTGTTGTGGTATGTAAGGATAAAAAATACAAGTCAGCTCTAGGATACATAACCTATTTGTGCATCCAAAAGACTTATCCACAAGAAAATATATGTATCTCCAAAGAAAGTATGGAAACCTAAGATTTATTCCTCAATTAGAATGATCAATATGTAGATATTTGTTCACACTTATTATTCTTCACTTATCTATTATCAAATGGTTAGAAATTAACTTCTATATATAAGTGGATTTTACCCTAAATCCTTTTAAATATGTCAATTGTATGGGGTTGATGCAGTCGACCCTATATGTTTTTAGGATATAATTCACTAGATCCCATGCTAGGTTGGCCAAAGGGATAAGAACACTCTTAAATAAAAATACCCAAAAATAGTATAGGGTTGACCTAGTTGTTGACCAAATTTAATCTACATACCAAAAAATTTCATAGTTCAAGAATCCAATAGAAAGAGTAAGATCCTGATTGAAGAGTGACCCAATGTCACAAGGGGAAGGTCTATAGTTATAGAGACCATATAAAATGTCAAGATTGATTGTAATTAGTGTATAAGTGCATAGTATTCATCTGGTTCTTCATTGTGTTCATCTAGGCATCTTGGGTCTAGTGGAAAAATTTCTGAGTAGGCACTTTGCTAAGGCCATATCTCACACATGTGGATAAGTCAAGAAAAATTGGTCATATAGGTTTGTTCACATTTTTACCAAGTTTTAGGTCCTCTAAAAAAGTGCATCAAAAGATATGAATACCCAAAGTTGGCCTTTCAGTCAAAATATGCTAAGTTTCCATAGCCATTTTTTAAGAAGCTCAAATAAAGCTAAGTGACCATATTAACGAGGCCATATCTCACATGTGTGAAAATATCAAGAAAAAGTGATCATATGGGTTTGT
Organism: Torreya grandis; assembly: GCA_037957365.1. Lineage (NCBI taxonomy): Eukaryota > Viridiplantae > Streptophyta > Pinopsida > Cupressales > Taxaceae > Torreya > Torreya grandis. The sequence continues at coordinate 1,483,311 of JARHVA010003625.1, read as the reverse complement.
CTATCTTAGTCCCTAGTTGCTATGTGCTAAGTTTTATATCATCTGCTAAATCATAATAGAAGTTATGCATGTGAAAAGTTATCTCCTTAGTCACTTTCTATGTGTTTTCCCATATTTTTAAAAGGTTTTAGCAAAGTTGAGTGAGCATCTTCACAAAGATATATCTCACATGTGTAATAGTTATAGGGGGAAATGATCATATGATTTTGTTCAAATTTGTGCCAAGAACGTATTCTCTAAGTCTTAGATCCTTCACCAAAGTGAAAATGGAGTTATGCATGTGAAAAGTTGGCTCCTCAGTCAGATTTTGCTAAGTTTTCCATACTTAGCCAAATGACCTCAACCATCTCTAAGATGTCATGTGGGAGTGAATAGACAAGTCAAATTGAGCATTTTATATATTCACTCAGAATGCTCCCAAGACTAGTGAATCAAATGGGTTCACTCCTTTTGGTAATAATAATATATCCTAAAAATTGGGTACCTCCATGCCTTTTGTGCTTCAATTTATAGGCCTTCAAAGTTAGACATGAAACATAAGACATTCGTATAGATGTCAAGTTTTAGACAAAGCAAAGAAAATCCATTTAATCTTAAATTTTATGGTCATGTGAATGTTAATGGTGGTCATGTGAATGTCATTTGATGGGAGCAAGGACATCAATTTTAATATCATAAACTAGTCATTGTCTTTCAAACAGTGGGTCCTAGTTGATCTAATGATCTACATGACATTGTACATTCATATATAATTATGAGAAGAGGTCAAAGAGTCATAAAATATCAATAAAAAATACATGTATGACAAGTAACACAAGCACATTTAGTTGGTAGAAGATAGATGGCTCATGGGCATCCATTCATATATAAATCAATGGAGCAAGGTAGAGTCAATAAGTCAGTGTATCTATGGAACCGATAAACATAAAGATAGTTGGGAAAAATGTAGATGGTTTGAGTTGGAAATCAATAATAAATAAACAAAAGTGAGCTTAGGGATTTTTTTACAAAAGTTGAAGAATTTATTTTAGACCTAAGCAAAGAAAATGTTAAGTAGCTAAGCTTGAAGATGAACTAGGGTTGAACCAAGGCCACATTTTAGAGACCAAACATCACCAGTAGATCTCCATATAGGTAAGATAGATATTTTGGGTCTAATATAGAGGGTGAGGATAGACAAATTGTTATAAAACAAAATTGATTAGTTTGCAAACTTTCATAGATATTATGATTATGTGAAAACCAGTGGTATAATATTGGTTTTCAACTATAGTGGACTGGTGCCTGATATGGGAGTGAATGCAGACCATAAAGATGTGTCTCACCTATCATCATGGTGACATTTTTATAATCAAGTTTAGATATCCACCTAATGCCAATGTGGCATAATTCAGTCAATTCTAAGACATAATCTTTATCATCAAATCATTAGATAATGACATGGTTTCAAGAAGAGACTTGGTGGTTGGATAAGGGTAATGGACATTTAATTCTTTTAAAAAATTTGTTCCTTGTTGATAAGATCCTAAGTTATCATCCTCAAGAGTGCTAATCCATCGAAAGTGGTTGGGATTTTCTAATGCACATCTCTCTCTCTCTCTCTCTCTCTCTCTCTCTCTCTCTCTCTCTCTCTCTCTCTCTCTCTCTCTCTCTCTCTCTCTCTCCTCTCTCTCTCTCTCTCTCTCTCTCTCTCTCTCTCTCTCTCTCTCTCTCTCTCTCTCTCTCTCAAGTACATGATTATAAGCCTTAAAATTGATCCCTCTCTCTCTCTTAAGTACATGATTATAAGCCTTAAAATTGATCCCTCTATCCCACTTTTTGGTATGACTAGACTCTACCAAAATTTATACTATGACACCTTTTTTATGTAGTAAAGACTGAATTCCATCCTTTTTCCTAAGCTAAATTGGAGTGTGTTCTATGAATTCATGAATTATGGTTAAGTGAATGTATGTTACTTTCTTATGTCTAAATTTCTATCACCTTTAGGAAGTGCTTATTAGTTCTGTAAATTGTAGTTTATTGTTTAGACTGAAAGTAGATATTTACCCTATCTTAGTAGTTTGGTGAATGATTAATGCCTTATTCTAAAATATTTATGTCCTTTGGTTTTGAAAGTGTCTCATATTGTGTATTGTGTGAGTTTGAGTAATCAAATCATTGGTGCATCACCCCTTTTTACATGATTTTATAAGTTTTGTTAAATGTCTCTCCCTTTTCCAAGCAAATGGTAGTTTAGGTTTAGTGTAGGTGATAGATCCATAAGGAATCTAGCCTTCTCTAAAGGTTTGATCCATTATTAGGATACCCATAGCCTAGGATTAGTCCCATGTTAGACTAGATTTGAGTATGAATATCTAAACAATCCCCTCCTCAACTAGGGTGCAAATCTAGAACCCTAAAAGTTTTGGTATACCCAGTGAGACCAAGTTTATTTTCTATAATTGAAGTTTGAATATTGATAAGAAGAATTTATAGAAGTAGGAAAGATATACCATCATCAAAAGTTGAGGGTTCTTCAAGTTGCAGAGCTCATAGTATCTTCCAAACAGTGTTTTCATGCCAAAGGTTATAACAAGGTCATCAAGTAAATGTATTCCTTTTGAACATATTGAATTTTCTTCTACTTCTTATAAAAGATCAAGATTCAATAGTATAAGACCTTACCCTTCAAAACAACATCCATCCTTTGGTCATTCTATTATTTTAGTCCAATCTATTGTCCTCATAAGCCAAATCCCCTTTGCCCAAATGGTTATCAAGAATTAAGTGTTTATCCCATTTAATAGGGGTAGTCCCATGAATTATCTCAATATGATGACATTCTGGTGTCTAACCTAAAATGTAACCCTTTCTTCTTCATAGAATGGGATAAAATTATTGTTATTGAGCATATCTAAGATGTTGCCAATCTATGTTCTATTCATAATGTTACTCAAGATCATGTGGCTATCTAATTGCTTTCTACTTCCTTCAAGGGAAAAACATTGTAATGGTATAGGAATCTTCCTTTGATTCCCATTTATACTTAGGATTAGTTATGTGTAGCCTTAGTTAAGAAATTTGAAGAAAATTCTAATCATCTATCTTTAGTTGAACAATTGACTACCATAAAAAGGTAACCCTATGAATTCATATATAATTTTAACCTTAGATTTCAAAAGACATGGACTAAGATCCATACATTGGCTAGACCACCCCCACATTATCATTTTTTTACTATATTAAGGCCCTAAATTTTGATAAAAGTGTCATGATATATTCTATGGGTGGTAATACCTTACCAAATGCCTATGAAATTGTAATCAGAGTAGAAAACAACTCAATACAAGCTGGTAAACTTGCTTCAAGGCCTTTAATGCCCATATTCCTAGAATTTCAACTTGTTCCTCCTCCTAAATTCCTCAAATTACATCTATATCCCCTATTCCATCTCTAAAAGTCCAAGTTATATCCCTTCCTAATCAATCTAGTGAGATTGGTGATCTGAAAAGCATGTTACAAGCCTTTGGAAATGAGATTTCTTCACTCAAGAGAAAATAGTACCAAGGTAAACCTTATCAACAACAAAACCAGAATACATATTAGTCTTTCAATAACCAAAGACCTCCTTATCAAGGTTTAAAATATAATAGGCAACCTTATCAAAATCAAGGAGATATAATCCAAACTATGCCATATGCAACCCTTGATCCTAATGTACCTTCTAGTTTAAAATCTATTGATCCCAAAAATAACTTGATGCAAGATCTAGGTTGGTGGCCTTATAATCCAAATGACACTCAAAATTAAGCCTTGGTATCACAATAAATTACCATGAGATAGATGACATAAGAATATTTTTATCTTCAAGGTGGTTAGTATTAAGACATAACTATGGTATTCCAAGGAAAAGCTCAACAAGATCCAGGGTAGCCTAATGCCATCAATGTTAATTGGCAATTGGATGATCACATTACATTCAACCAAGTTGGTGAAACTAGTAACATAAATGGTCAAGTGACAGCTCTGACTAGAGCTAAAAGAAGAGTAGTTAAGGAAGATCAAGATGTGAAAAATACTTCTCGTGTTCCTAATTTTGTTTCAAAGAGTGTTAAAGATCAATTTTTTGTTCTTGTAGCACAAAAGATTTAGAATATAAAGATAGTGAAATTTACCCAAATGCCCCTAAATAGAGAATTACCAGTGGATTAGAAATTATAACCAAAGGTTAGTGGAACATCTTTTAGCATTATAGATCAGATGAAGAAATAAAATTTTAGGGTTAGCATGTGGGATTACTTTACCATTCCAGAGAAAAATGACATGCTGATTCAAGAACTTTTAGATCTTAAGGTATCTAAGAAGCCAACTGAGAAACAAGGAGCTATCTTGGCCAATTCAGACCAACAAATTAAGCAACCTAATAAAAAAATACATAACATGATAAAGGTATATAAATACAATGTCAAATCAAACAAAACCCCTCACTTTTATCTATGTTTTATAGTAGGTGACTATTTAGTCCATAAATATATGGTAGATAATGGATCTAGTAGCATTGTCATGCCCAAATAAATAGCAGACAAGCTTGGTCTTGTCCATAAGCCAAATACAAAAGGAGTATTCTAATTATATGGCTCACCAAAAAAGATAGTAGGAATAATCAAAGGCTTAAAACTAACATTACATGCTTTCCCCAATGTGATTATTTAGCAAGATGTAGTTGTAATGGACTTGTCTCCTTATTTCTCCATGTGCCTATCAAGAGACTTTACTTCAAAGATTGGAGGATATTTTTCAGTTGATTGAACCTATTTAATATTCAAAACTAGGTATGTTACTAAGGTGATAATTCATTTTGAACCTATTTCAAGATTTCATTTGGATCCATATATGCCAAACATGGTGAACACTAATTGTGATGTCTCAAACAAGGTGCTAGAAAATAGTGAGGTGAAAAATGAATCACCTCTAGATGGAGTGTCAAATATTTTAATTGATGAATGGGATTATAATTTTCATGGACATTACCCCTAAAATTTAATTAAATAATAAGTACATGGTTTTTATTGCCTTCATGAAAATGATGCACCAATTCCAACATTGATGAAAGATGAGTAACGTAGTGATGGACTGTGGCAGTTATATTTTGATGGATCCAAGAAAAAAAATGGCACTAGAGCTAAAATGATGTTAATTTATCCATCCAATAAAAGTTATTTTTATTATATCAAGTTTTAGTTTGGTTGTTCCAATAATGTTATTGAATATGAAGCATTAGTGCATGGTTTACAATGGGTAAGAAAGATGAAGGTTAATTCCTTACAAGTTTTTGGAGATAATGAAGTAGTAGTTCACCAAGTAAGGTGACTTAATATATGCAAGAACCCACTACTTAGGTCATATAATCATAGAGTATGGGACCTAGTTGAATAATTTTGAGCCTTCAATATTTAAACCATATCTATAAATAAGAATAAATATGCAGATAGGTTGGCTACTATTGGGTCATAATTCAATATCTTGGATGACATAAAAAGGGAAAGTTCGATCACAAATCAAGGTAGTTGTGATACCTTTTGTCCTAGAAAACCATGACAATTGGTAATTATTTGAAGATGATATCCATATTGTTATATTTTTATAAGAAGAAGCTAAATTCTCCTCAAGGAATGAAGAGAAGCATTTACATTAGTATGATGACCAGATTATGTAGTTGAAGACAAATAAGTTGCCTAAAGGACTGGTCACCCTTGAAAACATATTCAACAAAGATGATGAATTAAGAAAATAAAAATTTGTTTTGTCAACCAAGGAAGAACACTATACAAATGTATAAATTACAACTGGTAAGAGTTTAAATCTGGGTAAAGTTTGCACTTCTTTAGAGAAAAAAACTTTTTATTAAGTTATGCTCAAGTTTTGTAGATGTCTTTGTATGGAAGTACAGTGACCTTAAAGGTTTTGATCCAAGTCTATATCAACATACCATTTATTTAGAATATGAGACTAGGATAGTCATATAAATTTAAAGGCCAATTAATCCAAAGCTTGAACCTCTGATGAAAGCTGAGCTGCATAAACTCATTGAGTTAGCTACAATATTTCCAATTAAGCACTCCACTTAGATGTTGAAACTTGTTCTAGTATGGAAGAATAATGGTGAAATAAGGCTATGTGTTAACTTACATGACTTGAACACGGCCTCTCTCAAAGACCACTATCCATTGCCATTAATGAAATAGATTTTACAACTAATTGTAGGTTCAAAAATGTTCTCTTTATTAGATGGCCATAGTGGATATAACCATATTTTAATCAAAGAAGAAGACTAGTAAAAAATAGCCTTAACCACAAAGTGGGGGACATTTTCATATATGAATATGCCTTTTGTTTTATCTATTTGCTGGAACCAGGTTTTAGAAGGCTATGGACATGGCATTTCAAGGTCTCCTCAATAAGTTTATTCTTTTTTATCTAGATGACATAACAATAATATCTAATAGTACAGATGAGCATATGATTCATCTTAGACAAGTGTTTGAAAGGTGCATGGAATCTGGAGTGTCTTTGAATCCAAAAAAGTGTGTTTTTTTGGTTCATGAAGGTAGGCTTTTTGGACATGTGCTTTTAAAGAATGGTACAAACATAGATCTTGATAGAATATAATAAATACTTGCACTTTCATTGCCTAAGCAAAATAAAACCTTATAAATATTTTTAGGCAAGATCAAATTCATAAGGAGATAGATTTTAAATTTTTCTAATTTAACTAGGCCACTCACAACCATGATAAAGAAGGGTTAGAGTTTCAATTGGTCTAATGAAGGAGTGAGAAGGTTTGAAGAGATCAAGAAAGCTATAGCCAGTGCTCCAACACTCCTAAACCCTAATTATACAAAATATTTCTTCTTATACAACTATGATAACATTGACACAATTTTAGGTATTCTCATACAAAAAAATAAAGAGACTTTAGATCATCTAATAGCCTTTTTTAGTCGAGGATTAGAAGAATATGAAATAAGGTATTATTTTTTTGAGAATTATGTTCTTTCAATCATAAGGTATCTTTAAAAGTTTAGGTACCTATTGTCCAATAATAAGACATATTTAATGGTTGCATGTCCAAGTGTCAAAGATTTTATTCTAAACAAATATGTAAATGACAAGAGAGATGGTTGGATAACCAAAGTCATGGAGTATGAAATTGAAATAAAAGTCACAAAACTAATTAGAGGCAAAGGACTTTGTGAACATCTAGCCTAAGACTTGAAGGAGACTAATGAATTGGTTATGGTGTCAAATGATGAATAAATTACAAGTGATTAGACCTCATATTCTAGTTGGTTTTATGATATGGTAAGGTATTTACAATATGGTGTTCATCTCACTCCTTCAAAGAGGATTTATTTTATATTGTAGTCAATTCCTTTTCTCCTTGTTTATAATGTATTGTTCAAAAATGTTATCAATGGTATATTTATAAGATGCATAAAAACTAGGTCAAACTCAGAGGTTGTTGGAGAAGTTATATGATGGACATGGAGGAGGACATTATTCATCTAGGATTAGAACCCACAATATCATGAGAGGTGGGTATTACTAGCGAAGTTTATTTGGTGATTGCCATGCATGGATCAATAAATGTAGACAGTGTGTCATCTTTTTTGGAAAGGTGAAGCATGAAACATTACCTCTATAACCAATTTTAGTTAATCAACCCTTTATCCAATGGGGATTGGACTTTATTAGTGTTATCAACCCCCCATCAATCTCAAGACACAAGTGGATCCTAACTACCATAGATTGACCAGATGGATAGAGGTAGTAGCATTAAAAAAAGATAATGAAACTAGTGTTTTGGAATTATATGAAGGTTTTATTACCATATTTGGGGTCCTTTAAACTATAATATTTGATAATTATATGTATTTTTTTGGATCTAAGATCATCCAATGGGAAGTTCAACACAGTTTTTTCCTCAGTACCTCATCAAACTATTATCCACAAGGTAGTGGCCTTGTTAAATCAACTAACAAGAATTTATTGAAGATGATTAGGAATATTGAAGATAATAAAACATCATGGAATCTCAAATTGAAGTCAAATTTTTGGGCTAATAGGATCACCTATAAAAGGTCCATATGTAGTTCTCCATACAATCTAGTATATGGTAAGGAAGCAAGAAAGCTTATTTCTCTTGAATTCCCTGCTTTGGAATTGATGCATTAGATTGAGATTTTGGAGAATAAGCTAATGTAAATAAGATATGTTGATCTCATAGAGCTAGATGAGATAAGGCATCAATCAATGTTGGTTATGGAAGCCCATCAAGCAATGACGAAGAGATCTTTTGACAAAAGAACTTCTTCAAGAACTTTCCAAGAAGGAGATTTGGTCCTCAAGTGGGATAAGGATAGAGTTAAGCCAAGAAAGCATACAAAATTTGATTCTCTATAGAGTGGTCTATATAGATTATCTAGCTACAAATCCCATAATGATTTCTAGCTTACAAGGATGAATGGTGAAGAACTTTCTATCCCAGTCAATGGGATACATCTCAAGAACTGCTATTAAGGAAGCTAAGTCCCCTATACATAGTTATTTTTTTAATTTTATCTAAGCTTTTTCCTAACACATTTAGTTATTTTATTTCTATTTTATCCTAGATAAGTGTTTATATTTGTATAGTTATTCAATAGTTTAGCTACCTTTAATTTTTAGGTTAGTTTCCCTACTTTCTTTTGTTTCTTTACATATTTGTTAGAATTCTTTTGTCTTTGAAAATAAAAATACTATCTTGTAGTCATATAAATGGTTCACATATTATTTTTTATGAGTTAAAATTCATGTATATGGTTCAAGTTCTCAAGCATAAAAAGCATTCTACCCAACCAAGTCACTAAAGATGTTGATAAAATTTGGTCTACATACCAAAAATGTGCCTAGTCCAAGAATCCAGTGGAAAGTGTAGGATACTGATTAAAGAGTGAACCAATGTCATAAAGGGGAGGTCTAGATTTTTAGAGACCATAAATAATGTCAAGAGTGATTAGAATGAGTGTAAAAGTGCATAGTATTCATCTAGTTCTTAATTGTGTTCATTTAGGCATCTTGGGTCTAGTGGTAGAATTTTTGAGTAGGCACTTTACTAGGGCCATATATCACAAATGTGGATGAGTCATGGAAAATTTGTCATATGAGTTTGTTAAAAATTTTACCAATTTTATATGTGCCAAGTTTTAGGTCCTTCACCAAAGTGTATCAAAATATATGAAGACCCAAAGTTGGCATTTTAGGCAAAATCTGCCAAGTTTCCATACTTAGCCATTTTCGAAGAAGCTCAAATAGAGATAAGTTAGAATATTGATGAGGCAATCTCTCACAAATGTGGTAGTCTCAAGAAAAAGTGATAATATGTTTTTGTGTATCTTGGTCCTTATTTTTTACAAGCTAAGTTTTAGATCATCCACTGAAGTGTAGAAGAAGTTGTACATGTGCAAAGTTGGCTCCTTAGTCACTTTCTACATGTTTTCCCATAGCCATTTTCGAGAGGTTCTAGTAGATCCAAGTGATAATATTCATAAATATATATATTTCACGTGTCTTAGTTGTAGGTAAAAATGATCAGATGGTTTTGTTCACATTTATGCTGAGAGGATACATGTTAAGTCCCATATCCTCTACTGAAGTGAAAATGGAGTTATGCATGGGCAAATTTGGTTCCTCAACTAGATTTTGCTAAGTTCTCCATACTTAGACAAATGAGCTCAACCAACACTAGGATATCATGTGGGAATGAATATACCAATCAACTTGAGCATTTTATATCTTCACTCAAAAGGCTCCCGATACTAATGGATTAAATGGGTTCGCTCCTTTTGGTAATAAGAACATCTCTTAAAAATTTGGTACCTCCATGCATTTTGAACTTTAAGTTATAGGCCTTCAAAGTTGGACCTTCAACATAAGACATTCGCGTATATGTCAATTTTTATATAGAGTAAAGGAAATCCATTTGAGATTTAATTTTATTGTCACAAAAACATCAATGATGGTCATGTGAACGTCATTTTATAGGAGTGAAGATGTTAATTATAAGATCATGAACTAGTTGTTAGCTTTCAAATAGTGGGTCCCAATTGATCTAATAGTCCACATGGTATCATACATTTAGATATAATGGAAATATAAGGTCAAAGGGTCAATGAATATCAAGAACAAATACATTCATGACAAGTCACACAAGCACATTCAGTTGGTAGAATATCAAAAACTCATAGGCATATGTACATAGATAGATCAATAGACTGAGGTAGAGTCAATAAGTTAGCATATTTATAGAACCAATAAACATAAAGACATTTAGGCATAATGTAGTTGGTTCGAGTTAGTAATAGATAATAATTAGTAAAAGTGAACTTGGGGCATTTTTGATGAAAGTCAAAGAAGTTATTTTGGACCCAAGCAAAGCAAATGTCAAGGAGCTAAACTCGAAGGTGAACTAAGGTTGAATCAGGGCCACATTTTAGAGACCAATCATCATCAATAGAGCTCCATATAGGTAATATATATCTTTTAGGTCTAATACAGAGGACAAGGATAGACTAGTGGTTTTGAAGCAAAATCGAGTAGTTTTTAGATTTTCATAGATATTGTGACTATGTGAAAAACAATGGTCTATGATTGGTTTTCACCTATAGTGGACCAATGTTTGATATAAGAGTGAATTTAGACCATAAAGAACTGTCTCACCTATCATCATGGTGATATTTTTGATAATCATGTTCAGATAGCCACCGAATGTAGATGTGGCACAATTCATTAAATTATAAGACATGATCCTCATTAGTAGATCATTAGATAATGACATGGTTCCAAGAAGATACTTGGAAGTTGGATAATGGAAATGGACATTTAATTCTTTTACATAATTTGTTTATTATTGATAAGATCCTAAGTCAGTATCTTAAAGAGTGTAAATCCATTGAAAGTGGTTGGGCCTTTTATAATACACATCTCTCTCTCTCTCTCTCTCTCTCTCTCTCTCTCTCTCTCTCTCTCTCTCTCTCTCTCTCTCTCTCTCTCTCTCTCTCTCTCTCTCTCTCTCTCTCTCTCTCTCTCTCTCTCTTTTTCTCTTTTCTATAAGTACAATCTCTTAAGACTTAAAATTAATCCCTCTATCCCTCTTTTTGGTATGACTAGATTCCACCAAAATTTGTACTGTGACACCTTTTTAATGTAATAAGAACAAAATTCTATCCTTTTTTCTAAGCTAAATTGAAGTGTGTTCCATGAATTCATGTATTATGGTTAAGTGAATGTATGTTCCTTGCTTATGTCTAATTTTTTCTCACTTTCAATAAATTATTAGTAGTTATTATAGGGCATTATAAGTGTAATTTACAATTTATTGTCTAGACTGAAAGTGGATATTTTCCCTCTCTTACTAGTTTGGTGACTGATTAATGTCTTATTCTAAAATATTTATGTGGGATTGATGTTTTTTGGTCTTGAAAGTGTCTCATAGTGTGTATTATATGAGTTTTAATGATCAAATCATTGGTACATCACCCATTTTTACATGATTTTATAAGTTTTGTCAAATCTCTCTCCCTTTTCTAAGCAAATGCTAGTTTAGGTTTAGTGTCGTGGTAGATCCATAAAGAAGTTAGCCTTCTCCAGAGGTATAATCCATTATTAGGTTACCCACAGCCTAGGATCAATCCCATGTTGGACTAGATTTGAGTAAGAAGATCTAAACAATCCCCTCCTTAGCTAGGGTTTAAACCTATAACCCCAACACTTTTACAATAGTTAGAGTCTAAAAATTGTATGGGGTTAACCTAGTCGACCTACTACAGTCAATTGGTGAAAGGGGGTTAAGGAAATAAAAATGAGGATAATGATGTGATAAATAGTTTTAATGGGTAAAACAAAGAATAATAAGCTTAGGGTAGATTATTTTAAGATACAAGTGTGTAGACGGTAAGTGGCAAAAGGGACAATAATCTTATGAAGTACTAATAGTTTGCCCACTCCTTTCCTAATGCACCCCTTAAGGCGTGCACTTAAAGAGATTGAGAATCAATGGGTTATTGAAAGATACAAAGTATGAGTAAGTGATAAAAGTTTGAAAATATTATGTGTATACATATGACCCAATCAAATCTCATCATGTCACATAAGTGCAACTTGGGATGGTGCTTCAGGAATAAAATATGATAACACATAACATTGATGCTAAGTAAAATTTAGTATGCAAAAAATAAGATAAATTAAAGGACAGAATTTAAAAACACATACCTTTAATTACATTAGTGTTGTAGATAAATAAGGAGACTATGCGATAATTAAAGGTGTCCAATGTGAAGAACGTTAAGCAAACTTGTAGAGATTAGTAAAAAAAAATAGCTAAAATCAAAATTTAGGTAAGATAAGCATATAGTAGTGTAAAATGAGTTAAGGCAAAGATATGAGGGTATTAGAAAAAATTGGAAAATTAGGATTGTTAAGGAAAGGCTAGAATATTGAAGGAAAATAAATGAAAAAAAGATGGAAAATGAATGAAAAATGATGGTAAATGAATGACAAATGATTGTAATACACATGAAATCACATTGGAAAGCATGTAAAACATAAATGGCCAAAAATAATGTAAAATATGGTAAATCACATTGAGAAGTATGTAAAACATGAATGGAAAAAAAAAGGACATCCATACAAGACAACTTGAATAAATATATGTAAGAAATTGAAAAGTAAGTTCATGTAAGATAGGCAAAAATAAAAACATGAAAGACTAAAAATGAAATGTAATTGAAGATGTGAGACAAACATGAAGAAGACATACATAAAGAGAAACATGTAATAATGGAAAATGTAATATGTAAGATAAGTTCACAAAAATCAAACAATAACATGATGGAGAAATGAAAATTAAAAGCTCTAAAGGATTAAAACTCAAGCTTAGTGCTTGTTTGAAGATAAAATGTTAGAAAATGCAACCACCTAATGACATGAGTAGTATGACAATCAGGTGGTGTCATAAATAAATGGTGTAAGGGTGTAATCCAAAGTTTATCAAACATGTTTTTTTGGTCTAAGGATAGATAAAATTGAAACAAAGTAATGCTAGCATGTTTTTAAGAGGTGAAGAAGAAGGAATAATAGAGAAGGGAAAATAGATTTGGAATCACATTTTTCTTATCAAGGAGGGAAATGAAATGGGTGGAGGGGAGAATGAAGGAAAACAAAAAGGTAGAGTAACTCTTTATGAAAGTCAAGATTCTAAAATTAGGTTTGTCAAAACAAGAGGATTCTTGACCTTAAGGACTATGAAGAATGTCTCTAAGCCACATAAGTCTTAAGTTAAAAAAATGAAGTATATATATCATCCCATGAAGGCTATATGCATGAAATGTAAAATGTACATACCTCCCCACAATGTGTTACCCATTAATTACGACCCATTATAGAACCATCAATCTATTGTGAAGATTAGGTACTATTGTCTCCAAATATTTCACCCTAAAAGAGGGTTATTCAAGCCTCCTCTAGATTTCGATAATGTTGGGATATTTACAGGCCTATGGGTGTGCCTATAAGTGGAAATGAACCTCTAGGTTGAAAGGGATAGCTCCCTATATTATATTTTTGTACAATAAAATTTTTGAACCAACTGATATTAATAAAAAGAGTCAAAAGTTTGCATAAATGAAAAGCCTAGTCTAAGATGGTGATACACCAAGAATTAGTATCCACATGTATGCCCTATACTTATACACAATACAAAAAAATATAGTATATACCTCAATCTCTAGAAGATTCCAACATAAGTATTTAAATTTAGAGATAAAATGAATGAGATCACATAAGGTAAGTAACTGGAAAGACAACTTGTATAGTCCAAAAAAGGGTTACACATATGCAAAATCTCATATCACTAGAATGCATTCTACATGACCTATTGGATCAAATATTTGATCAAAATCATGAAGGAAAAAGAATAGAAGGATAAAACATCACTTTCTATCACTCCATGTCTCTTACATGCCCAGACAAATGTCTAGAATATAGAAAGAAAATAGACTTATCCTTTTTTTCTCAAAGGTAAGAAAATGGCAAAACATTCTAGCAAGGCTTCACCATATTATTTTTGGATGATAAACAAGAGCCCAAGGTTCATATTTATAGAAAAAGAGGGAGAGAAGAGAGAGATCTTGGGCACTAAAATATAATCCTTCAAAATGGTTTACCATCGCCATCCTGGTGAAATTGATTCTAACTACTCTCTCATTTAGTTGGATTTTGTTCTTCTCTTTGATTCACCCTCTTGAAATGACCAGGATCGATGTAAAACCAATGGTGAGATGACCCTCCATAATAAATGGCTCAAATCACTATTATGAACCTTATATTCTTCCTAAACTCTTTAACATTTTGCATTATAGACCCATTTAAGTTTTTTGATGGATTTACTTATAAAACTTATAAGTCAAGAAATTTGGGAACCTGATTTGTACTATTAAGGTTGCTTGCTCTTTTGGGGTTTTTGATTAATTATACTTATAGATTATAAGTAAATCTCTTTTAAAAACCTGATTTACACTACTTAAGACCCTTTCAAGTTTTTTGAGTCCTTCTACTCCTTGCTTACTCCTTCAAGTTATTTAAGGCTCCTTACTTATAAAATTTATAATTCAAGCCTTTGACAAATCTTGATTTTCACTGTAGAGTCATTTGGATTTTCTTAGTGACTTCACTTCTTTCTTGAATACTTTGGGCATGAACTTAACATCTTATGGCATGTCACCAAGTTACACCTGAATGGCTAGTTCCTTACATTAAGATGTCCTATGGCATGTCACCAATGTGAACCTAATGGCTAGTTGGCCACCTTGAATTTGACATCCTATGGGATGTCATGTATTTGAATCCTAATGGCTAGTTGGCTACCCTAAAATTAATGTCCTATGGCATGTCATGTCTTTAAACCCCAACGACTAGTTGGCTACATCAAAATTAATGTTATGTGGCACATCATGGGAATCCGTTTGGGTTGAGCTTATTGTTTTGAGAAATTTTCTTAAACTAATTCCTTTAGACAATTTATATAAATAAATTTCTTTGAGAATTTTGGCTTCTGGGTAATGGTTAGTTTCCTTCAGGAACTTTTCCTGAAGGACACTTGGGAAAGTGTCCTTTGAAAAAGTTCTAAAAGACACCTAGGTAAAGGCACAAGGTCCCTTCAAAAAATTTCAAAGGGAATTTCCAAAGGAAATGACCCTTTAGAATTTTTTTGAAGGGAAAGCTATAGACAAAGGGCCCTTTAGGAAAAATCTTGAAGGGTAACCTTGGAGAAAATGGTCAAAAGTGACCCTTCAAGAAAAATCTTAAAGGGAGCTTGGACAAAATGTCCCTTCAGATAAAATTTGAAGGCGCATTTAGGAAAGACCAAGGCAAAAGTGCCTTTAGAAAAATTTGAAGGGACACTTAGGTAAAAAGTTCCCTTCAGAACTTTTTTTGAAGGGCCACTTGGAGGAAAGGACAAGGCAAAGTGCCCTTTAGAAAAGTTCTGAAGGGACACTTAGATGAAAAATTTCCCTTTGGAAATTTTGCAAAGGGTCACTTAGACAAAAAGTGCCCTTCAAAAAAAATTTGAATGGACACTTGGGGGGAAGGCAAGGCAAGAAAGGCCCTTCAAAAAAATTTTGAAGGGCACTTTGGGGGGAAGTGTCCCTTCAAAAAAAATTTGAAGGGCACTTCGCGGCATAAAAAAATGATAAAGGCTAAGACAAAATCACAAAGGAAAACAACAAAGGGGAAAGGTAAAGAACAAGGGGGGAAGATCCCAAACCAGGAGAGGCTAAAGGGAAAAGACAAATAACAAAGTAAGTGAACAAACATAAAAAAACAAACAAGGGATAAATGAAAAGAGCCAAAGGGAAAACACAAACTGGTCATGCAAAAAATGGTCAACATTATAACAATTTCTTGGGGAGACATACCCACTATGTCATAAGATAGTCACCTAAATCCTTCCATTGGGTATGGAGTCATGTAAGGAAAATAAGAGTTAAAAATAACAAGCCATGGCCAAACACACAAGATAGAGAGACACACACACAACCAACAAAAGGAAAGAAAACACCTAAAAGGGAAACACACCAAAATAAGGTATATATAAAACATGGCCAACAAGGGTCAAAAATAACACTTCAAATGGATCCCATTCATTAGAATAAATAGCTCTTCTCCATCTATTTTGGATAGCTAAATGGAATTTCTCTACTTGTACTTGTTGATGATGTAAGGACCACTCCATAAAGTATCAAACTTTGTATGCTTGCTTGGTTTTGCTCTATCTTCATCCCATTTCAAGACCAAGTCACCTTCTTTGAGCACTCTTGCCCTTTCCCTTTTGTCAAAGGATTTCTTCATGAGAACCTGACGGTGTTCTAAATATTTGTGTGTATAATCTCTTACCTCCTGTATCTACATTAATTCTTTCAATCTAATCTCCATAGGAGTGTTTTCAAGTAATTCCAAATGTTGTACAAGTTCCAAAGTAGGGAGCTCTTGTGATATGGATATCCTAGATTCCCTCCCATAGACAAGTACAAAGGGATAATTACCAATTGACTTCTTGGGAGTGATTTTGTCTACCCATAAGGTTGTCTTCAGCTTGTTATGCCATGCTCTTTGATTGGTTTCCAACATTCTCTTGATGATCTTGATGAGGTTTTTTTTGGTAGACTTAGCCAATCCATTACCTTGAGGGTAGTAGTTGGATGAGGTAATCAAATGAACTCCACTCTTTGCTACCCAATCAAAAATTTTAGAACTTATGAAGGCAAGTGCATTATCTGAGATGATGACATGAGGAACCCCAAACCTTGTTACATTCTATCATAGAATTCTAAGATAACATTTTCATTTGCCTCCTTCAATGCAACAACCTCTACCCACCTTGTGAAGTAGTCTGTATCAATCAATATCCATTTATGTCCATCACTTGATAGAGGGTTGATCATGCCAATGAAGTCAAGGCCCCATTGCATAAAGGTCTATTCCACTTGAATAGGATTCAATGGAAGAGCTGCAAGTTTTTGTTTGCCAACAAAGAAAGCACATTAAGGACAAACCTTAGCCTAATGATAACAGTCCTTAAAAAGACTAGGCTAATAGTAACTAGCCCTCATTATTTTTGTAGCTATTGTTTTAGGAGAGAAGTGAACACCATCTACACCATTATGGAACTTTTCTAGTAGCATATTAAATTAGTCATTGTTAATGCATCTTAGCAACACACTGTTCACATCCTTCTTTAAAAGAATGCCATCCACAAGTTAATAAGGAATAACTTGTAGCATAAAATATTTTCTTTGAGATTTGATCAAGCCATTGGGATACTCACCATTTTGAAGAAAACCAATGATGTCTTGTGTCTAACTTTGATTAGCTAGTTGGTCTTGAAATTGATTTACCAAGGCTTGCTCTTTTGGCTCTTGAAGGTCAGATGATAATTTCTCACACAAACCTCTTCCTCTAACCAATTTGGTTACCTTGATGTCAATGTCATATTCCATCACTTTCATGATCCATCTAGCTCTCTTCTCATTAAGATCCTTTTTTAGGATAAACTCCTTGATGCTAAGATGGGAAATTGTGACATGGATCTTATTGTTGGAAACCATATGCCTAAAAATTTTCAATCCTCTAATGATGGTTAAATATTTCCTCTCAAAAAAATAATATCTTACTTTGTAGTCCTCTAAGCCTTGGCTGAAGAAAGCAATTGGCTGCTCAACATCTTCATCATTATTTTGCATAAGCATAACTGAGATTGTGTAAAGATTAGTAAAAGTATAAATAATGAAATCTTTAGAAAAATTTAGATTTAAGAAAGTGGGAGATGCTACAATTTCTTTCTTGATTTCCTCAAATCTACCTTTACCTTCCTTTGTCCAAGTGAAAACTTGGTTCTTTTTAAGCATGGTTGTGATAGGATTTACCACAATTTCAAAGTTTGGGATAAACCTCCTTACAAATTTTATTTTTCCCAAGAAAATTTGCATCCCTTTCTTTTGTTAAGGCAAAGCCAAGCCTATAATAGCTTCAATCCTTTCAGGGTCCATAGATAAGCCTTATTTTGAAATAACATGACCCATAAGCTTATCTTCATGGAAAACAATGATGCACTTCTTTATATTGAGGGATATTCCATAATCTCTACACTTTTTAAACACTTTCCTTAGGTGTCCCATATGATCAATAACATCCTTTGAAAAAAAGGTTATATCATCAAGGTAAACAAGAAAAAACTTATTGATCAAACCTTTGAAAGCCATGTCCATTACCCTTTGAAATGTAGCTCTAGCATTAGATAAACCAAATATCATCTTATTATAGGCAAATGTCCCCCACTTGGTGGTGAAGGCTATCTTGAATTGATCCTCTTCATTTACCAATATTTGATTATAACCTAAATACCATCAAGAAGTGAGAAATGTTGAGAACCTAAAACAACTTATAGAATTTGTTCCATGGAAGGGAGTGGATAATGATCCTTGAGAGACACTTTATTTAGATCACAAAAATCCACACAAAGTCTGATTTCTCCATTCTTCTTTCAAATTGGCACAAGGTTGGCTACACAAGTTGAGTGCTTGATAGAAAAGATAATCCTAGACTCAATCAATTTGGTTAGCTCTTTCTTCATGAGTTCTTTTACCTTGGGGTTGATAGGTCTTTGATTTTGTCTTACCGATTTAGCTCCATGCTCCAACTCAATGGTGTGATGAGCTAGAATTGGATCAAAGACTTTCAAATCCTTGTACTCCCAAGAAAATATGTCATGAAAATCTTTTCATAATGTAATAAAATCTTTCTTTTCTAGCTGAGAACAAACCTTGCCAATCTTCAAAAGTTTATCCTTGAAAATCATAACTCTCTCATAGTTCTCTTCTTCTACTGACATGCTCATTATTTGGTTCTTATTTTGATCATCCTCATTGAAGACAATCTCCAAGGTAATCAGCCACTTGGTTATTTTATTTGTCTTTAACTATATCACTTGCTCTTCATAATGATCATGAAACTTCTTTTGATTTTTTGAAGAGAAGCCTACCTCATTTTACAAGAAGTGTGCAATGTGTTCATCACTTTCAAACACTTGCCATGAAAATTCATTATCTAGAATGAGAGGTCTCAAAATTATCTTGATATGGGATTGATCCTTCTCTTGTTCAACATTATCAGCTAAGTCAAAACATGCTCTTATTATAGCCAATCTATCAACATGCTTATTTAAGTCTCTTGGTATGGGCTGGATGTTGAAGGCATCAAATTCTTAAAGAAAATCCCATACCTTATGCTTATAGGAATTGAGAAAGGGGTTCTTGGCTGTAAATTCACTTCTTACTTGATGAATGACCAACTCACTATCTCCATATACTTTCAAAAGCTTTATTTCTCTCTTCTTTGCCCATTAGAGACCATGAACTAGGCCTTAATATTCTGCCATGTTTCAATTTTAGTTGAATTGAAACCCATAAGAAGAGTAGTAATTATTTTTTGATGGAGAAAATAGCATGACACCAGATCTTGCACCTAATTTTCTCCTTGAACCATCAAATAACATTTCCCACATGTCATCAATCTCATGATCTTCATTAATGAGTGAAGGAATTGGGATGTTCTCCCCATGCATGTAGTAAACTCCCAAATCAGTCTCCTCAATGAAAGTGTAAAGATCAAGGCCATGTGTTTTAGTGTTGTACTTATCAAGATAGAGGTCAAAAATACCTTCAAGAGGAGAAGATTTTTCACCATCCATGACTGTTTCTTCTTCTTTGTTGATTAGACAATTTTGATTTGTCATTATCTCCAAGTAAGGCTCAACGTGGAACCTTGATAAATGATAAGTAATTATGGTCACCTTGGTTCCATATCTTATCTTGAAAGATAGAAAGGACCAATCAATAGAATGGTATCCTCCTATCTTGGCTATAAATTCCCTTGACAAGCATATAGTAAAGTGTGTTGGAAGGTCCACCACCACAATATCTTTCATGATAGGGAAGCTTGGGTAGCCATGAAAAAAAACTTTTAGACCTTTGACCAATCCTACCATCTTAGTTAGAGTTCCATACAGCTATAACATGCCTTTATGATGTGGCTCATAGTTCAAACCCAACTTATCATCCACTACTTTAGGCATAACAGTAGTGCTTGCTCCACTATTCACAGTACAATTGTGGACCAACTTATCTCCCACAATGAGTGTGAGGTAAAAGGGTGGAGGATTTTTAGATTTAGTAGAAGGCTCCAAAACATGACTTGGAGAATTTTTGAGAGCCACACTATGATGCTTTGAATATTTAGGAGCCACATGCATACTTGTTAACTACTCTTACAAAAGCTCCTTTTGACCAGGTATATGTATAACCTCCCAAAGGGATATGCTTATATTAGTGCTCTTTAATGAGTTCACAATATTTAGAGATGGAACATTCACTTTATCTTCAATTTTTTATGGTAATGAAGGGTTGTATCCTACTATGGTGTAATCGTGGCAGCCACATTTACATTTTGATTTTATTGAGGAACATGGCTTGTATAAGGTGCAACACTTCGACTGACACTTTGTAGCCTTGATAGGAATAACTTGGAGATATTCATGGCTATTGGAATTCTCACAATGATATCTTATTGGCCCTTGTATTAGCTAAAATTTACATGCCTTGAGTCAACACAAAATCATCTTTTACTTGAAAATTCATCATTCCCACACTTGGGATGTTGCCTTCTCCATGACTATCCCTTTGGCTGGGACATGTTTCTTCTACTATCATGTCAGGAGTAGCTTTATATTTTATAGTCAAAGTGTAGCTGTTTCCTCCATCATCATGTGTAAACTAACCTTGAGGCTACCTCCATTGTTCCACTTGATTTTATCCTTACACTAGATTTGCATGAACTAGAACAACAACCTTTGTGAGAGGAGTAAAATTTGGATTATATGCATTGGGATGACTACTATAACCTTGTTGATTTTGTCTTCTCCCTTGATAATTGTATTGGGATGGAGCTCTATTTCCTTGTTAAGGATAGTATTATGCATTAGGAAGAGCACTTGCTTGATATTGAGCTTGCTTGAGCTGAGCTCTCAATGATTTGATTTCTTCATCCTTGTCTACAATATTGTCCACCTTCTTGGGAAAGGCTCTTGGCTTCACATTGGCATTGGAAACTTGTGACATGCTTGGAGATTCAACTAAATTATGGGACAAAAAAGGCATGGAAACTCTTGGAGGAAGTCTTCTAGCTTGAATTAAGCTATTCTCAGCCTTAATTGCTAGCTCATATATACTTGGAAGAGTGAATCCTCCCATTGACTACAACATAATAGCAACATCAGTACCAATCCCTTTAAGGTATGTTGGGAACATAAAGCTAGGAGGAGGTCTCATGATTGGTGGCAGACTATACCATGTTCTTTGAAATCTCTCATGGATTCATTTAGACCTCTTCATATTATATTTAGCTTATGTATTAGGGAGGCATGATCACTCTTATTTTCAAATATTGTCACCAATGGGTCTCCAAAGCCATCCCAACTTGTAATGCATCCCCCCTCCAATTTTATATACTAGTCAAGTGCTTTTAATTTTAAAGACATAGCAAGCATCCTAATGGCAATTTTGGCCCTAATAATATTATGGAAATTATAGAAATTAGAGATGTCTCTAATATGTCCATATGGGGTAATAAGACCCTTCCCATTGAAACCAAGAATATTTTGGTAGAATTTAGAGGGATGGGGTCATATTTAGAAAGATTTATTTGGTTTTGGGTATTAAAATTAGGGAAGGGTTGATGTCTATCTATCTCTCCTCTTTACCCCATTTCTCTTCTTTTCTTTTGATCCTCTATTTCTTCCTCTTCTTTAAATTTTTATCCTTGAAATTCTTCCTCTTCTTCTCCAAAACCTCCTTGCCAAGGATTTAATAGGGCTAGGAGTGGTTTAGGGTGTTGTTTTATAGGAAGAGCTTCAACTAAAGGGGCTTGGTCAAAAAATATTGAGGACCTTGTGAGCATTATGTATGGTAATATATAAAACTTGGTCTCAAACCAAGGATTGACACCCTTTTAGAGTCACTAAATGCTAGGTTAAGGGTATTTATACTATTTTAGGCCTATCAAGACCAGTATTCACCTTGACTTAGTAATAATACTTGGTCTCACCAGGTGTGTATAACTATTGTCTCCAAATCTTGCACCCTAAAATAGGGATGTTCAGGCCTCCTCCATATTTGGGCAATGTGGGGACATTTATAGGCCTCTAGGTGTGCCTATAAGTGGAAATGAACCTCTAGGTTGAAAGGGATAGCTCCTTGTATTATATTTTTATGTAATAAAACTATTGAACTATCTTGTA
The DNA here is from genome assembly GCA_037957365.1 of Torreya grandis. Taxonomy (NCBI): domain Eukaryota; kingdom Viridiplantae; phylum Streptophyta; class Pinopsida; order Cupressales; family Taxaceae; genus Torreya; species Torreya grandis. Next base: position 1,460,882 of record JARHVA010003625.1, on the reverse strand, counting down.
TGAATAAAAAGAGTCAAAATTTTGCATAAATGAAAAGCCTAGTCTAAGATGGTGATATACCAAGAATTAGTATCCACATGTATGCCCTATACTTATGCATAATATAACATAATATAGTCTATACCTCAAGCTCTAGAAGATTACAACATAAGTATTTCAATGTAGAGACAAAACGAATGAGATCACATAAGGTAAGTAACTAGAAAGACAACCTATATAGTCCATAAAAGGGTCTCACATATGTAAAATCTCATACAACTAGAATGCACTCTATATGACCTATTGGATCAACTCTTTGCTCAAAATCATAAAGGATAGAGAAAAAAAGGATAAAACATCACTTGTTATTACTTTGTGTCTCTTGCATGCCTAGGTAAATATACAGAACTTAGAAAAAAATAGACTTATGCTTCTTTACTCAAAGGCAATAAAATGGGAAAACATTCCAATAGGGCTTCATCATACTATATATGGATTATAAAACAAGAGCCCAAGGGTCCTATCTATAGAAAAATATGGAGATAAAAGAGATCTCTTAGGCACCAAAATAGAAGCTTCCAAAATGGTTTTCCATCATCATCCTAGTGAAATTGATTGTAGCTACTCTCTCATTTAGTTGGAGTTTGTAATTCTCTTTGATTTTACCTCTTGAAATGATGAGGATCACTATAAAACCATTGGTGAGATGACCCTCCATAATAAATGGCTCAGATCACTATTGTGAACCTTAGATTCTTCCTAAAATCTTTCATGGTTTGCACTATAAACCCATTCAGGTTTTATGAATAGATTTACTTATAAAACTTAGAAGTCAAGCATGTTGGGAAACCTAATTTTCACTATCAAGGTTACTTTTTCTTTCAAGGTTTTTTATTACTTCTACTTATAAAATTTTATAAGCAAAGCTCTTTTGAAAAACTGATTTGCATTGTTTAAGACCCTTTCAAGTTTTTTGAGTCCTACTCCTTTCTTACTCCTTCAAGTTATTTAAGGATCCTTACTTATAAGATTTATAGGTCAAGCCTTTGATAAGTCTTTATTTGGACTATAGATTCATTTGAGTTTTCCTAGTGACTTCACTTCTTGCTTTAAGACTTTGGGCATGAACTTGATGTCTTGTGTTACATCACCAAGTTGTACCCCAATGACTAGTTCCTTACATTAAATTTGACATCCTATAGTACATCACCAGTGTGAACCCAATGGCTAGTTGGCCACCCTAAATTTGATGTCCTATGACATGTTATGTCTTTGAACCCCAATGACTAGTTGGCTACCCTAAATTTGATAACCTGCAACATGTAATGTCTTTGAACCCCAATGGCTAGTTGGCTACATAAAAATTGGCATTCTGTGGCACATCATGGGAATCCATTTAGGTCAGGCTTATTGTTTCAGGTAATTTTCTCAAAATAATTCCTTTGAGAATTTTGGCTTTTAGGTAACGTCTAGTTTCCTTCAAGAAATTTTCTTAAAGGACACTTGGGAATGTGTCCTTCAAAAAGGTTCCAAAGGACACCCAAGTAAAGGTAAAAGGTCCCTTAAAAAAATTTGATGGGCATTTCCAAAGGAAATGACCCTTTAAAACTTTTTCCAAGGGTAGGTTATGGATAAAGGGCCCTTTGATAAAAATCTTGAAGGGTAAGCTTGGAGAAAATGATCAAAAGTGACCCTTTAAGAAAAATCCCAAAGGGCACTTGGACAAAATGTCCCTTTAGATAAAATCCAAAGGGGCATTTGAGAAAGACCAAGGAAAAAGTGACCTTAAAAAAAATATGAAGGGATACTTGGGAAAAAAAGTGCCCTTTGGAACTTTTTTTGAAGATTCAATTATAGGAAAGGATAAGGTGAAGTGCCCTTCAAATTTTTTTTGAAAGGACACTTAGATGAAAAAATGCACTTAAAAACATTTTTGAAGGGTCACTTGGACAAAAAGTGCCCTTCAAAAAAAATCCAAAGGGACACTTTGGGGGAAGGCAAGGTAAGAAATGCCCTTTGAAACTTTTTCAAAGGTCACTTTGGGAGGAAGTGGCCCTTCAATTTTTTTTTAAGGGAACTTTAGAGTAAAACAAAATGAGAAAGGCTAAGATAAAATCTTGAAGGAAAAAAAACAAAGGGGAAAGGCAAAGAACAAGGGGGGAAGAGCCCAAACCAAGAGAGGTCAAATGGAAAATACAAACAATAAATTATGTGACCAAACATAGAAAATGAGCAAGGGAGAAATGAAAAGAGCCAAAGGGAAAACACAAATTGGTTATGTAAAAATGGTCTATAGGTACTTGCATGAGAAAGTAGGTAGCACCATAGAGTTTTTTTAATTCCCCTACTCCAATCTACTAGCCAACCACACTCCAAAGGACCTTAGCTCTATGTGAGGCCAACTGTGGAGTTTAAACTTTGATTATAGATAGGAAATGTGCTTGTAATCATGTCTTTTGGTGTCATGTTGAATTTTGAGATTTATATGTTACCTTTTGATTCAAATGATTTAGCTTTTAAATTTCTTGATGGATTTCTATATTCCTCTTCTATATGGATTTGGAGAACCAAAAATGGGTGCTAAATATGAATTTCATTTGAATACTTGGGATAAGGTTGCTAAGAGAGATAACTTCAAAGATCATGGTGTCTAAGAGTCTCATAAATATAGGTTTAATAAAAGTGTTATCTTGACTTCAACCCTATTTTGTCCAATGTGGAGTGAAAGGAAGGGGAAATCAAAAGGAATGACACATGAAACACTTTAAATTACTTCAAATCATAAAAATAATGTGATAAAGGGTAAAAAGGGATATAATGAAGTAAAGTGTGATTCTTTATCATAAGAATAAGGGAAATGGAGGAAATCATGCTAACATAGATTGTTTGTGTAAATTCCATATATCAAAAGAAGCAAAAGCTAAAGTTGAGAATGAGAATTAGTGATATTTTTCTTATAAAAGGAATGACAAGATGGTAATTTTATGAGGAGATCCAGGTCCTATCCATGGTCTTACACTGTAACTCATAAAAGAAAAACCCACGAGGGTGCCAAAAAGAAACATGTGAAAAAAATGAGAAAAGAAGCAAAGGTAGTATTTTGTGAGGATAGTTAGGTCCTACCCATGGTCTTATACTACAAACTCACAAAATAGAAACCCATGGGGGTGAATTCTAAATAAGGGAAAAAATAATCTTAAAGCTATTAAGGAAAATAATAACATAAAAAGATAAAATAAATATATGAGTATAAAAATGAAACCAAATGTCCGATGTAATGTGAAATAAAACCAAATAACATAAGGGAAGACAATGATACTTATAAAGAAAAATTAAAAGAAATAAAGTGCATAAAAACCAAGAAAGATGAGACAAAAATAATAATATCTATGCTAACGTCTGTATCAAATACGAACATGTGAAATATAAGTCTATAAGTCTCAAAATGTTTCTTAAAGCTGAATGTGGTTTTTATTATGCATTGTATAATAAGAGTGGGCATCATAAGATGCCCCAAAGGGTAATTGGATGTAGGTATGGGCATGACAAGTTGCCCCAAAGTTTGAAGGGACATGTGGATGGGCATCACAAGATGCCCCAACATGTGAGGTGGAGTGAGGTAACATTGAACCATTAGAATGGTTTGCATTGGGTTGGTAGGTATATTAGAAGATAGGAAAATGTGTTGGTTTGTTAGATTTTAAGTAGTTTAAATGTGACATATGATGTGTAAGAGAGGTATGAGGAGATAAAGGAGGACCATGGATGATATGCTTTGAGTAGGCATTTTAATTAGGTACTCTTTTGGTTCATGTGATCTAAGAGGTTTACGTTCAATGGATGAAATGATATGTTTAAAGTTGTTCATGTTATCTATCATTTCATTACTGGTGTAGGAATAAGGATCAACCGTGGTTTGAAAAAAAATATTAGATAAGGTATAGATATGGGATAATTATTATTGTTCATTAGGTAGTTGATGTTGATGTGATTTTGGTTCTTGAGATTGACTTTGAGAAGCTTGAATATAGTCTTGATAACATTGTTTTATTAGAGTATCAAGACTGAAATGTGGACCAATAAAGGAAGAATTAATAAATTGATGAAGATCATGACAAGACTCATGATAATGACCTATAGTAGCATGCCACTAGAAAAATTTATCAAGATTGCACCATTTTAGAGGAGGTTTGGAAGGATCAAAGATAATGGGTTTATAGGGTGGTAATTTCCTCTTAAGTTGTTATAGAATAAAGGGAGGGTGGGTTTGGGTTACAATTGGTTGAATTGGATGCTCCACTTTGAGGTTTGGTAGGCTTGGATGAGTTAATGTTATGAGAGAATGACTGTGAAGTTTCTTTAGTATTTGTTTGAGGTGTTTCAAATTGAGTCATAAGAAAGTCTTGCCTTTTTGATTGGTCTAAGGCTTCTTCTAAAGTTTTAGGTGAAAATATTTGAACTTTGTATTGAAGGGGAGGTTTAAGAACAGTGACAAATAGTCTTAAAATAGTATCATCATTCATGTTATGGTCCATTTTATGAGCGAGAGATTTGCATCATTTGATGAAAGTATGAGCAGATTCATTAGGAAGTTGCTTAGCATTGATGAAATGTCTAAGGTAATTTTCAAGAAGGTCATCATGTTTGAATTCCTTCACTAAAGCATTGACTAAATCCTTTAATTTTGAGATGGAATGTCTAGGAAATTTGTTGTACCATTCAAGTGCATCACCAACAAAAGTTTTGGCTAAGATCTTTGTGGTAGCAAAGGTGTTAGTTTAGACCCATTCCTTATAGAGATTACTAAAAGACTTAATAAATATAGTAGGGTCCTTAGTCCCATTATATGTGATAGTTGGAGAGATGCTTCTAATATCCATGGATGTAATGAATTGGTCTAAATGTTTATTTTGAACATGTTGACGCATTTTGTTATTTATTGGAGGTTGAGGGATGATATTCCCATTGGCATCTCTAAGAGGAGGAGGGACAAAATTTTGATTTGGTTGAGACATGATGACTTGAGGAGGTTTAATAGCCATGTTTAATAAATGTCATTGCATATTCATATTTTGAGATTGATTGGTTTTTGGCATGATGTTCATTTGTTGAACTACATGTGCAAGAAGTTAAGTTGTATCAATAGGTGGATTGGTGTTTGTAAGAGGGGGATTATTTGGTGGAAGATTCCAAACATTAGTGTTAGTTATCTTAAGTGTGGGAGAAGTAAAAGGAATCCTTGTAAAGCCACCATTCTTAATGGGAGTGTAAATAGTATTATCATAAAGATTTTTGAATAATTTTAAACTATCTAGATTATCAATTTGTGTGGTTTCAACCATGTTAATTTGGGAAGTGATAATACTAGGTGCTCTTATTATGGGTGTAACAAGAGGATTATAAACATTGGTTATAATAGTGGAACATAATGTGAGGTTCCAAATTTTGATTTAGATGGGTTGATGAGTTTATGAATTCTAAGTTTAGAAGGTGTATAAATGGTATAAGGTATATGATTGTCATGGTTTAGGATTTGTTTAATAGGATTCTCTAGATCGACTATACGATATGGGATAGATTGATATTGAGAATATTTTGATGAAGAGTTCCACCATAAAGATTTGTCTTCTACGGTGGACAATCAAGGTAAGAGAGAATAACCCATGTATATTTAGAATGGGTTGAGACTATAAAGAAATAATTTAATAAGAGGCTTCATGATGCCAAGTAGAAGTGGATATCAGAAGCCTAGGAGGAAAAATAGGGACAAAATTGGCCAAAAAGAGGGGCAAGATCAACCTAGAGTGAAATGTACAGGGTTGGTAGTGTCAACCCAGTAGGTTGAAAAAAAGTACAAGGTTAGTAGTGTCGACCCATTAGGATAAAAAAGTACAGGGTTAGTAGCGTCAACCTAGTAGGTTGAAATAAGAAAAAATTTATAAGTAATTTTGAGAGAAAAAAATGAAAGGATATAAATAATCAATTGGATTAATTAGGTTGACCTAATTGAGGCACACAACACAAAACCTTGCACCAATGCTAGATAATGAAAGTTTTTGAAATATAAAATATGATTGAACAAAGAGCAAGAAATCAACTTCAAAAGTAAAATCTAACTTGTTTATCAATATAAATGTTTATTATATTATTAGAATATGTTTTTAAATGTGATGGGAATTTATCTATAAGCAAGGAACTAGAAAGCAATCTATGGATGGTTTCAAGTAGTTTGGGATGAAAGGGATCTATAGTGGTAATGATATAGCCTTGGTATTGAGGCCCACCCCTCACTTCACACAACATAATGATAATGATGTCAAGTGATTATCCATAATATACCATTAACCACACTTTATACTTAACTAGAACATCAAGTCAACTTCCCCCTTAGTGATGAAATCTAGGTAGATTGGCCTTGGGTAGATAAAAAATTAAAATCCTTGTTTAGATTTTATGATTTGGACATGTGTGCATAAAATAAAAAATAGTAAAACTAAACAGTTAATTAAAACCCACCTAATTAGACTATGTGATCTATTCTAAGCATGCAACCAACAAGAAATGAAAGTGTGAGATAATTACTAGCATATAAGGTTAATTAAAATTTTAAAACAAGGTTTAATGTTGATATAGTCAACAATGTATACACATAATAAAAATTAGGGTCAATAGGGTTGATCCTATATTATGAAAGCAAGGTCTAAAAATGAATAGGGTCGGTAGAGTTGACCTAGTTATCTAAATAGCATACAAAACACAGTACTAGATCGGTAGGGTCAATCTAGTTGACTGTACAGAGGTAGTTTTAAAGACTATAAACTATAAAAGGAAAGACTATAAATAAAGATATAGAGAGGTAGAAAGGAGCCTTAGTGGATCAAAAATGTAGATAATGAAGAATGTTGTTCAAGAACCTTGAAATATGCTTATAAATTTTGCTATCTAGTTTGACTAGGTTGATCAAGCTTGTAGAAACCTACTGCTGAGTGCCTAAAAATGTATAGGGTTAACTGGGTTGACATAGTATGTTGAAAAAGATGCTTGAAAATGTACAAGGTTGACTAGGTCAACCTAGTAGTCTGGACTAGAAGTCTAAAAAGTTGAAAACCTATACTAGGTCGATTGACTCGATCCAATAACATGTACTTGAAAACCTATGCACAAAAATTAGAGTTGGGTAATCATAATCAATCCAAGATGGAAAATAAATAATAAAAAAATGATGTAATAATAAAAGAATGAAATAACATAAACAAATCTTACAAGGGTTAGTTTATGTCGGGCTCACTAGAATGTATGCAATCAAAAATGCATCATGTCTATAAATCAATCCTAGCTCAGAGAAGATATAACATACCTACACTTCCAATTAGGAATTAATTTTTTACATGATATCATGACCAATATGGGGATCCACTAGACTTTATTAGGGGATCACTTGTCACAATACACCATGCTAAGAAGGGTTCCAAATCCTATAGTCTAATAAAATCATACAACAACCCTAAAAGAGTCCTAGGTTTTGATATTCACTCTATTATAATAAAGAAAAAATTAAATCTAATCTAGTGTAGACCAAATATTGTGGCACAAAGTGGGGGTTAGAAATAAAAGAAACTAAACTAAACATGCATATAAGACATATACTCATGTCAATGTATATGGAATCCTAATGCATGGGAGAGAAACACAATTGCATTATCTATCTACTCTTACAAAGGAGAAATAAAGTTAGGAATACTTACCTTGAATATGAACCCACCGAGCCTCAATCTCTCCCTTTCCTAAGGTGATTTGCAAGAGATTGTTGTGGTATGTAAGGAAAACAAAGATAATTCAGATCTAGGATAAACAACCTATCTATGTATCTAAAATACTTATCCGAAAGATAAGATTTATATCTCCAAATAAAGTATGGAACCCTAAATTTTATTCCTCAATTAGAATGGTCAATAAGCAAATGTTAATTTAAACTTATTCTAATTCACTTCTCTATTCTCAAATGGTTGGAAATGAACTTGTATATATAGGTATATCTTGCCCAAAATCCTTTTGAATATGTTGGCTATACAGGGTTGACCTAGTAAACCCTATATGTTTTTGGGAGATAATTAACTAGGTCCTAAGCTAGGTCAATCGAAGGACTATCAAAACTCTCAAGTGAAAATACCCAAAAATAGTATAGGGTCAACCTAGTCGACCCTATACATTAATCAGAGGTTGAAAACTATATAGGGTCAACCCAATCAACCTAGTGCAATCAACTGGTGAAAAGGGATTAAGGAAAGAAAAAGGAGGATAATGATGTGATAAATGTTTGTAATGGGTACAATAGAGAAGAATAAGCTTAGGGTAAATGATTTTATGATATAAGTGTGTAGATGGAAAGTGCCAAAAGGGATAACAATCTTATGAATCACTAATGGTCTACCTACCCCTTTCCCATTGCACCCTTTAAGGTGTGTACTCAAAGAGATTGAGACTTGATGGGTTCTTTTAAGATACAAAGTGTTAGTAAGTGATTAAAGTTTGAAAATATTATGTTTATACAAGTGCCACATGTATGAAGTACACCCATAGGTGTTAGAGATATCAAAGCCTCTAAAGTCATGATATAATAGGAGAGTGCCACTTTTTCCAAGTACATATGGTGGTGTTAGAGTTGTATATAACTAGGAGGCTTGATCTAATGTAATAGTTCCATGTGTATCAAGTACACCTAGAGGTGTTAGAGCTACTAGAATCATAATATTCTAGATATAATAAGAGAGTTCCATGTGTAGCAAGTAAATTTAGAGATGTTAGAGCTTTCATAGCCTCAAGTGTCCCAATTCAATGGGATAATACCAATTATACCAAGTAACCCAGAGGTGGCATATCTATAAGAGCCTTGAGAGGATAGAACAAGTAATAAAGTTCCACCTATAATTTTGTACACCCAATTTCAAAAAGGTCCCAGAACACTCCCAGATGAGACATAAAATAGATCAAACTTATGATCCCCTACTCTAATGATAAAATTATGCATGTAATAAGTACACTCAAGAAGCCAATTTTCATAATTATATCCTTCAATATGGAGGGATACATTATGCATAATCATCACAATATATATTTATCATGTAATTGTCTAAATGACACATGGCCATCCTATAGACATCTATAGTCCATGAGGACTAAAACTAGACATGTTCCTATAATGATCCTAATATTTATTATCTTAGTTAGAACTAGATCATGATCTAACACCTACAAGAGTCTCCTCACTACCAACTAAGGTAAATTTGGGCTATTTTTCAAAAATAAATGTGAATCCAATTATAAAAATAAATAATTTGAAATTAGGCTATCAACTTAGAGTTTAATTCACGTGACAAAAGCCTCTGAAGCCATTACTATGAGAGATCATCATTGATACCTATAAATTCCCATCAAATTTGAGTTCATCATTATCTTTCTTCAAGTTATTTGAATTATTTAGAGCCTTTTGCCTTTATTTCTATCCAAATAGTAGAACACACCCTTATTAAGTTTTTCACATAGTAGAGAGAAAAATTCATCAATAGCCACCTTAACCTCAAATCTAAAGTAAGAACAATAATTTAGGGACACCATGTTCCTATAGGGGATCACTCACTTCAATCATTATAATGAGATATTCAGGCCTACTTAATGTGGTAGCCAAGCCAAAAGTATTCCCATTTAATGACTTCTTCAAAAATTTGTTGTGCACCTCCAAGTGCATTAAGGACATTATGTATTCCCCAACCATAAGACTCAAAATTATAGACATATCTGGGGATACCTTAAAATGGTGATACAATATTCTAATGTTTGTTATCGCTTATGACATAAAGGTCACCACCAACTAGATGAACACCCATGACATCTATAAGGTCCTCAAGGATTTGGTCTAAAACTCCAACTAGTGAGTGAATAAGGAAGAGGTGGATTCTTACAGAATCAATAGATTTAAGGAGGAAGTGTGTATGGTTATGATATTAATCAATTTATTATATAGTGTCAATGAAATTATCCATATCAAAAAATACTAGGCACCTCTTATATACAAAAAATATTTTCAAACTTTATCAATTATTGATGCCTTCTCTCTTGTAATAACCTATCAAACCTTGATCTCTTTGAGTGCACACATTAAAGGGTACAACAATAAAGGGGCAGGTAAAACATTGACACTTCACATGATTGTTGTTCCCAATACCACCATATGTTATATACACAACAATATCATATACACTTCCTTAAGCTTTGCCTCCTCCCTTACACACTCCTCAAATCAATTCACTGCCTTACTTAGCCCCTACCTAAGCCAAAAAACATTTTTGACAATTAATATACATTATTGGCCTAGGATAACCCTATATTTAAATTGATATTTTCATGTTATAGGTCTAATTTAGCCTTGGTTGACTTAGACTGAGACCTAACTTGTTTTTATAAATTAATAATATAGAGTCAAATTAGGCTAACCTTGTTGACTAAACTTTTAGAAGGGTTTAGGGTTAGATTTAGGTATATATACACATCCATTTCCATCATTTATAAAGAAGAAAAGAATAAGAAGAATGTAATGTGCATCTACTTATCCATGATTCTAGTTAAAGAACATTAATTAGGGTTTCAATACTTTATTTGAAAATAAATATCATGTCTTATGGAGAAGTCTTTTGAATGCATAAAGAAGCTATGTAGCCTTGCATACCAAAAAAACCTCTTGTGAATCACCTTGGCCAAAGGAGAGATTGAGTAAGTATTCCTAACTTTGTTTCTCCTTTGTTTTAGATTAAGGTAAAATTAGGTTTTGAAGGGGCCCCGAAACCCTTTACATCAAAAAGAAAGATAAACCATAAAGCACAACCAGGTTTTAAAAGAACCTAAAACCAGTAAAACAACTAAACCAGGTTTTATAGGGACCTGCTACCAATAGATGTGACCAGATAAAACTATCATCAAAACACTAGAACCTGAAAAGTTAACAGACTGGATCAACAACCTGAAAAACCTCCCAAACCAGTACCCAGCAAACTAGTGAAGCAACCAGTTTACCAACACAAACAACCAGTCAGCATAAGGGAACATTAGATTTTCCTTTTGAATTGAGATTTTCCTTACACGACCGAAGGTTCTTATCTAGAGGGGGAACTAAAGGCTTAGACTTCTTCCTCTTAACTACTATCCATCCATCCTTTAAATTTTCTACCTCAGCAACCCATGCCTCAGAAGACAAAGATCCATGGAACCCAGGGGACACAGACACCGCAACAAACTCCTTGTGAGAATCAGATGATGTCTAGCTCCTAGGAGGATCCTTCAAAATAGGGGAAGAGACCAATGCCACCTCAACCACTGGCTCAGAAAGATCACTAACCACAGCCTCCGTAGGAGCTTCAAAGGAATGTTTCACTAAAGAATCCTCCACAACCACTAGCTCAAGGTGAACACTATCCCTAGTCTCAAAAATAGCTAGATATTCCAAGGGTTGTTTAACCATGTAATGCTCAGAGGAGGCCTTGGACCACCAAGAAGGTGGTCACCTAGATTTGGATTTCCTAGCAGCACATGAGTAGTAATATGACCCATTAGGTGGCACTTCCTGCAACAAAAAGGGATACCCTCAAAATCCAACATTTGTGTCCAAGTAACCTTCAGGGAATCCAAGCAAATCGCCTCAGGAAGGCCCTTAAAAACATCCAAATCTACTAGAAAGTGTGCACAGGTTGAATGGTAAATATCTGAAGTGTCTGGATCTAGATATAAGAAATCCCCAATAGCATTTCTAATAGTTTCAAAAACCAAATCATGCCAAAGATGTATTGAAAGATTAGGGAGCCAGACCCAGATAGGGAACTTATTAAAGGATTTTGAGAGAGGATCAAAATCCTTATGCCATGGTTTGGCCATAAGTGGATATCTGCCCTACCAAGAAAAAATATTGTGACACAAAATAATCTTCCTGTCATTAGAGCTAAGGAATTTTACTATAAAAAAACCTTTAGCACACGGGAAGATATAGACATTATCTTCAATAAGTGGCATCCAGTTCTTGGAGATCCAACCATGTAGATCTACAAGAGAGGGCCAAAATCCATGAAAGTGAAAAATAGCAGCAAGAGAGGAAAGCTCTTCTACTGTATGGAAGATGTCTTTAACTGATTTAGGATCTAGAGTTACCCTAATAGGCTTTAAAGCACTTACAGGTGAAACATGAGAAGTCCCAAATGAGGCATGAGGAAGAGCGTCATGTAATCTGGCTTCAAGTGTAGCCACATCAGTAAAAGTCCTTCCCTTGGAACCAAGACCTGAACCAGGAGCAAGAGATCCATAAGCCAGACATGGGGTAGAAGGAAGAGAACCCCCAGTCGCTGAAGAAATCCTAAGTAGATAGATTAGAAATTATACTTCTCTCCCATGAATTAAGATTTCCTATAAATTGAATTGAGTATATATCTTCTATGCATGTTTAATTTTTATGTATATTACCCCCACTTTATGCCATAAGCTTTGGTGAGCACTAGATTAGATTTTACTTTACTTGTCATTTACTTACTAAATATGAAAACATATAAACTAGCTAGGGTTATTACATAGTGTTTCTTAAATAGAGGATTTGGAACCCTCTCTAGTGATGTTATTCTGGTAATAGATCCCTTGGTTAGGTTTGGAAGATCCATCTTGGTCATGACCCTGAATATATATTATTTCAATAAATGAAAGTGTAAGTATGATTTATCTTCTTCGATCTAGGATTAATTAATAGGTCAGATATATTTTCCCTTGTATACATTTTGATGAACCTGATATGAATCAAACCCTTGTAGGTTTTCTTTCAAGCTTTCATTTTATCACCATATTATATATTTTAATTTTTATAGTATTGTATTGAACATGTAGATATAGTTATAATATTATATGTGTGGGTTTAATATATAGTCACTCTAAAATGACTATTTTCTATTTATGTAGGTCTTCTCTAAATATAGGTGATTGGATCGATCAACTTGAGATAGTCTTCTTCTTTAGTCACAAGATTGCATGCATAGTCGATCCTATTGACTCTATTCATAGTTATTTTCTAGAATACAAGTTTTCAAAGTTAAGCCAATTGAATTTATTCACATATTCTTTTTAGAGTACAAGTTTTGAAAATTCCATTGATCGAGTCAAATCTATTCATAGAAAACTAAAATCAACACTTGAACAACACAACATAAAATTTTCAAACTAAACATCTTCAAAATTACCAATGTTCATTCTTACCTTCTCTATAATTTTAGTTTTTCATTTATAGTATTATTTTTCACAAGTTTGTAGTATATAAAATTACAATCCTAAAGTGAACTAACTTAACAAAATTTTGTAGCCTATCTTCTCTCTAGAAGACATAGTTGACCTATTTGACTATGTTATTCTAAATCTTGCTTCTACATAATAGTAGCAACCTTTTCAACTCTAATTTGTATTATTTGCATATATTGTCACCTAAACTGAATCTATATTATTAACATTATAAGAAATTAACCTATTTTTATATTAATTATATCACTTTTCATGTCAATTGCTTGCATTCTTAGATAAAAAAACATAGATTAATTAGGTGGTTTTTCAATTTACCAATTTATTCATACTATTTTTTCTCTTTTTCACACCTTTGAAATAACTTTACACAAAAAAATCATTCAACATTTTTCTTCCCAAGGCTTACCTACTTGTATTTCATCACAAGGGGAAGCTAAATTGGTTTACTATCCAATTATAAACATGTGGTTGATGGTATATATCAACAAAGCACCTAACACCCTTATCATTGTGGGATTGTGAATTGAGGGGTTAGGATCCAATACCAAGACAATACCATTGACAATACATATTCATTTTAGCCTAAACTACCTAAAACTATCCATGGATTGATTTATAGTTCCTTTATAGAACCAACTTCCCATCACATTAATTTCAAATTTTATTATAAATTAACAACATTTAGGAATCACCAATTAGTTATCATTTACATTCAAGTTTATTTCTTTCTCTTTGGTCATTATATTTTGTATTGTAAAACTCTCATTACTCTACATTAAGGTAAGGTTTGTGTTATGTGTTCCAATTAGATCAATCCCATTAATCTAATTTCTTGTGTTCTTCATTTTATTTGATTATATATTATCTTGAAAAAAAATTCTCTATTTTCAGGGCATTGTCATCCTTATCAACATAGTCTCTTATAGATTGTTAATCCTACTTCCCTTCAATACACAGTCACTTCGTATGATTGTCTATCTTTATCACCTATTCATTTTTTCTCTCTATAGTACATAGTAGACCTATCTAACTATGTACCTTTTTAACTTACTCACTTTTCCATCTTACAATAAGCACTAGATTTTTTTGACTATGTCCTCTTTTTATCCTATTTTATCTCCTCTCTAGAAGTACATAGTTGACATATACGACTATGTCCCTTTTTTCCCTATTCTATTTCATATTTAAAAAAACATTATTGATCAGTTCAATTCTATATATTATCATATGATTCTTATTTCTATCAACTTTTTAGCCTCTTTATTTCATCATGAATTTATTTTTTGAGGATAATATAGAGTTAAATCATACAAACATGATGATTATTACCCATCCTAAAAGGTATCCCAAGACACATCTTGTGGCTCCCACCTTGGATGTAATCAATGTTCATGTTTCCACTCGTACTACCAACTATGGGACTCCTCCCCATTCATCCTTAGTTCATAATACTTTATGCTTCTTAGAAGATGAGTGTGATTTAGAGTAAAAAATTAAAATGCTCTTCTTCATAAATGAATTTCCTCAACATAGAGGAAAATACCCTTCAACCATTTACAATCTTATGATAGGTCCTAAAATAGAAGAAACTCTTTCACCTTCCCCTACCTTCTCTCATGGGTTCTAGGGAAACACTTTCTTTTATTATTAACCTTTTCCATCTATTATGTCTCCTTCACAAACCATGACATCTTCTTCTATGACTTATTCAACTCCGATGCCAAGTATATCTACTAACATGTTAGGTTCAAATTCTAGTGGGAATTTTCCCAAAGACCCTTCTCCTTAACCATGCCAATAATGCATCCTTTATTACCTATTCTAACCATACTACTAGTGCTTATTTTTATACCAATGTTAACCATGCCACTAGGGCATCATTTTCTACCAATGTTAACCATGCTACGAGTGCTTATTTTGATACCAATGCTTCTCATGCCACTAGTGTGGTGCATGATGATACTCATAGTTCAATTCAATCCATTCATAATAATACCAATTCATCACATTCTACATTCACTAGTCAAAATACTAACCCAACTCAACAACTCTTAATAAAAACACTCAATCAAATGCATACTTTTCAAACCAATAAAACAAAACAAATGATGTAGATGAAAACGTTTAGAGGTAAAATCATTGAGATTGTTGGGGGGGGGGGGGTGAAAGTGATGCAATAAAATCAACTTCAATTCCAATCCATCAAACTCTTAACCATTCAACATAATCATTCATGAAGCATATAAACCTTTCATTTAAATGAAAAAAGAAAACATGCAAGATCAAAGCACATAACATATCAATTATGTGGGAAACCCTCATAGGGGATAAAACCCACTCTCAAGCCAACAAAAACATAGACTACAGTCCTATAAGAGATAAAAAAAATAAGAGACTTTAGTGAATAAACCACTTCACAAGGATCACTAACCCTTAAGCATGGATACGCACCCACACAACACCTTCTAATATCAACACCTCCAAAACTTTGCTTTCCTTTCAAGCTAATGGATAAATAGTGAATAACAACTCTCTTCAACCCTTCACACTTTCTCAAGCCTTCACACACAAGTAATGCATCAAAGATAACCTTTTGGATCACTCGACACATTTTCACTCATATTTAATCATCAACCTTTCAAAACACTATTAAAACATCAAAAACATGAACACTAGGTCACACACATATCCCTCACATTGCTCTACTCTTTAATCCATCCACCAAGATTGCTCACACTTATCTTTTATTCACACATTCACTCTAGAAACCTTAATATTTTATTTTATTCTTTATAGAGTCTACATGATCACCACCTTCTTGGTTGGCCACAAGACATTCCTTAACCCTTAAGGCTTCTATCCCACTTAGAAAAAATGATGAAATCAGCCTAGGGGAGAAAATTTTCACTAACATAGCTTTTGATAGACATCATGATAAGGTATGAAATTCAAAACACATGTTCTAGGCACAAAATTGAACAAACCCAAGTGACCACTTTATTTTGACACCTTCACATGTGAATATTGATGTCATCATTATTCTTACTTAGGAAACTCTACCAAGATGACTAAGATAACCTAGACCTTCACAAGACTACTCAGATTAATTCCTTTCACTTCCAAAAGTAAACTAAGAACTCCTTACACCCCATATGACCCATAAAACTTTGTAAATACATCATCAACATCCATCATCTTCCCTAATGAATCAAACACTACAAGGTCCATGCATGATCATTAAATCACACTTTATCATTAAACTACTAGCATACTTGACACCTCATGAGCACTCATGGACTCTTTGGAGACATAATTGAAAATACCTCAACAATCTCCCCCTTTTTTCATTTATGTCAACACTTGTAAACACCAACACAAAGCTATGAACATACTCTTTCTCCCTTTACAAACACTTCCCCCCCCCTTTGACACAATGACAAAGTGGACTTACCTACTAATCCTGACGACCTATAAATGTTTTTAAAGACAAAATATAAAATGGACCTCCTCATTGAGTTGATATAAACTCCCCCTATCACTGTGCATACCATTTCTTACAATGACTACCTCAAACCTGCTCAATGACAACACTCTTCTTTAACCATGCACTACTATATGAAGAAGTAATCAATAATATTAATAAAATGGGAGTGACCACACCTTTATAAAAATTATAGTAAATCCCCCTGAGTCACCTAAACTTAGGCACCCCTTGAGGACCTTCAGACCATCTCCAACCATGGTGAAACTTCATAGTTGCCTTCAAATTTTCTCTCACAAGCTAACTCCATGATCACCAATAGATGTTAAATCCATTATTCAAACATAAATGATTCTAAAAATATATTTAAAAACTCATATGAAAATAATAATATCTTGGTCTTTTGGAGAAAATGACCAAAAAGTCCATTTGAATCACCTTGCCTTGTCTAGAGGCCTAATAGCCCTACTTGAACCCTGAAAAGACCATAAATTTCTATGTAGATAATGTCATGAATTAAAATTACATATCTGATTCATGCTCATATGCCCCCTAATGCATACAAATTTTCATCAACCAACTCTTCCTCTACAGCATAGCTCCTTCATAAACTAACCTACCAATTAACCCTCCATTTCCACAAATGATCAACCATAGAATAAACCATACACTTTTAGATGAATATAAAACATTTTTTGAGAACACATTTGGACATTTCAAAATATTAATCATCCTCAAACCTCAAATCCTTTAGGAAGGTCATAAACCCATATGGCCTAAAATATTAGGGCATCAAAGAGAAATGTGGTCAACTTACCATCTTCCAATCAATGCTAGCTCATAAAACTTCTCTCACACATGTAGGTCATCAATACACACCATAAAAAAAATTATTAAGGTTGTAATCCTTGGGTAACCATAAAACCATGAACATAGTTTTTGTCCTACTAGCCCTTAAGTAAAAACTATCATACCCAAGAGCCATTAAAATTATTCAATTTACCCTCAAGTGGCCTTCAAATCCTAAAACCACTTGTATCACACTTTTATGAGGTGAACACACCTTTATATGCCACAAATTCACCTTGATCACTCACCAATATTCATTTGACACCTGGAAAGCTCATGATTATGCCTACAGACCCTATGTATACAACTATCACTATGCCAAAACACCTTTAACTAATAATGTGATCAATTTCACACCTTTAAGGCACATTTTCATTTTGACACATCAAATACAATTTTCCTTAACCCTTGGTTAGCTTCATAGATCTCAAAAAACACCGATTTTGAAAGATGAGCTCTCACTACGTAGTGAACACTAAGCAAAATGGTCAAACAGAACAAATGGTCATGAATGGTTCATTTGACCAACTTAGCACATCTGAACCCATGGAATACACTTGGAAAAGTCATATTCACACTCCAAATCAATCTTACCTTCATTCTTCATGATTTGAACAACTAAATCAAGCTTCAAATATTGACTAAAACTTGCCTTTAGGACCAACATCCCTGAATAGATTTCTTGAAGCTTTTCATCACTAACCTCTCGAGCAAGCTCATGAAATTGTTTCTCCCCCTTAATCAATGACCTTATATGATCAATACAAGTATTATAAACATAATATCATCAATTTTATACAATAAAGGCGTTGGTCAAGATGAATAAATAACTCTTCATACCTTTGTATTGATTATAGCCTCTTTTACATCACCTAGAGTACACACACTTGCTTCTACATATGAAAGATGTATCCTAAGAATCATTGGTAGAGACACCCACTTGTTATAGAGATATTAAAGGTCCCAAAACCTAGGAAACTCTCACATGTCCATGATCTCACTTGGCTTGCAGTTCTACCTCATCATCAAATTGACTTTGAATGAATCCTTAACTTCATTCTTTCCTTTAGACTTAGAATATTACTTGATTCTTTTGTCTAATTTGGTAGATAAGACTTTATCTTTGACACTTGATCTTATACCCTATTCTATCATGAAAAACAATCCATTTTTAACATGTTTTCCATTCACCTCCTTGGGTATCCATTCATTATGGTTCCTTTTTCTTCATGCTAGGATTGACATTCTTTGAAGTAGAATTATGACCATTCCTATGGAACCTTGCTATGCGACCTCTCCCTTGAAATTTTAATTAAATGAAGTTTCTCTGATTATAAATATCTTGTGGATGGGCTACATGATGATTCATTAAAGTTTCAGTATCCCATTCATGCACCTAATCATTTGATTTCTTGATGAATGCATTATAAGACCTTGTAATCTGGGCAATCCCTTAACACATGTAACACAAGATGTAATGCTTTCCTTGTAGACTGGTTGACTATCTTGAGTGATGATATTATTCATGTTTGTCATTATCTTTCTCATAATTTAATACAAATCTCTTACTAGGAGATTTTATTTTGTAATCAATGATCCTATAACTAAACTGATGATAAGAATAACAATAACCATTGAAGGAGTTATCATAATTTATTGTATTAAGTTTCTTTATTTTATTTGAACAATTATATATTTTGAATTTTTCCTTATTTATATTGACATTATTCTTGTCTTTACTAACACTCTCCTTAACATGATTAGTCTTTTGATCTATCATTATTTTCTTCTAGATCTTCTTATCCTTTTGAACATATTCATGGAACCCTAGACCTGATTTATCATTTTAGACCTTTTGACTACTCAATAGGTCATTATGATCAACTATAATTTTCTCAAATTTATGATATATTTCAAGCTTGCTCATAGCTTGATCTAGTTTCATCTGCAAAGACTCCATCTCTAATTTATATTTAACACATTATTCATCCTTACTCTTTACCTTTTCAGAAAGGATAAAAACTTGAGTTTTAAGATGTTGAGTGATCTCATCATGCTCTTTGACTTCATTTCTCAACCTTTCTTCAAAAAATCCAATTTTCTCCTCATAAGTCTTAATCAAGGATGTTTTCTTTATGTTCTTTCCTTGTAGAAGCTTTAATTCTTCCAAGTTATTTAGATATTTGTATTTAAGAGTGAATTTCTCATCTTCTTCCTCTAATCTATCTCTACCAAAGAGATATTTACCTAAATAACATTCACCTTCATCATCCTCAAGATCTATGAACAGTGTCTCATTGTTCTCATCATGAGATGAATCATCATTGTCTGATGTGTTTCATTATTCTTCAATAGATGATTTACTATCTTTTTCATGATAAATACTCTTAATACCTTTTATTGACTCCTTATTTCTATTTCTCTTGTTGAAAAAACTTCTATACTTTCTAGGACCCTCAGATTTATTATAATCATCCTCATGAGATTCCTTATATTTAGACTTGCCTCTATCTGGGCACTTAGCTATAAAATGACCAACTTTACCACATGGAAAACATTTAAAAGGAAGATTTATTTCATATTTACATGATCCTACATTCAATTTTCATGCAATCATGGCTTCAAGTTTATCTTCATTAAGATCAAAGTCTTCAAGACTTAACTTTTTTTCTTGCCTTTTGTCTCCTTGATCACCTTGAAGGTTGCTTCCTTATTTGGTGGTTTATCCTTATTGACTCTCATATCATAGGCAATAATAATGCCATGGAATTCATCCATATTCATCTTGGTGAGATCATGACTTTCTCATACAATAAAAAAAATTTGAATCAAACTTGAGGGTGAGAGACCTTAATACTTTCTGTACAATAATAAATTCTTTAATATCCTCTCTAAGGCCTCTGATCATGTTCACAAACTCATCAAACCTTATAATATAATATTCCATAGTATATTCTTCCTTCATTTTGAGGATCTCAAATTGCCTTTGGTACGTCTATAATTTAGCCAAGTTAAACTTTAAATCCCCTTTATAGACGATCTCCAATTTCTCCTAGATTTCCTTGGCAGACTTGCAATGGATTACCTTGGTGAACTCAATCTCTAATAGGCCACAAATGATAGCATTCATATATTTAGATTTGTTCTCACTGAACTTATTATCAGATGAACTAGTTAAAAGAGTAGGGGGTGTAGAATACCAATCCAGAATAGATTGTCAAATGTCAAAACCAAGAGACATGATATAGGTATTCATCCTTTTAATCTAAAAATCATAGTTTTATCCATTTAATAGTGGTACTATCTTGGTAGAGAAACCACCTTGCATTTGATGACTACCCATTGTACCTTAAATCACCTTCAAGTGGATAAACTTGCAAAGAAGGTTTGGCTCTGATACCAATTATTAGAGGTATAATAACTAATATGGGGTGAATTAGTGATGTAATAAAATCAAATTCAATTCCAATCCTTCAAACTCTTAACCATTCAACATAATCATTCATGAAGCATATAAACCATTTATTGGAATGAACAAATAAAAACATGCAAGATCAAAGAAAATAACACATGAATTATGTGAGAAAACCTCATGGGGGATAAATCCCACTCTCAAACCTATAAACAAATAAAATATAGTCATATAATATCACAAACAAGAGACTTTAGTGAAGCACCCACTTCACAAGGAGTACCAACCTGTAAGCGTGAACAAGTACCCACTTGCCCTAGATGTTAAGAACCCATACAATACCTTATGATATCAACACCTCCATATCTTTGATTACCTTTCAATTTCATGGAGAAATAGTGAATAAAAACTCTCTTCAATCCTTCACACTTTCTCAAGCTTTCACACACAAGCAATGCATCCAAAACAACCTTTTCGATCACTCTACACCTTTTAGCTCATCCTTAATCATCAACCCTATAAAAAACTATTAAAATATCATAAACATGACCACTAGGTCACATATATATCCCTCACATTTATATGATATTAAATCTATCCACCAAGATTACTCACACTTCTCTTTTCTTTGCACATTCACTCTAAAAACCTTCATCTTTGATTTTGTTCTTTATAGAGTCTACATGATCACCACCTTCTTGGTTAGCCACAAGACATTACTTAACCCTTAAGTCTTCTCTCCCACTTATAAAAAATAGAAACACCACCTTCATAGGTTGACCATAGATTTTATAGATCACCCTTAAGAAATACCTTTCAATTAGGCTTAAGAAGCCCTTTTAGGTCCATGGAGACCTATTCATCCTTTTAACACTTCACCAAATCAAAAATAAAAACACAAGATCACTTTAAATCACATAAGTTCATGACACATGACTCCTAAGATATCCTCAATTTATTACATTCATCACTACACACATTTGTATATGTAAAACCTATCAATCATTTTCCTTGTATATGAAAACAACATGAACAAACAAACAGTCAACTTCCAAGCAATGGTTCATGTTGAATATGGATTGGTCAAACCTCCAAAATTAATATAGATTATATTTATGGATTCTAAAACATTATAAAATATATAATTCACTATGAAACATGTAAACACCATCAATAAAAACTCAAACATCTTTTTCAGGTCACTTGTATAAGAAAGTCAAACCCTTAGTCAACTTTGAACCACAATAAATGTAATTTTATGACCAATCAAATCTCCAAATCAATTTTCTTGGTTTTACCTTAAATTTATATACCAATTTTATTTTTAATCTGTCATAAAATACACCCATAATAAAAATCTATATTCAAAACATTATAGACTAGTTTTCCTTTGTAAATTCAAATATTTGAATTCCCACAGTCACTAAAAAAATCCAAATTTGACTATGGAAAATGATAAAATCAGCCTGGGAGAGAAACGTATAACTATCATAACTTTTGATAGACATAATTTCAAGGTATAAAGTTTGAAATACATGTTCTAGGCACAAAATGGATAAACCCATATGACCACTTTCTTCTGACACCTTCACATATGGGAATGTTGATGCTATCAATTTGCTTACTCTGGAAACTCTACCAAGATGACAGGATAACTTAGACCTTCACAAGAATACTTAGATTAATTCCTTTAAAGTAAAAAAGTACACCAAGAACTCCTTACAAACATTATGACCCCTAAAACATGGTCAACACATCATCAAAATCCATCATCTTACATAACCAAGAAAACACTACAAGGTCAATGTATGATCACTAAGGCACACTTTGTCATTGACCTAATAGCATACTTGACATATCATGAGCACTATTTTCCACCTTGGAGACATAATTTAAAATACCTCAATAATATCCCCCTTTTTCCTTGATGTTAACACTTGTAAACACCAACACAAAGTTATACACATACTCTTTCTCTTTCTACAAACACTTTCTCCCCCTTTGACACAATGACAAAGTGGGCTTACCTTCTGATCCTAAGCACATATAAATGTTTTAAAATCCAATATAAATAAGGGAATCCTCTAAGATATGATATAAACTCCCCCTATCACTATGCATACCATTTCTTACCATGACTACCTCAAACCTACTCATTGATAACATTCTTTTTTGACCATGCACTGCTATATGAAGAAGTAATGAAAATATCAATAAAATGGGAGTTATCACACCTTAAAAAAACTAAGATTAACTCACCCTAAGTCACCTAAACTTAGGCACCCCTTGAGAACCTTTAGACCATCTCTAACCATGATGAAACTTCATAGTTACATTCAATTTTTTTTTCATAAGCCAACTCCATGATCACCAAAAGATGTTCAAGCCATTCCTCAAACATAAAATATACTCAAAATAGATTGAAAAAATCATATGAGAACAATCATATCTTGGTATTATTTATAAAATGATCAAAAAGTCCATTTGAATCACCTAGCCTTTTCTAGAGGCCTAGTAGCCCTACTTGAACCTTGCAAAGCACATAAATTTTTGTTTAAATACCTCCATGACTTGAAATTACATATATTATGCACACTAGTATCCCCCATTATTAATGCCAATTTTTATCATCAAACTCTTCTTTTGCACCATAACTCCTTCATAAATTGACTTGTCAATTAACCCTCCATTTGCATAAATTCTCAACCATAGAACAAACCATACACTTTTAGATGAATATAAAGTATTTTTTGAGAACAAATTTGGCCATTTGAATATAATAATCATCCTAAAACCTCAACTCCTTTGGGAATATCAATAACCCATATGGGCTAAAACACTATGACATCAAAGATAAATATGGTCAACTTACCATATTTTGGTCAAATACAACTCCTATAATTTATTTAACACTTTTATGTCATTAATACACACCATTAGACCAATTATTGAGGTCTGAATCCTTAAAGAACCCATAAAACCATAAACATGGTTTTTGTCCTACTAGCCATTAAGCAGAGACTATCATACCTAAGAGCCATAAAAATTATTCAACTTGCCCTCAAGAGGTTGTCAAATATTGAAACATCTTGGATCACACCTATATTAGGTTAAAACACATTTTCATGCCATTAAGTCACCTTGAACACTCACCAATATTCATTTGACACCTAGAAAGCTCATACTTATGCATATAGACCTTGTGTATACCCCTATCACTATGCTAAAACACCTTAAAATAATCATGTGATCAATAACACACCTTTAAATCACATTTTAAATTTGGACACATCATATCCAATTAGATTCAACCCTTGGTTAGCTTCATATATCTCAAAAACACCAATTTTGCATGATGAGCTCTCAATAGGCAGTGAACACTGAGCAAAATGGTCAAACTAAACAAATGGTCATGAATGGTTCTTTTGACCAACTTAGCACATTTTAACCCATTTAATAAAATTAGAAAAGTCATATACACACTCCAAATCAATCTTACCTTCATTCTTCATGATTTGAACAAAACCAAGCTTTAAAGATTGATTAAAACTTGCCTTTAGGACCAATGTCCTTGAATGGATTTCTTGAAGTTTTCCATCACTAACCTCTAGATTAAGATCATGAAATTTTTTCTCCCTATTAACTAATGATCGTCTATGATAAATACAAGGCTTGTCAACATAATATCATCAATGTTCTACCATAAAGGCATTGGTCTTAAAGACCAATCAATAACACTTCGTACCTCTATACTAATTATAACCTCTTGTATATTACCTAGAACATACACACTTGCTTCTACATATGAAAGATGTCTCCTCATAATTATAGGTAGAGACACCCACTTGTGATAGAGAAACTAAAGGTCCCAAAACTTTGGATACTCCCACATCTCCATGTTCTCACTTGGTTTGCAGTCCTACCTCATTATCAAATTGAATTTGAATGAGTCCTTAACTTCATTCTTTCCTTTATACTTGAAATCTTGCTTGATTCTTTTATCTACATGGGAAGATAAGACTTACTATTTGACACTTGAACTTGTACCCTATTCTTTCATGACAAACAATCCATTTTAAACATGTTTTTCATTCACCTCCTTGGGTATCCATTCATTATGGCTCATTTTATTCATGTTAGGATTGACATTTTTTAAATTAGAATTCTTACCATTCCTTCATAACCTTGTTATTTGACCTCTCTCTTAACATTTGAAATAAATGAAGTTTATCTATTGTATATACCTTTTGTATTAGATACATGATGACTCCTTGAAGTTTCATTGTCCCATTCATGCACATGATCATTTGATTTCTTGATGAATGCATTACAAGACCTTACAATATGACCAATCCCTTAACACCTATAGCATAAGAGGTCATGATTTTTTGTGGACCAGTTGACTATCTTAGGTGATGACATTCTTCATGTTTGTCAATATCTTGCTCATAATTCCATGTAAATCTTTTACTAGGAGATTTTATTTTTCAATCAATGATCCTATGACCAAACTAATGACAAGAATAATAGTAACCATTTAATGAGTTATCATACCTTATTTCATGGGTTCCTTGATTTTATTTTAAATTTTATAGCTTTTGAAGTTATCCTTATTATTCATATTGACATTCTTCTTATCTTTATTAGCACTCTCCTTAACATGATTTGTCTTCTGATATATCATCATTGTCTTCTCAATCTCATTATCCTTTTGAAAATCTTTATAGAACCCTAGGCCCAACTTATCATTTGAGACATTTTGGTTGCTTAATAATTCATTAAGATCAACTGTCATTTTCTCAAATTTTTGATATATTTCAAGCTTGCTCATAGATTGATCTAGTTTCATCTGCAAAGACTCCATCTTTGATTTATATTTGACATATTCTTCATACTTAATTTTTACCTCTTCATCAAGGGTACAAATTTGAGTTTCAAGATGTTGATTGATCTCATCATGCTCTTTGACTTCATTGCTCAATCTTTCTTCAAATAAGCCAATTTGTTCCTCATAGGTCTTGATCAAGTATGCTTTATTTCTATTCTTTCCTTGTAGAAGCTTCAACTCTTCTAAGGTATTCAGATATTTGTATTTAAGAGTGACTTTCTCATCTTCTTACTTTTGGCTATCTCTAATAAAGATATCTTTGCCTAAAGAAAATTCACCTTCATCATCCTTAAGAGCCATGAATAGTGTCTCATTGTTCTCATCATAAGATGAATCATCACTATCTGATGTGTTTCCTTCTTCAATAGATGAGTTACTATCTCCTTTATGGTAAAGACTCGTACTACCTTTGTATGATTCTTGCCATTTCTCCTATTTCATAATTTTTTGTACTTGATAAGACCCTTAGATTTCTTGTGATCATCCTCATGAGATTCCTTATAAGCTTCTTTATATTTATATTTGCCTCTATCTAGGCTCTTAGCTACAAAATGACCAACTTAAGCACATGAAAACCATTTAAAAGGAAGCTTCCCTTCATATTTACCTGATATTACATTCAATTTTCTTGCAATAATGGCTTCAAGTTGACCTTAATTAAGATCAAAGTCTTCAAGACTTAACTTGTTCTTCTTACCTTTTGTCTCCTTAATCACCTTAAAGGTTGCTTCCTTCTTTGGTAGTTTTTCCTCATTAACTCTCATCTCATAGGTAGTAATAATGCCATGCAATTCATACATCTTCATCTTGGTGAGATCATGACTTTCTTCTACAATAATTTTTTTTTAGTCAAACTTGAGGGTGAGAGAATTTAATAGTTTATGTACTATAGTAACTTCTTCAATCTCCTCTCCAAGACCTATAATCATGTTTAAAACCTCATCAACCCTTAGAAAATAAGATAATATAGTATATTCTTCCTTTATTTTGAGTCCCTTAAATTTCCTTCAATAGGTTTGTAATTTATCCAACTTAACCTTTGAATAACCTTCATAGATTATCTATAATTTATCCCATATTTCCTTGATAGACTTGAAAAGGAATACCTTAGTGAACTTAACCAATGATAGGCCATAAATAATAGCATTCATAGATTTAGAGTTTTTTCATTCAACTTCTTGTTAGCTATAATAGTTGAAGGAGTAAGGGGTGTAAAATACCCATCCATAATAGATTTATAAATGTCAAAACCTAGAGACATGATGTAGGTATTCATCCTTGCACTCAAAAAATCATAGTTGGATCCATTGAACAATGATAATTGATTAGTACAGAAACCACCTTTCATTTGAAGACTACCTATTATACCTTTGATCACCTTCAAGTGGTTAAACTTGCAAAGAAGGTATGACTTTCATACCAAATTTTAGAGGTACAATCATTGAGAGGTGGGGATGAATTAGTGATGCAATAAAATTAACTTCAATTTCAATCCTTCAAATTCTTAACCATTCAACATAATCATTCGTGAAGTATATAAACCATTAATTACAATGAACAAAGAAAAACATGCAAGATCAAAGAGCATAACACATAGATTATGTGGGGAACCCTCATTGGAGATAAAATCCATTATTAATCCTAAAAACACATGGAATATAGTCCTATAATAGGTCACAAACAAGATACTTTATTGAAACACCTACTTACAAAGAACACTAACCCCTAATCATGGATAAGCACCCACATTCCCTAGATGTTGAGCACCCACACAACAACTTCTGATATCAACACCTTTATAAATTTTATTACCTTTCAATATTATGAAGTGATAGTGAATAAAAACTCTCTTAAACCCTTCACACTTTCTTGAGTGTTTACACAAAATAAATACATCCAAAACAACATTTTGGATCACTCTACACCTTTTCACTGATCTTCAATCATCAACCCTATAAAACATTTTTACACATCAAAAATGTGACCACTAGGTCACACATATATCCATCACACTAATATTCTCTTCAATATATCCACCAAGCTTAATCACACTTCTCTTTTCTTCGTTCATTCACTCTAGAAACATTCATATTTTTTTTCTTTATAGAGTCTACATGATCACCACCTTCTTAGTCAGCCATAAGACATTTCTTAACCCTTAAGGTTTTTATCCCACTTATAAAAAATATAAACATCACCTTCATAGTTTGACCATATATTTTATAGATCACTCTTAAGTATAAATACCTTTAAATTAGGCCTAAATATCCCTTTTAGGTCCATGGAGACCTATTCATCCTTTTAACACTTCACCAAGAAAAAATAGAAACACAAGACCACTTCAAAGGACATAAGTCCATGCCACATGACCCTAAGACATAATAAAGTGATTACATTCATCACTCCACACATCTAAATATGCAAAACCTATCAATAATTTACCTTATATATGAAAACATTATGAATGAACAAACAATCAACTTCCAAGCAATGGTTCATACTGAATATAGATTGGTCAAACCTCCAAAATCCATATATATGATACTCAAGGAGTTTAAAACATTATCCAATGTATAATTAACTATGAAACATCCAAACACCATCAATAAAAACTCAAACATCCTTCTTGGGTTACTTTCAAAATAAATTCAAACCCTCATTCAACTTTGAACCACAATAAATGCAATTTTATGACCAATCAAACCTCCAAATCAATTTTCCTAGATTGCCCTTGAAGTTATATACCATTTTTATTTTTACTACATCATCAAAAATATATATCATCAAAATTTATAGGTAAAACATTATAGACTGGTTTTCCTTTGTAAATTCAAATATTTGAATTCCAACGGTCACTAAAAAATGCAAATTTCACTATGGAAAATGATGAAATCAACTTAGGAGAGAAAATTTACACTATCATAAATTTTGATAGACATCATATCAAGGTATGAAATTTTAAACACATGTTCTAGGAAAAAAATTTAATAGACCCATGTGGTCACTTTATTTTAAAACCTTCACACATACAAATTATGACATCATCAATCTGCTTACCCAAGAAACTCTACTAAGATGACTAGGATAACCCACACCTTCACAAGACTACTTAGATGAATTAATTTTACTTCCAAAAGTAAACCAAGCACTCCTTACACCCTATATAACCCCTAAAACATGTTCAACACATCATCAACATCCATCATCTTGCCTAGCCAAGCAAACATTTCAAGGTTTATGCATGATCACTAAGGTGCATTTTGTCATTGACCTAATAGCGTAATTGAAACCTAATGAAACTCTTGGCCACCTTGGAGACATCATTTACAATGCCTAAATATAAAAACCATCTCATTAATCTTCAAAAATAACCTCAATAGGTTTCATGGTGAGTGAAAAAATTGAATGTCCCCCACCTACCTTAGTGATTCCCATGGTAACCTTATTCATCAACCACCCCTCATTAATAAAAAAAATAAAACATATACAAAATGAACCTATTATACCTCAAATTGATAATATTTACAAAGAAGGTATCACATGTACCATCTCTTATAATGGGTCCACCAATCCCACATTTCACTTAAAGACATATGGTAACCTTTATAAATATTGTGTCAAACTTAATACCTTTAATGCTACCAAACTATTAGCTAAAACACTCTTTATAAATGATTTATATTGGTAAAATAAACTAATAATACATTCTATCACTAGCCTTGAAGACCTGGTTAACTCGTTAGTCTAAAAAATTTAAACTTGTGATCTTCTTGAGAAAAACTTAGCTCACTTTAAAAATTATAAACAACTTGAAATTAAAATGGCACAAGCTTTCATCAAACTATGGAAGAACTTGTCTAATAAATGTGAGAATATTATTAAGGATGATAACCTCTTCCACCTATTCAATAATCCTCTCTACCCAAAATTAAAATATTGGTTTAGGACACTCTCTCTATGAACTTTAAAAGAAGCCTTTGATCAATCTAGGCAAGAGAAATTTCTCATGCACCAATTTGAACCATCTCAACCTATAATGGGAACTATTATTCTCATTAAAAATAAAAAACATCATGCAAATAATGATGGTGTTACCAATAATTATGATATTATTCAAAACATTTATGTAGACACCAAAATTACGTCACACACGTGCATAACTCCCTGTGTCAAAACCCCCCTTGAGCCCCTTTTCAATAATAATTAGCCTCCCTAACCCATGATTTTACCCCTCACACATTTAATTAATTTAAAATATTAATTAAGTTAATTAAAACCCCTTTATGCCACCTTACCTAGCCATCTCATCCTAAGACTAATTCTCATATGATGAGTCACCTCAAGACTTAGTCCCTTTATCTTAACTACTCATGACTTATTCTCACCTCAAAAATAAATTCCTAACCAACCACATCCTTCTTAACCTCCCATTTCTACTATTTTGTAATGGATACCACACTTGGCATGAGAAACAACAAAAATTATGTTAAAAATAGTAATTTTACCTATTCTTATGCTACTGACATCAGTCAACCCATGACTAATGTTAGTGGGATCACCAATGTCGATTATATAAGCCAAAATCCAAATTAATGTTCAGGTTAGTAAAAGTCAAGAAAACTCATTCTTATTTGCATACATGCTTTTGGCATTCAAATTTTGACATCTTGGCTTACTGTTACCTTGCATAAGTCAACCTAGATTAAGAACCAAGCTCTTGAGAACTAGTAGCACCCGCTTGTTTTCTCTATTTAAGGCATCAATTTGGCAAGCTTGATAGGAGCCATCCATTCAACACTTATCATTTAATCACCTTTGTAGCTAAGTACATCACTTATTATTTAAGTCTTTAAGTAGTTACATTGAAATCACTCTATATCTATTGTTCATTGTTTTACGCAATCCTGACCAAACCCCCATGAAAGAGTTATAAATCTTCCCTGCTTGTTTCCCCTTATTAAAACACACCAAACCTCTGACTAGATCCATCCAAACACTATTCTATCTCTCTCAAAACTCTCCCCCAACCTTCCAAACCTGACCAAAACCATTTCTTAGACCCAAAAAATACTTTTGCAAGCTCTTAGGCAATTATTTCCCCTACCGACCTCGATAGTCCTATTGATATTGGTCACACTTCCCTACCAATATTGATAGCCTAATCGATATCGATCACTTTTACTATCTACCTTGGAAGCCTAACCGATGTTAGAAACTTGGATTTCTAGTAACCCTTATATAACCTACCCAATAACTTCCAAAACATAAACTAAATATACCACTTGTACTTTGTTACTTTTTGTTGTACTCAGGTTACAAATAATCATAACATTATCTATCTTTTACTCTCTTTTTTCCTCTTTCTTGGTTATTTATTACTCTTTTGTCTCTCAAAAGTGGACTATCATCTCTAAGGAAGTTTGACACTTCCTAGAACAAGTGTGTAGCTTGGCAACCCACTCATATATCTACTAACAAACATTTTATGGTAGTGTTTTCTTACTTGCAGGTAGTCCTCCCCAACCAAACAGGAGTGCTCACAATGTTTGGATATGGAATGCAAACCAATCTAGGTTCATTCTAATCACTTATCCCTATCCTTTTCTATTTTTCTTTAGACTTGAAATAGATAAATTTTAGTGAAACATTTTTGGCACGTCCAGTGGGACCCTAGAGTTTTCCTTGGGTTCATTGCTTATTTTAAGAAATCATATAGGTGAATTATAGTGAAATTTTCATTTCTTACACTTTATCTTTCTTTTCTCCTTCAAAACAAAAAAAATCAACATTTTATTTTCTATTTAAGGACAATAAATTGAAATTTCTCCTTCCTTGCCACTCTTCTTTTCTCTTTGCCTCTAAAAATAATTTATCATTTTTATTACAAGTTAAAAGAATTATTTATTTAATTATTTCTTGCATGCACATTAGGATAGTGAGTTTCATTCTCTACTCCTATTTTATATTTTTTTTCATTCAAATCTAAACATTTCATATTTGGGTTCAAAACTTACTACACTTCATTATTTGCTTGCTACATATTAGCTCACCTAGTTAATTACAAGCATTATGAATGAATTATAGTGCACCTATGTTACACAACTAGATCACACTCACAAAAACAAACATCTAATCTCACTTGAGACAAGGCCCATTAGGATTTCATCACCTAGTGGATCACCTTACCCTACCCAGCTATCCTACTTGAATTTCACCACCAAGGGGAGAACCCACTCTGTTCTCTCGCAGAGTATAAACTCTAGGTAGAAGGTATATTTTGGTGAATTGGCCTAGCTTAGTTTTAGGTCTATGAAGTGTAGGGATCAATATCCTATAACAATCCATGTACCTAGTCTAACATAGATTTACTCTTGAACACTAAAACTAACCTAAAACTAGTTCTAGATTGCTTTCTATTACCTTTGCTAACCACATTCTCCTCTCACTATCTGATTAAGGCATAAGCCAACATGAGACTAAAATTAATCTCTAGGAGTTAATTATTAGTGGATATATGTTCTTTTTCTACTTTTCTATTTCCTTCTATATTTTGGAGTTGGTAAGGATGTTTTTCCATTGATTCAAAAAAATAACACTATTTTTAATACTCATTTTGTATAACCTATTGTATCTAGTTTTTTTTAGTGTTCTTCTTTATTACACAGACCTCTTGCATCCTATATTTTACCTAGATTCTACCTCTAGGTTTCTAAAACATTGTATTTTCCATCTTATTCTATCTATTGACTATTCTTACTTCTTCTTTCATGGTATTGACATGAGCTTAAGCCAAAATTCTTGCTGATTACATAAGCTGAAAATCACTTCCACCTTCCCCTCTTTTTTCTAAATCTATCATGGAGCATACTTCAGATATTTAGGATACCCCCAACCCTGACTAAACTCCCATTGTGCCTAAAGGATATCAAGATTTTGCTAAATTTATTGATCATAATGTGGTGGTCCTTCAGCATTACCTTGCCATGAGCTGAACCCACAATTATTTAGGTGACCAAATCTATGGTATGCCAACCTCTCTAATGGAGATAGATTTAGTTTTAGCTATCTCCACTATTTTCCCCATGGTTACTCAAACCACTGCTTTGACAAGTAACCCAACCATAAATAATTTTCAAAGTTTGTCATCACCAACTGCCCAATCCCACCTAAACCCTGGCATGACTTCTCTACTTTCACAATCACAAGTAGTTTAGTCAAGTCAAACCTTATTTTATAATATGGTGGTACCTATTCCATCTACTCTCACACCTATAATTACCTAAGTTACGACTCACCCTTTATCTAGTCCAACCATGCCAATAATCCAACCTATAATAACAACATCCAACCAAATCATAGTCTCTAACCCAATAGAACAAGCCCCTTTTCTTTCTACCCCCCAATCTATGAATCATTATCCTTATGTTTCACGAAAACAACCTCAACAAGCTATGTCATATGCTCCCTCTACTTCTTATCAGGTTCCCTATAACTTAATGGGTATCTCCTAGACTAATCCCCCTCTAGACCTCATTAAGACGCTGATGGACAAGATGTCTAATCTAGAGACATCTATTCTAGTTCAAAGAATGTGTTATATTATGATCAGATATGCAATGAACCCATCCATCCTTCTTTGCCTATTCATCCTTATCCAAGCTAATGGGAACTCCCCAAATTTACTCATTTCCAAAGTAAAGAGGACCCACAACAACATTTATGAGAATTTAGACATGCTTGTTATTTAATAGGGCATGATGATGCATTACTACTTTGCACTTTCCCTATGTCTCTTTTGGGTGTTGCCCTAGATTGGTATAGCTCTATAACTCATCACTCCCTTTTCTCATTTACCCTACTTTCACAAATATTCCTAGACCATTTCTCTATTAATATTTCTAAAAAGGTTTCTATTACAGACCTTTATTCTATTAGACAATTTGATGATGGGTCTATCACATATTTTATCACTCATTAGAGAGGCTTGATCAATTAACTCTTCTTCTCATTACCCCAACCTGAACTTATTGATATCTTCTCAAGGGCATGTGCTAAGCACATTCCATCCACACTCTGAGTACAAATTTTTTTCACATTTGATGAGACCTTTACAATGGTGTGGAAATTCAAGATTTGGGCTATAGATGAAGGTAGAGTCAATTTACATAGTAAGAATGCCAATTCCAAAATGAATGACTCCTTTTCTTCTAAAACTTCTCCTTTTAACCAAAAATCTAAAGGATCCACCAACACGATGGTCATTAAATTAGCTTCTTCCACAACCACAAACCAACCTAATTCCTCAACTTCCCAAAATCTAACCAAGAAATTCCAACAATGGTATGAACAAAGATAATACACTCTCATTGAGGAGTCATATACATCCATTTTGGAAAAACTATTGCAATAAGGTATCATAACCCTTCCTCAAATCAAACCTCCTATATAGTTTAATCCATCCCATCCTATTCCAAATTGGTATAAGGAGGATGAGTTTTGTGGCTACCATCGAGCTAAAGGCCACAATTCTAATAACTGTAAAACATTCAAGAGCATTTTTTAGGACATGTTTGATAGGGGTGATCTTATCTTGGATAATCCTAATGTGCTTGCTAATCAAAATATGGGTGTGTTTAAATAACCTTTTTCCAACCATTTACCCAATCAAAATATTGTTTACACCATGAATAAATCATGTGATCATAATATCCATATGGTTAATATGGTCTTTCCTTTACCTCTAATTTAACCTATCCCACAACAAGAGGCACCCATTTTATTGACTCCTCCCCCACAGTTAGTGGTATTTGTTTTTAAAATTCTTCCTCCATAGGTAGAAGATCCTATTTTACCCATTCCACTCCCACATGAGGAAGATCCTCCTTTACCACTTCTTTTGCCACTAGAGGAGGTAGTATTATCAGTTCCTTTTATACCA
Source organism: Torreya grandis (assembly GCA_037957365.1). Taxonomy (NCBI): domain Eukaryota; kingdom Viridiplantae; phylum Streptophyta; class Pinopsida; order Cupressales; family Taxaceae; genus Torreya; species Torreya grandis. The sequence goes on along the minus strand of JARHVA010003625.1, from coordinate 1,426,018 downwards.
ATATTACCTATCTTGTTACCACTTGAAGACCACACCTTACCCATTCCGTAGCCACATGTTGAGGGAAACACCATTCCTATGTTATACCCTCTTAAGGAACCTTCTTCACCTACCTCTCCTCCACTAATAGAGAGTAATACCCCCTCCACTCCACCTTTACACCTAGAAGAGTCAGTGTTATCTACTCTCACATTAGATGAGAAACCTATTGTGCATACTCCAATTCCACCACTCTACCACTTCTTTTACCTATGGAGGATCATACTTTACCTATTCCTTTCCCACATTTTGAGGGAGCAATTATACCTATGCTCTACCCCCATGAGAAACCCTCTTCACCTACCTCTCCTCCACATATGAAAGACCATGCCTCTTCTCCTATCTCTACCGAAGAAGACCCTGTTGTGGCTCTTTCTCATCTTTGGCCTAAAGTAGTAGAGACCAACAATTTTAATCTTTCTCAAACACCTCAGCCTTATAAAGATGCAACCATAAGGCGTATGTCAACTTCATCTAAACCCTTCTCATGGTTGGTGAAAAATCTAGAATTTCTTGACTCCATGAAACTAGATTACATGGAATTTTGGGTGTGACTTAAAACTCCTTATCCAAGACAATGAGTGTTGACCTTTACAGCCAACCCTCTCACTACCCTTTATCCCAAGGTCTTTGATAAAGCCAAAGCTTCTTCACCAAAATTACCAAATTTTCATCTATCTATATCAGAACCCTCACCCTCATAGGCATCTACCACCTTAAAACAAATCAAGCCTTTAGGCGTATGCCCTGTCTCTAATCTAATTCATCCATAGGTGAAATTAGATCTAACTCTTCAACCATAAGTTAGATTTTTGTGGCTTGAACTACAAAAAAATGTTAAGCTTCCTAGATCTCACTGATCTTTCTCTCTTCAACCCTCAGCTTTACCATCAATTTTAGTACCACACCCTTTTACTTTAGTTGGAGTATCGCCTATCCAAGAAAAAAAAGTCTATGTTACCTCCACTACTTCCTTTGCCACCTGGTAGGCCTTTCACATCTAACACCATGATACCTAACATCAAGAAAGTGTGATCAAAACATGTAACTCCACTACCACCAAAAAAGTCACCATGCAAAACCACCATTGTAGCTCCTAAACAAAAGAATGTGTCCACTCCTATTACCACAACGAGTATTAGCATACTCATAGACTCTCAGAGATTTTTCCTACATCAATTGTTGCAATATTATATAATAACTCTTCCTCCCATTAAGTGTTATAGTCCTCTTATAATGAAGCCATCTTGGTTTAATGATACACAAGTATGTCTATATCATTAGTCACTTGGACATGATACTGAGAGTTATAAAGCCCTCACAATAGTCATTCGATAACACTTTGATGTTGACACACTCTTTTTTGATACTCTCGTTAACCTTCCTATTATTCCACCTCTGGAATCCACAATGCCTCCTACTTTTCCACCTAAATTCAAACCCAAAGATGTTGTATCCCTTTCACCACTTCCTTCACCTATATTTTAGATCAACATAGTTAATATGGCTACACGGTCACAAAACCAAAAGAATAAAGGTAAGCAAAAAGTCATTGATCCTTGGGCTCATCCCTTTTCCAAAGACACTCCTCCTTTGAATCCCAATATTTCCATTTTGGGTGTTCCAAAATTAACATCATTAGATGTTATTCAAATCTCGATAGTGAAATAGCTTCACCAAACTCCTATGAAAATATCCTTGTATGAATTAATATAAAACTCACCCCAACACCATCAATCTTTTATTAGTGCCTTTCAAGTGGTTGAGGTACAACCTAATGATCCCTAACCTCTTGTAGCTTTGGTTAGCTCTCTTAATTCCATCTCCTTGATTTCCTTTAGTATTTCAAAAATACCACTTCAACACCTTAAAGATTAAGATTCTACCCTTTTTATTACCACATATATTGATCAAACTCATGTCAAGAAAATCATGATAAATGGGTGAGCTAGTATTAATATTATTTCCACCCATGCCTACAAACAACTAGCTCTTCATAATAATTGCATGTCTCAAACCGATGTAGTTTTCTACTCCTTTAATGATACCACAGCTACTACGGTGGGCATTATTGTCTTACATATCCATGTAGGTCCCCATATAATTATTGAGATCTTTTATGTTGTAAAAGGAGAGTTATAATATAACATCCTACTTAGATGACCTTGGATACATGCTATGGCATGTGTACCCTCAAATTTGCACCACTGTGTCAAGTTTGAGAATGATGGACAAGTGCATGTTATACCCATTAACCCACCTACATTTAAAACATGCAACATGAATTATAGTCCTAATGATGTTCTCATTCCATTAAAGACATCATATTCTCTGTATGATACTTCTGAAGCTTCTAGAAGAGATACTACCCTAGTTACACAGATACTAGCAACACAAATTCTTGATAGGCATCCCATGGAAGAAAATTTTAAACATTTATCACTAGAATAATATTTTTTGTTGATACTCAACTTGTTCTATACTCCACAATAGTATGGAAAGCTTCATATGCACCCAAATTATAATTATCACATTGGGATGGTCATCCCTTATAGGTCCCCTAACCTTTGAACTAATTTCACATATGGTGGAATTGATCAGGCTTCAACTATTGGTAATTCATCCTCTTCACCACAACCATTTACTTATGACTTCTCTTTCCTGAGTAGGCCTAGTTTTTCTCACACCTATCTTTATAGGTGTTCTTGGAAAGGATTTGGTTTGGGTCATTACAAGTAGGGTGTCCATATACCCATTGAATATCCCACTAGCAAAACCATTGAAAATGCCAAAAAGAGTCATGGAGTGGGTTATAAAAAACTAATTAAACTCAACAAAACTTCCCATGTACCAATTATTGAATATCTATTCTCTCCTTCTCCACCTTCTTCTCCACTATCACTTACTGAACAAAAGGTATCTATACCTCTTAATTTTTTTTTCAATAAATGACATCCATTTGGGGCCTCTCACCTATCACCAGGGTAAGGAAATAAGGTCCCTTCCTCTCATTCATCCTAAAATAATTGATGAAGACTCTCCTATTATTAACACTATCCAATGTTAAGATGATGACACTATTCTCACATACATGGGTGTAGATGATTCTTATATCCAATGATCACTCCCATCTGAAACATAAGCTATGTTAAATGAATCAACCATTGACATCAATTTTCCATCTCATGATAACCCCCACATCCTCAAGATTGGCCAATTTATGGATGCCTCTGAGTAAGTTGATTATGCCAAATTTATTAATAACCATAGAAAATCTTTCACTTGGTCTTATAATGACATTCCTGGTATTGACCCCTCTATCATCACCCATAACACTGTCACAAATCAAGATTCTAAACCTATTAAGTATAAGATTTACAAGATGCATCCTCATATTTCTCTCCTTGTCAAAGAAGAGATCCAATTCCTCCTTTTTGTTAACTTTATCCAACCCATCAACTACCCACAATGGATTTCCAATATTGTTCCTATCACAAAAGCGACTAAAGGAATCCACATTTACACTGACTACCATGACTTAAACCTCACTTATCTAAAAGATGACTTCCCATTGCCAAGTATCGACTAACCATGAGATGTTATCACTTATGGATAGGTTCTCTGGATATAATCAAATCTTGATCACTCTTGAGGATTAACACAAGATAACATTCATTATGCCATGGGGGACTTTCTATTATCGACTCATGTTTTTTAGTCTAAATAACATTGGTACCACCTACCAATGCATTATGTCTTACATATTCCATGATCTCCTACACAAAATTATGGAAGATTACATAGATGATTTACTTGCAAAGTCTAAGCTTCATCAAGATCACTTAAAAATTCTCAAAATCATATTTACTCATCTCCTCCAATATAACATTTGACTAAACCCAAAGAAATGTTTCTTTAGTGTCATTTTTGTTAAGCTCTTAGGCTTTATCATTTCTATCAATGGTATTAAAGTCAACCCTACTAAGGTTAGAGCAATACTAGAGATGCATCCACCTACTAATATCAAACAACTTCATAACCTGCAAGGTAAACTTCAGTCAATCTACCGCTTCATCTCCCAGTTGTTAGATCATTTCCAACCCTTTCACCATATCCTCAAAAAAGATGTATCCTTCCATTATAATATATATTACCAAGAAGCTTTTGATGCACTCAAATAGTATCTCCTTTCCCCACTGGTTCTTATTCCACCTAAGAAAAATCAACCTTTCTACCTTTACATCTATGTAACAAACCATTCTATGGGTGCTATGATTACACATCAAGATGATCACCATTGAGAAAAAGTGGTTTACTACATAAGCCGCACACTTATTGATTATGAGACTCGATATACCCATACCAAAAATCTTTGTCTCACATTTGTCTTTTCAACCTCCAAGTTCCACCATTATCCCCTAAATCACAAAACCTATGTGGTCACCCATACTAATCCCCTCAAATATATGAATTCTAAGCCATATCACAACCAACGTGTAGCTCGATGGCTCATGCTCCTTACTGAATTTAACTTAGATTTTATTTAAAAAAAGGTTATCAAAGGGAAAATGATTACTGACTAGCTAGTTGCCACCCCTTTACCTGACAACCAACCTTTAAATCTTGAATTCCCTAATGAATCCATCACAATTCTCTCCACTGATGACATCTCTTATTGAATGATGTTCTTGATAGGTCTAAATGTCAATACGGTGGGGGTATGGGGGTCATTCTTATTCCTATATCTGGTAAGCCTATGTATTTGTCATTTAAACTAGATTTTGAAAGACTAACAGCATGGCCAAATATGAGGCTTTGATTTTAGGGCTTCAAATGACTCTCTTCTTGGGTATTAAATCCATAACCATTTTTGGTGATTCTCAGCTAGTGGTTAATTAGGTTAATGGTTCCTACCTATGAAAAAACAAAATTCTATAGTGGTATAAACATCATATATATACACTATTGGGATCATTTAACTATTATCTCTTACCAACTATTCCTTGATCTATAAACAAGTTTTCTATCATAATGGCTTCACATATACTCTCTTTATCCTCTTCCTCAAAAATATATGTCACCATGCTTCACTTAACATTACCCTCCTATGTATCAACTAACATCCTCCTTATCAAAAATGTAACATCCAACCCCCATGACTTATGGTACAAGAAAATCATAGATTATATTTCCTTTTCTATTACCCCTTATAATCTCTCCAATAATGGGAGATGTACCTTTATAAAATGTGTCACTTGTTACACTATGTTGGGGGACTTCTCTATAAGCAAGGTTTTGATGGTCTCCTCCTTAGATGCCTCACTAGTACTGAGACTCCCTTTTCTAGTAAGGAAGTCCATGATGGATTTTTTGGTGGACATTTCAATGGTCATGCAATTTCCAAGCGTATCCTCTGACTCGGTTACTATTGGCCAACACTCCATCAAGACTATGTTGATTACATTCGACACTGTGTCAAATGTCAATAACATGATAACCTCCTTCACATTCCAAGTCATGCATTAAAAGTCACCAAATACTTCTTTCCCTTCTCTCAATGGGGCTTGGATGTAATTAGGAAGATTAACCCTCATTCATCCCTCTATCATCATTCTATCATTATCACCACTGAAACTTCACCAAGTGGGTCAAGGCTATTCCTCTCATCTCCACTAAGGTTACAAAAATTTTGACTTTATCAACCATCACATCATCTATAATGTTGGTGTTCCCCATAAAATTATAATAGATAATGACAAATATTTCAAAAAAAATACTATCCAAAGTCTTTTTGATACATTAAAAATAAAATTAAGTTTTTTGTCATTGTACTATCCACAAGTGAATAGACAAGTAGAAGCTTCTAACAAAATATTGACCAAAATTATCATGAAGGTAGTCAATGATATGGGTAAGGATTCACACACACACACACACACACACACACACACACACACACACACACACACACACACACTCCCTTTGCTTTATGGACTTACCGCACTAGAATTCAAACCCCTATGGATGCTACACCTTTCTCCTTGGTGTATGGGATGGAGGCTATTTTGCCTCTTGAGGTTCAGATTCCTTCTCTTCACATTTCTCTAAAATACATACTTACTAATGATGAATTTCATCAAGAACATTTGGCTCAACTCGAATTGCTTGATTAGCACCATCTCATAGCTCTCAACCACCTCTAAATCTATAAAGAGCGTATCAAATGTGCTTACAACAAAAACCTCAAAGAGCAATATTTCAATATTAGAGATCTCATATTAAAATAAAATCAACATGTGATGAACATGGAGAAAAGAAAATAGGGTAAGTTTGCTTCTAATTAGCTTGGATCCTACATCATAACTCACAAGTATCAATCATGAAATTATCACTTGTCTTTTCTCAAAGGAAATCCAAAACTTGAGCCTTTAAATGCCTTACACCTATGACCATTATTTTGTTAACCAATTAATTCTTCACCTCATGTTTAACTTGATCTTGTCCCTTAAGCACCCCTATTACATTCATATCCCTTCCTCTTAACCCTTACTCTTACACACTTATTTAACTTACGAAGTGCTATGGTTTTACCCTCAAAGAGAAAAAATCCTAAGCCTCTATAGTCTTGTCCATGACTAAAATCAAAAAGAAAGAAGAAAAAAAAGTGGTATATGTAGATAAGTTATAATCTCTCAAGTCATGACTCTTAATGTAGACTGCTCCCTTGAAGGACAGCTATGCAAATTTGGTTTTCTACTATCAATAGACTTTTCCCTTAAAGGATAACTATTTAAACTAAAAAACAAATGCTTAGATCACTCCCTTGAAGGATGGCTAGGCCAAGCTTTGTTATCAAAGGGAAAATAAATAAAAAGATTTTCTCATTGTAGGCTTCTCACATTAATCAGCTTACAAAAAAAAAAGCTTTAAGTCATGACTTGCCTATAGTTGCTCTTGAGTCACCCACAGTAGGGGCATATCATCCCCACTTCAAAGGTTACAATACCCCAACACTTTCACTCATTTTACCCTTTCCCCTCATACTCTTTCAAGGGACTTTAAACTCACTTAACACAAGGTGAACACGACACTTATCTAACAAACAAAATGGTCCAATGATGTAAAGCATGAAAGAAGCTCATATTCCTGAGCCTAGTTATGTTATGATTATGGTCTTTGCTAGTACATAATAATTCTACCTCACATCACATGTCGATCTCTCTGCTAAGAAGAAAACTCCATAAAAATAATAACAGAAACAAATTATCCATTTTAAGCATACACCATCACAAATATGGAAAAATGCTAAGATGAAATTGACAAATCAACTATGCATATACCATCACACATATGGGAAATGCTAGTCTAACTCAACTAACATGATCAACATTAACATAAAATTAAAATAATCATCTAAATCAACATCATCACCACTATCATAATAAATGCATCTCAAAATCACAATAAATATACATCTCATACACACACACACACACACACACACACACACACACACACACACACACACACACACACACACACTCAACATAATGTAAATCAATACATCATCATAATATCATCTCTCTCTCTCAAAATATACATCTCTCATCTTTGGCTCATAAGATGGTGTGCATATAACATATATAAAAATAAAAAAATCTAGCACTCTAAGCCCTTGAGGCTCTCCATGTGATCATAAAGAAGTAGTATCATCACCACTCTCTTCCCATCTACGTCTATGTCAGCTAGAAGTTGTGGTACATGTCACTAATCTATCCTACTCTCTAAACTCAAAATACCTATAAATCTATGGGAACTCCCTAATGGCTCTCTCATAATAAGCAATCGCATCAAGGTTGGTATTATACCTCACTAGAGATATAATATGTGGTGGTCCCATCACACCTAATAAAGGCCTAGCCTTTACTAGTCCCTATGGTGGTGGAGGAGAATTAGCCTGACCTTCTACTCTCTAACTTCACCCTATAACACCCTAACCTAGCCCTATAATGTCCCAACCTAGCCTTGTAATGTCACCACCTATCCCTATAAAACCAATACCTATGCTTGAGCTACATCTCAAGCTTTCACTACTACATCTTGTGCCTATATCACCATATCTTAGGCCTATATAGCTACATCTCTCACATCAACCCCTAAAAATCTAGTGGTAGCCTCTTAACCTCAACCATGGGATGCAAACCTATCCACCAAGAAAGATATGCCATTGTGTATCCTAGATCTACTACACTCAACCCTATTGGTATATCCTCAAAATTTAGCCCATCTATCTCCTACAACAAGGGTAGGGTTTCCTCTATATTGTCCCTCCTATATCAAGGGAAGGTAGGAGGTATATCTTATATCAAGCTGAACTATCTCCTGACCCATGCCATGAGTACCATCTCTAACTCATCGGCTCATCTCCCTCTAACCCATAATGAGCCCTATAATCCAACCAACTACTTCACCTATCCTCTAAGTATAAGATATGTCAAGTAAGGTCTCTATAAAATATTTTCAAGGATCAATCCCTCTATTGTGCACCTATAAAAATCAATATCATGCACTATGCCATCTACTCAGGTCTAGGCCATACCATCTCTCTAATGTCTAAAGCTAATCCTAAAATTGGCTAAAGTCATGGTAGGTAACCCCAATGGTCATGTCACCATGATATTCTTGTATTCCCAATAATGGTGTAAATTCTTGACACACAAATTATATCACCATCATAGTCTTAGCCCCCATAACTCTCTGTATAACTAGACTAGAAAAGCCAGTCCCCATGTGAATACAGTCCACTACTCAATGATCTATGCTAGAACACTTATAATTTTAATAGGAAATCTCCTACCATCTACATTTGGTAGTGCATACAATGTAATCCCTATCATCATCAGGATGCTTAGCCGATGTTACTCCTTATCAATAATGTATAGTGGCTCATAGGCAAAGCTCACTAAGTGATAGGTAGCCTCACTAGCATGCTCTCCAAATGAAGCCACCATGTGAATACCATGCTCCTCTCTTTAACATGATAAGATATCCTCACCCTAGAGAGATAATCATAAAATATTGTATACATCCTCTAGGGTCACTGTCAACTCTCTGATCGATAGATGGAAGGTGTTGGTGGTGTGATCCCACCTCTTGATTAACACTATCATCAAATTCATATCTTATACAATTATATAATATCATCACACTCCCCCTAAACCTATGGCTACCATGTGTTCCCACTCATCTAGGGTGACATCCCTCCTCATCCATGTTAGTAGCATTGGTAGGTGATCCTATAGAATCAAATCTAGACTTCCATGCATCCATACACACACAACTCAAGTCACATACTTTCTAATATAACCTACCACCACCTTTTCCCATAGGCTCTAAGAGAAATACATTGGTCTGAGGCGCTCCACCAAATTATGTAGGCAACACTTAGTTAACACAGGGTCTTCTAAGGTTCTCTTAGCCATATACCCACCTAACTATTTAATATGTTCTCCCTTCTCTACCATAGGATTCACTACCTCTCTCTCCACCCTAAGCCAAATTTCCTATCACAATTCTAGGCCTCATGACTTATCTCCCTAACCTTTAACCTTATGACCTATCTTTTGAGCCTTAAGTCACCTAACCTATTTTAACCTATCCTTTTTACCCATTTCCCTTAACACACTTTTAAACATACATTAGATTTTTTTCCATAGGCTCTAGGAGAACTACATTGGATTGAGGCCCTCACTTGAGCTATGTAGGCAACACTTAGTCGACATGGGTCTTCTGAGGCTAGCTCAACCATTAGGCTAATTGAATACTTCAATTAAGGATCCAAATTGACCTTTTCTCCTATTTTTTGGGTTTTACATAGTCATCGACATTGGTTTGGTATGCTGACATTGGCACTTGGTGTCGATCAACATTGGTATAAACCTACCGACATCATCATCATGTCAACTAATGTCGATGGACCCCACTGACATCAGTGATTGGTTTAGCCCTAAGGTTGAATGACCCATCTCCCAACATTAACTTTTAACCTAAAAGCTACCCCCAAATCCCTCCCAATTTAAAATAAACCTACCCCACCCTATTTCTTACCCCCCTTAACACATTTTTTCTACCCAAAATTTAAATTTAGCCTACAAAAAGCAAACTAACCAACTCAAATTCCACATCAAATTGAAGGGGCTCTTACCTCGTATTTTTATCTCCTTTAAGATAAAATAGCTAGCTCTTGTGGTGATACACCTCCCATTGGGTCCCCTCCTAGCTCTACCATCTTAGTCGCACTCAAACCTCTTTTTCTCTCTAATCAAATGTTGTAAATGAGTTCTGGTGGGCCACAAAACCCCTTTTTATCAAGTTTGGTCACCCATTGATGTCAGTGTACTTGACCTAATCCACTGATGTTAGTAATATTTCCCACTAATGTTAGCAACTTTTCCCTATACCATCAACATTGACATTATTTACTACTGACATTAGTGACATCACTAACATCAACACCCTTACCTTAGAGTTCCTACCAATACCCACAATCCTTTAGAATCTACCCATAATATGAGGCAATTTAGAGATCACATATATCTCCCCAACCATGACAACCACCCATGGAGATCACTTAAATCTCCACCCATGATGACTTTTCTTGGAGATCACGAATATCTCCTCACTCATTGACACTTTTACACTAACCTTGCATTACTTATATTGACCACTTATGCTATTTTTCTATAATTTTCTATTATACACATGCACATATATTAGGTGTTTTGGATGGTGACCAAGCTCATCCTATCACTTGTAACAGTTTGTGTTTCCCAGGGGCACTTCCTACATTGGAAAATTGGCACACATGGACCATTAGAGTTACAACTAAGATTGTTTTAACCTTCTCAGCTATCACTTACAAGCTATGCTTTGGTTATTTCAATCTAAGTCCTCCTCAACCTTACCTGTTCTTGATTTTTTTAATTATAGCTTGTAATAGTATATGCACAAGTAACAATACCATGTTCTCCTCCACTCACCCAATTCACTTATTATCAAACCAATACCTAATTTTGATTTATCCTCTGTCGATTCCCACTTTGAGGGGGGATACCTCATCCACTACTTGGAGCATCTAACTCCTATTTTTGTCTTGTAGCTTGTCAGTACAAATTACAAGATAAAAAGGGTCAAATGTAGACATCAAAATTATGTCACACACATTCATAACTCCCTATATCACAACCCCCCTTGAGCCCCTTTTCACTAATAATTAGCCTCCCTAACCCATGCTTTTACCCCTCACACATTTAATTAATTTAAAATATTTAATTAAGTTAATTAAAAACCCCTTATGCCACCTTACCTGGCCACCTCATCCTAAGACTAATTCTCACCTGATGAATCACCTTAAGACTTAGTCCCCTTATCCTAACTACCCATGACTTATTTTCACCTCAAAAATAAATTCCTAACCAACCACATCCTTCTTAACCTCTTATTTCTACCATTTTGTAATAGATACCACACTTGGCATGAGAAACAACAAAAAATAGGTTTAAAATAGTAATTTTACCTATTCTCATGCCACTGACATCATTCAACCCATGATTGACATCAATGGGATCACTGGCATCGATTATATAAGCCAAACTCCAAACTAATGTTCAGGTTAGCATAAATCAAGAAAACTCATTCTTATGTGCATACAGGCTTTTGGCATTCAAACTTCAACATCTTGGCTTATTGTTACCTTACATAAGTCAACCCAAGTTAGGAACCAAGCTCCTGAGAACCAACATCACCCACTTGTTTTCTCTATTCAAGGCATCAATTTAATAATCCTGATAGGAGCCATCCATTTAGCACATATCATTCAATCACCTCTGCATCTAAGTACATCACTTATTATATAAGCCTTTAAGTAGTTACTTTGAAATCACTCTATATCTATTGATCATTTATTTACACATTCTTGACTAAACCCCCATGAAGGAGTTATAAAGCTTCCTCATTTGTTTCCCCTTATTCTAACACACCAAACCTCTAACTAGATCCATCCAAACACTACTCTCTCTCTCTCTCTCACAACTCTCCCCCAACCTTCTAAACCTGACCAAAACCATTTCCTATACCCAAAAAAGCCTTCTACAAGATCCTAGGTAATAATTTCCCCTACTAACCTTAGCATCCTAACTGATATTAGTCACACTTCCCTATCGACCTTGGTAGCCTAACCAATATCGGTCACTTTTACTACTAACCTCGATAGCGTAAGTGATGTTGGAAACTATGGATTTATAGTAACCCTTTTAAAACCTACCCAATAACTTCTAAAATACAAACTAAATATACCACCTACACTTTGTTACTTTCTACTACACTCAGGTTGCGAATAATGGTAACATTATCTCTCTTGGTTATTTATTACTCCTTTATCTCTCAAAAGTGGATTGCCATCTCTAAATATTTTTGACACTTCTTAGAACAAGTGAGTATCTTGGAAACCCACTCATATATCTAATAATAGACATTTTGTGGTAGTGCTTTCTTACTTGCTAGTAGTCCTCCCCAGCTAAAGAGGATGCTCACAATGTCTGGATACAATGTGCAAACTAATCCAAGTTCATTCTAATCATTTATCCATATCATTATTATCTATTTTTATTTAGACTTGAAATAGACAAATTTGAGTGAAACAATTTAATCAATTGCTTTAAACAACACTATGGATCATGCTCTCCCTCCAACCGACACTCCTACATATTCTATAACAAACAAAACTAATGCCCACAAACCAATATACTTAACTCTAATTCAAAAGTGTTTTTCAAGAGATCTACAATGATAACTTTACCCCACTCATCCAATGAAATCATGGTATGATCCCAACAAATTTTGTTGGTTTCTTGCAATTTGGGGCCATTCTCACAAGACTTGTAGACAATTACATAATCTAGCTATGGTTTTTCTTCTTGGCCTAAAATTTGTTCATGAATCACTCTTTCACAAGTTCAAAAAAACATATGACATAACTTTTAAATCCCATGAAATATAAAATAAAAATCAATATTTAAATCAGGCTAATGCTCATCTTGTTATATACAAAGATTCTCTTTCCAACCATCAAGATACCACCAAAAATCCCACTCTTAAAAACAATGTTTAAAACCTTATATACCTCCATACTAATGAATAAAATTTGGTTAATATTACTAACATGTAAAGAGTAGTTTCTTTTATTGATTCTAATCCAACACCATGCATCAAAATTCTCAACCATTCCATGTCATTCAAGACACTTCTCCATCTCATCTAATGGAATTTGGGTAAGAGGACCATATAGCCTTCAAATAACCAATCTAACTAACTCAAATTGATCATGCCTCTCACACCATATCAACTCTTACACCAACATATACTCTCCAAGTCAACAATCCCCAACCTTCCAATAGTATTTATTCAACCCAACCATAAGAAATACATCAAACACCCATCCCAGCACCTAAAGTAAATCAACCTATTTATCCCCAACCCAAACCAACTACACCTTATCAACACAATTTTATTTTCACTTACAACCCTCCTTCATAGGAACTCTTGCAAAGTTATACACCTATATCTAGTAACCCCCCCATGGGTTATGATGAGTGGACCCCACTGTATAGCTTTCTCACCTCCCATATCAACTACTTTTCCTTGAATTAATGTGAACTTCCCTCCATAATCAAAATTTTCTAATGTAATTTTTTTTAAATGAACATCCCTCACCCTCCTCTATTAGGATGCAAAATTACCTTATCTATATTTGAAATAGTATCCTTAAACAATGTGAATATATGTCCATACATGTTGATGAAATAATGGAGACTTCTCTTTCCCTTAACTTTTTTATCACTTCCATAATTCCTAATAAGATTTTGCTTCAAGTGGATGATCCTCCTCTATTCATTATCATCTAAATTAATGATATCTAAGTCAAGTGCACCTTAATTAATGAAGGTTTAGGTATTTGAGTTAACTCCATTAATTTAAATAAGACACTTGGATATTTTGAATGCAATCTCAAGTCCACACGTAGCACATGTCAAGGCTATGATATAAGGAAAAACTCCTCTAAGTTACGTGTGGCTTCCCATTACTATCCCTCCTATCACCATCCATATGAAATTTATGATATTAGTTTTCCACTCTCTTATAAAATCTTTCTTGGTATACCTTGAAATCATCGTATAAGAGAAGTCAGATTATCTATGTGACAATGTGTCAAATTACCTAATAATGGTGTTATTTTCAAGATTCAAGGAGACACGAGCCCTTGTAATTTTGAATAATTCCAAGAACATGGTGTCTTTAAAATTACTACCCTTGAACCTTTGCCTAGTATCCCATTTAGGAAATCTCAACTCTCCAATTATCTTATCAATTATACCTAAGATTATCATGGTGACGTTGAATGAATTATGAATATACCACCTAACCTCTTATATTTTGATGTTGATGACCCATATGAGATTAGCCTCAAGATCAAAACTTTTAATATATCCACTCATATCATTTCCCAACTTCCTCCCTATTTTCAACCTTGATCTTGTTAACATCCTATTTATGATATACCTATGTTCTTAACCAAGACTAGACATTTTATCCATTATGTGACCTCCAATGATAAAATCATACCCACATGTACCATCGAATTGCATACACTTGACTATGATGATGATTATGCTTTAGATGACCCATTTTTAATTGGACTTGTCCAAGCTAAAAATACTAAGATTCTTTGATATCATACTTATATATTTTAGGATTTTTATTTATATTTTTACATTCCTTCCTTTATAGTGCCTAATTATAGTCTTCTTCCTATTTTTCATAAGGTAGAGATGGAGCGATTGCATGGTACAACTCATATTTTTGAAAAGCCTCCCAGGAGCATGATCATGGATCATGCCATGACTGGTCCTTACCAATTTTCTAGATACCAAGATCCTTATAATTTTCTTCCCATAAAGATTCTAGATACTATTATTACACCTTATGCATGACTAGCCTCACCTTCAATTGAGCCTAGTCTAGTTTGTACTCCTACTCTATCTTTAACTAAACCTTATCCTATTTCATCTCATGATTCACTTTTAGATAAACATATTCTATTTATTTTTCTAGCCCCACCTTCCTTTGGAAATTGACTTCTTCCTTTATTGTAGCTTGATCCCATACCCACCCAATGGGCCAATCAACCTTATTGTGATATCCACAAATTTATCAATCTTTAGACCAGATACTACTAATTATATCATCCACCCTAAGCTTCTCCTTCTACCTCTTTTATTATTAGTCCCCTAAAGCCTAATTATAAATGTATCTATTGATTCTATGGGACATATAACCACTCTTCCACTCATTTACAAAAGATTTAGTAGTATATTTACACATTGTGTCCTACCATTGCTCAACCCAAAGATAAGGCTATACCTCCTCTTAAGTTATTACTTGAATATATCCCTAAATATGGGGAGGTATATTATATCTAGCATTAGTATGACACCCATAATACTAATCATTGCTATATTCTCCAACAAAACCTTCATGATCACCCTCAGTCAACACATGCACCAGCTATTCCTCATTCCATAAGTAACCTACATAAGGAGGCTCCTCCTTTACCAGTGGCACCTCTTTATTCAATGATGACACCTCCTTGTCCATCAGTGGCACCTCCTTATCACCTTATAGATACCATTCCTATTTAAGAACCTATTACTTTCCTTGAGTATCTTATGGATGAGATCCATAATGAGCATGATCTTTCCAATATACCTACAATTTCCATTGATTAAATTTAGAAGGAATTTTTTACATAACTTTCCATGAGGATTGATGAGACTCTGGCTGTTGTTAGGATCTAGCTTCATAGAGATATTTTAGATGTCATGGATAATATTTATGGACAAATTTATTAGTATTTATAATAATAACATGGTGTTCTTTCACATTTTTCATCATTATTATTTTAGATTAGATTTGTGATCCATTTTTATATATCTTATACATTTGACTATGTGTCAAATTTGGTTTCACTTATTTATTTTACATGGATCTTTATATTATGCTCTATGTGTTTTATATGATTTCATTTACTTTCCTCTTTTTTATGGATTATTATCATTATTTTTATGATTCCACACATATATTTATGTGTTCACTTCTTTCATGGATTATTTCTCTTTTACAATGACTATTTTCTATCTTATCTCAATTAAAAATCAAATAGTTATTATTGTGACTTTGTTATACAAACCTTGATTCCCTTAGTAATCTTGATTTGCCATATGACTAGTTAGAAAATAAGACATAGTGTTTTACTTCTATTTACCAATCTAATTTGGATATCCCTTTATTCCTTTATTTCATTTTCATACTAATCATACATACAATTAAAACTTGAGATTACATATTGGTTCATAGGTAATACTATGTGTTTAGTCAATCATATCTTTAGATACTTAGCTTCCTTTAACCAAAGTCTAAATACCATTTGTATGTATCAATTTTATCACACATGTTTGTTACTCCAAATCCATATGGAGGAGTAATCATAAAAGCCATAAAAATTTTAAAATCCAAATCATTTAAACAAAAGCTAATGATTCAAAAGGCAACATATAAATTAAAAAGTTAAATCACACTGAAAGACATGATTCATAACACATATCTTATTTATAATTGAATCTCAATCTCCATAGTTAGACTCTGATAGAGTCAAGGTCCATTGGGGTGTGGTAGGTTGATAGACTAGGATAAGAGAATAAAAAATCTTTTATTGCTACCTACTTGCTCACACAAGTGCCCAATCTTCATAGTAGACCAATGGCTCTGTAAGATGTCCTAAGGAATGGGGAACATGTTGTGGGAAGTTAAGTCATTTTTAATTTTATTGTTCATATAAATAAAATGAGTCAATATTAGTATCACACCTATTTTCCTATGATACATTTGTGTGCTTATTGTGAGTAGGTATCCTTTGTATTTTGATGGTCACTAGACTCTTAGTGTCTCTCCTTTATACCTAGTATGCCTCATGTTTCCTAAGGTCTTCTCATAGATGTATATATCATGATTATTAAATTCCCTCTTTCATTACAACATTTTTCCTATTTCTCATTGAGAAGTATTGTTTTGCTAATTGATCATTCCCTTAGGATTTCCTTTTAGAATTATTATGTAAGACCATGTATAATATTGGCCTCTCCTCATAAATTACCATGATAAAACATTTACTTATTACCATTCACCTCATTAGTGTTCCCTTTGTGAGTTTTAGTGTAAGACCATGAATAGGACCAGGCCCTCCTAAAAAATTACCACATTAAAAAAGTCTTTTAAATCATTTTCACAGTTGTTTCTACCTCATTCGTGTTCCATTTGTGAATTACAGTGTAAGACCATGGATAGGACTAGACCCTCCTCACAAAATGTTTTAATACCAATTTCATACTATAACTAAGTCACAATGAAATTACATGCTTCAAATTTGAGAAAAGTAGTGTTTGATTATGAATTACATGTCATTGATATACTTTCCATCTTGATTTTGTATGTTTAATGCTTCCTTCATAAGTCTTTCACTTTTATCATTTTATTTCCCAATTGCATGTATGTTTACAGCCAATTTATTAAATTTTTCATACTTCCCATCTTGAATTAGTGTGATTAATTTAATATCCTTTTACATTTTATTTTTCTTTTCATACTTCCCAATGTGATATAGTGTGTTTTTGTTTTAATTCGGTACAAATCTTTTACATGGTTTAAAAACATTTATTTCCCCTTTTACCGTCTTTGGTTTATTATAATTATTCATATTTTATTTTTACACATTTCTCACATGATATAATGTGTAATACATTTGTTTTGATTACTTATATTTTTCCAAATCAATTTTTTCTTTTTATTTTTAACCAAGCATGTATATCACATAATGCTAGAGAAGAAAACACACATCACATATTTCCCATAGCATATACAACAAAATATAAATATGTGTGCTAGAAAGGAAATATATCCATGCATCCACATCCAAATCTAAGTACAAATCATGAGATCAATGAAATTTTCAACACACACACACACACACACACACACACACACATATATATGTATGTATATATATTGTATATATATATATATATATACATATATATATATATATATACATATATATATATATATACATATATATATATATATATATACATATATATATATACATATATATATACATATATATATATATACATATATATATATATACATACATATATATATATACATACATATATACATATTTATACATATATACATATATATACATATATATATATATATACATACATATATACATATATACATATACATATATATATATATATACATATATATATATATATATATACATATATATATATACATATATATATATATATATATACATATATATATATACATATATATATACATATATATATATATATACATATATATATATATATATATATGTTTTATATAATATAACGCAAAAAATACTCTAGTTATAACTCTAAGGTTGTGCTCCATCATGTATATCCTATGGCCTAGCCACACTACCCATGGAAACCTATGATTGACCTATTTAAATAGTGCACTATAAAAAGGTAGTATAGGATCTCAAGATAACAATATGTCCCTATATATTAACCACCTTGGGTTAAAACTATTTGATATGGATTATATTTTCCATGTGCACAACTTATTCTTATGATAAGGCCTATCAAGCTTGAGCCTTTGTATCTCTAACCCCTACCAATGGATGTAACCCATTACTTCACACTTGTAGGTGTCCATGGCCTCTCCCACTAGTCTAAACTAGCTTGCCCGAGTTGGGGAATATGAAACCAAAGGATCATCCAATATGGTGGGGTCATCTAGTGATAACACCTCATCAAAAATGTCATGATGTGAAACCATAACTAGGGCTTCCTATCTAACCTCCCATTTATAGATATATAAAACTAAAAACTAGATATGCATCATATCACTCACACACACACACACACACACACACACACACACACACACACACACACACACACACACATCTCAAATCATCTATATATCTTAATAAAAAATTTAACTAGTGTTATATATCATAAAATTAAATCAAATTAAAACATTTATCACTAGTGTCATTATCATTGACCATGGTATCACTATCTACTTGCTTGCTAAGCACCTCCTCTATCAGCTACCTCAACACCAATACAAATATAAGAGTCACCAATCGATATCATTGTGGTATTATCCTTAATGGTCTCTCTATGGACCAATTATATCATAGAGCTATCATCAGATCCCCTTGCATGATAGATCATGCCTACGCCTCCTCACATCAATAATGTCTCCATCTTTGATGAGCTCAGGGTGGTTGTTGTCACCTATATTTTGATGCCTAATATGTTCCATCCTCTAATACATCTACATTTATATCATAATCTCCTATTCACCCTAACACCTCCTACTATAATGATCAAATAGCCCATGGTGTATCACATCAAGGCTTGATCACCAATATATCCATAGGTACCCTTACACCTCCTCTCCCTCTTATCTCTCTAACATTTCATGCCCAATAATCAAGCACTACCATAGGGGCTACCAAATGAGTAAATCCTAGCTCTCTGGGTACACAAGCCACTTGATGAGGTTTCACACATAAAGTGTAGTGTCTCATGATATGCACACATGCCAAACTTGTAGAAATGGTATCCCAACTAGGCCATATGGTAGATATGTGAATGTACAATTACCATCCTATCTACCCTCATGTGAAATTCTACAATTTTTGAAAATAGGGTGTGACTCATGATGCATGGTCCTACCTCCATCAAACAACCTGAGGTAACCTATTATTCAATACATGGGGAAATCTAACTGACCAATACATATTGAACGTCTCATATATTGATGTGCTTAAAAATTATAATAGGTCCCATCATCTTTTATCCCCCAAAAAATCCTATATATATCATGCATGAACTAAACCTAGATGATAAAACCAAAATCATATAGTGCTCCTTGATCTAAAATTGACTAACATAAGGCTATCATGTACAATGGTACCTTACCATATGACATAGCACTCATTCTATCTATCACAAGTCCTATCACATCCTTATATATGTTTGGAATTTTCAAAAGATAAAAATTGAACAAGATCATGCATAACCTAGGGTTGTTCCTATCTGAACATATAACCCACTAGGTTAAGACTCATCTTTTATATTTTGACTCTAGTGTATCAGTAATCATTGGCATCCCACCTATCAAAATTCCAAACAACACATGTTGACCGAGGAAATAATTTTAGGTGATAATTCAGGTGATGGTTCTACCCCAATTGATGATAGAACTTTTGGAGCCATAACTTTTGCACCATAGCTTTGATTGACTCCCCGTTTGAACTGTTAGAAAGCTAAGAATGAAGAGAATTTGGTGAGATGGCATGATATTTTATTGGTGGTTTTTGACCCCCAAAAATTCAATGGAAGTGACCCAAACTTTAATTTTAGTAGTGTAGTATAAAAATAATAAGTTTCTAAAAATAGTAATTCCTCAAATTTTGTATTGTTGTAAATCATGGAAGTCAAACCACTTAATCTTCCTCGAGATTAGTGACCTTTAACATACTCCTCCTACCTTTAAAATTTGTATAAATGAAAATTTAACCCAAAATGGAAATCAGACATCTCTTCCCAGAGATAATCATATGGTTATATTACAATCTTGAGTAATAAAACATCTCTTCTTAGAGAAATCATTGTTACTATGTTATTTTTGTGTTCTTGAAATATCTGTCAAAAAAAATTGTAAGTTTTGGATCACATGGACATCCTCCTAAATAATAGCCACTTGTATGGTGTCCCCCTCCACCTCCCATTAGAAATTTTTGGCTAACCATTCCTATGCTCCTAGGAACATGACAATGAGAACAAAACTTTGAGGGATTTGTCTCATCTCCATAATGCCTCTGAAGCCCAAGGTGACTAGTCGATTCCTATCCACATCTACTAACCACTCCAATAGATCTAGTAGCGAGGATGCATCCACTAGACACTAAAATCTCTAGCATATCTATAAAATATCAAACAACAAAGGATGTATTATATCTCATTAGCATAATAATTAAAATATATTCTTAAATATTCTCAAAAAACTGCAAATTAACTACTTTATCACCTTGTTTGATCTAGTTTTCTTATTTTTATACACCATAATACCATTTGATACTAAATAGGCCCTATTATATTCTTATTATAATTCATCAAACCACTAGTATGCATTCAACCCCTTTTCTATTAGACTATGTCAACTATTTGATACTAAATCATACCTTTTCCATCTTTAGCATACTACATCACCCCAATTGTATGTAATTGACCCCATTTTATCAAACTATATCAACCAAGTATTAAAAATTACATTGGATATAAAATATTTTGTTGTCCATCTTCCTATTACAAAATATATTGGCCAACTACTATGCAGTTAGCCACCTTTAGTAATACTATGTCGACCCATTACTACATAGTTGGCCCCTATTTCTCTCTCACCTTCTAAACTAAGTTGATAGGGTGGGATTTGTTCTTTTTATATGGTGAATTTTTGACCATTTACAATAAATTCCTTAAGCATTTATTGGTCCAATATTTTCCTACCTAGTACCCCATTCTAACCGTAGTCTACCTAAAATTTTCCTAGGGTTAGTTTTGTTGTATAGATCTTGCTTACTATCTAATTTTCTATATTTATCTTAATTTCAAATAAAATTTCTCAAAAAAAAATGAAATTTATGTTTTCTTACCTATGATGCACTTGTTGTGGTTGTTATGCATCCTCCACATCATAGTTATCATCTCCTCACCGTAATCACTCTCTAGGATCACACTAGGTCTCTCAGAGTAATGTTTTCTAAAAATAGTTAAAATAACAAATGCATTATTTTTCACCCTATTTATATTTTCTATTAAAAATTATTTACCTATCAAATATTTACAATCATATTCTTTTTTTTAACCTTATCTTTGTTTCTACTAGCTCTTTTTCCAAACTGTAAGATGTTCTTAAATCCTGACATTGTAGAGAATCTTTTCATATATTACATGTATATTTTGCACAAAAAAAATGACTTTTCACGAATTTTTACAGGTTGACCCAATGTTCCTTACATTGGACATCTTCACATATTTTTCACTTCCTTCCTTATATATAACACTACGATAAGTACATGTATTTTTTTTCAATTTGGTCCTTACATTTATATTATTCACTTCTCACTATAATTTATTTAACTTCATCAATGTGTGTTATTGTGTTTTTCTCCTGAAGCACCATCCCTTATTACACCTACATGACATGTGATGATATTCAAGTGGGGCATATGTATACACATAATATTTTTAAATTTTATCAGTTATTGATGCTTTATCTCTTACAAGAACTCATCAAGTCTCAATCTCTCTGAGTGCATGCCTTAAAGGTGACTAAGAAAGGGGTGGGTAGACCATTGGTGCTTCAAAATATTACTATTCCTTATACCACCACTTACTATCTACACAACCATATCCTATACACTTCCCTAAGCTTTATCTCCTCCCTTACACACTCCTCCAAGAAACTCACCACCTTACTTAGCCCCTACCTAAGCTAGAAACCCTTTTTGACATTTACCATACACTGTTAGCTTGGGCTAACCCTATATTCAAATTGATATTTGCATGTTGTGGGGCTAGGTCAGACTTGGTTGAACTAGATAGGGACCTAACTTGTTTTTATCAATTAACAATACATAGTCAAATTGGGTTGACCTTGTTGACTAAAATTTTGGAAGGGTTTAGGTTTAGATTCAGATATATATACACATCCATTTTTGTCATTTATAAGGAAGAGAAGAAGAAGAGGAATATATTTCACATCTACTTATCCTCCATTCTACTTGAGGATCATTACTTAGGGTTTAAATACTTTGAATATATAGATCTTATCTTTCAGATAAGTTTTTGGATGCATAGAGAAGTTATATAGCCTAGACATGACTTATCCTTGTTATCCTTACATACCACAATAACCTCTTGTAAATAACCTTGGCCAAGGGATAAATTGAGGCTTGGCATGTTCATCTTCAAAGGTAAGTATTACTAACTATTTTCCTCATTTTTTAAAGTAGATAAATTAGTATTTTTAATTTTATCCCATACATTAGGACTTATTATACATTGACTTGAGTATAAATATTCTTTGAATGTTTACCTTTTATGTTTATTACCCCCACTTTATGCTATAATATTTGGTGAACATCATATTATATTTTAATTTAATTGTCATTTACTTAGTGAATATGAAAACATAGGACCTAGCTAGGGTCATTATGTAGTTTTTATTGACTAGAGGCTTTGGAACCCTCTTTAGTGATTTTATTATGGTAATATATCCCTTGGTTAGGTATATTGGATCCATCTTGGTCATGACCTCAAATATCTAATGTATCAGTAAATGAAAGTATAAGTAGGATTTATCTTCTTTAATCTACGATTGATTAATAAGTTAGTTGCATTTTCCTTTATATACACTTATACTCAATATAATCCTAGAGTTGAGTCACATACTAGCCTTAATATAAATTATCACCTTCAACATCTCATAATAGGTTAATAGAGTATGTCCTATGGGAACTTCTACATGATGTCATAATTGGTTGATACCACTTATGTCACCCTATATTTTTGAAGCATAACCTTCCTTCCATGGGTGATAATAGGGACTTTAGTACATGTAGTTATTTTTAATATCTACATCACCAATTCAAGAACTATATCTAGGACATTTACATCCATTTCTACCCCTTAGTGTACTTTACCATCAATTAAAATCCAATACTTAGGCTTTCTGAGGAGATATGGGCCTTAATTATTCCTATCATCACCTAGTGGCACTATTGGGATGATACTATGATTAGGGAGGAAGGAATTTAGTGTGATCCTCTTTAGTTACCCTATATTTTCCTAGGCCACCTCATTGAGTAAAAAATCACTTTCTAATTGGCTAATGTGATCAAAAGTCCCTATCTTGTAAGAAGGTAGAAGGTTTGTCTATCATTCCCATTGGTTAGTGGGCACCATGAATATAATAATTTGACCATGATAGAAGCCATATACTTCCATAGGGATTCCTATAACCTTTCCAAGGTTGAGGATAGACAATGAGATCCTTAAGTCGTGGTGCACACCCTTGTGGGTAAGTATAGGTGAGACTCAATACTACATACAACCATGAGAACCACCTAGACGATTCAACCCACCTCAACCCTACCAATGATATAGATATGAACATGAATATTAAAACAAAACATCAAAAGAGAAGTCAATATTATTCTTGTCTCATGGTAAAAGAGAGACTAGTTCCCCCATAACTAGCTCCCTAGAAACTAGTTGAAGTCCTAACAATGGAATAGAGGCTCCCCAAATTAATATTTCAAGGGGGAAATTGACACTACTTCATCAACATCATTTTATACATCACTTATGATAACCTCCCTAGTGAGCCAACTCCAAGCTACCCATTTTCTTAAATTTTTAAGCATCTTAGATTCATAGGTGAACCCACATTGAGACCAACCTATGTCTAAGTAGCCCTTTACAACTCTTCTTTAATTCTTAGACCAAGTGTATCCTACCCCTATTATGACTCCTCCTTTATCATCCCTTACAAGTACCCAGCCCCCCTTAATCCAATAGAATCCATTATATTTGGTGTTATTACTTTATTACCCCCTCCAATTTACCTTGAGACCCCAATTTGGGCCACTTTAGCTACATCACCTTCGTCATCTCCATCATTTTTTCTTGTTCTAGCCTCATAGGTTGAAATAATACCTGACAATACCCTAATTCATATTTCCCTTGTAATCATAGTTACCCTTGTGACCTTGGTCCCTCCCAATGCTACAATTACTGCATTAGCATATGTGGTTATGAGTGCCTTAGTCTCATCTACTCCCTTATCTCCCAACACCTCAAAAATTATATCAATGACCACATATCCTCTACAAGATCCATTTGGGATAGACCTTTCTACTTCACAATCACCTTAATTGATCCCAAAGTAGAATCCTACCAAGTGACTAAGGTTACTTTCACCTTGATCACCCATTAAACCTCTATTTACACTTGAAATTATTTCATAGGCCCCTCTCTCCCTTAAACTGGGATCCTCAAGACTTGGTTTTAATCAACTAATTTCCTCTTTCATATTAAATACATAATTCCTCAGCATAATTGGCCCTTAGGGCTTCATGATCCAAGACTAATTAAGGTCTCAATTATTCTTTTGGGATTCCCATTTGGTAGTTCCTCCTTTTTCACCCATTATACCTCCTCTATCATACATTCTATTTCATCCCTTACCTTAATTCTTGCCTCTTTCATCCATGGAGGATGAAACATAAACTCTTATCTCTTACAAAGAAAAATACTACCACATGGAAGGATAAGATTTCAAAGGACCCAGTATCTATAATCAATTCCATTAATGAGCTCATTGAAAAGTTGATGGAGTACCTCAAGTGGAAAGCCAAGACCATGGAATCCCAAGTGTGGTGCTCATTCCATGAGTGGTTTAGTTGTTAAATTTTAAGCCACCTTGTAAAATTGTTTGTACCCCTTGGAGATGTGACCTTTTCTATTTCCAATATCCATCGATCTTCCAAATAACACAATAATATTTAGATAAAATTATTAGGGTGGAAAAAAATAAAATAAGATGGTAGTGATTATCAATAAGGGGATGTTCTTAGAGCTCAAAATCATGCCTCTCATAGACCTAAATTTGTATCAAACATTATTAGGGAGCATGAGGACCACATAAAAGATTGGCTCTAGATATCTAAGCCAGCATTGGGCCCTTGGAGAATAGGAGGGATAAAATCCTTCCTTAATCTAAAGAATTAAGAATCACAATACTCTTTTACCCAAATGGCACCATGATCAACCTTGATGAATTTGGGTTCCACATGGAATAATTTAAGGTAGTAATGAGGAAGAAGGTGGGGAAGGCCAACAAAAATAAATCCTAAGAAATATTATATATTTCCATGTAGTCAAACACAAATATCAACCACGTCAATGAGGTTAAAGTTTCCATAGAAGCATTTCTCAAGGCACACGATAGACTATTGATTTAGGTAGAGGTGATTTTCTAAGATCCACTTGTCAATCTATTGAAGGTTTATCTAGAGGCCAAATTGGTGGCACATGTTTTGGTAGCTCAATAGGGAAACCCAAATTATCTAGGAATTGGTCCCCCACCAAATTAAAATTTGTGTTCCTTATGATCCTGATGAGGGAATGTGTTGTCATGATTCTGGGTCCCTTCTCTTTTATTTATCTATTCTAAGAGCATAATTATAATCATTGGTTGTAACTATTTTGATCCATTATATCTAAGAGTTGGATTCCATATTGTCCTGAGGTGGACTTGATCTTATTTATATATATGTTTCTTCATAACTCATTTCTAAGGTCGATAATTTTGTATAAAAACACAAGGAAATTAATACATGCTCTATTTTTCTCACTATGTTTTTTTATGAATGTCTTCTAATATTTTTTGATAAAGAAAATTATATTCATGTTTTAATCCTTAATATGTGTATGTCTATAATATATTCAATACTTAAGATGGGTTGCATACTATTCTTATTATTTTATTTATCCTTTCCATTTTAATAAAATCATTTTCAGCCATTGTGTGATAAAAAACAACCTTGTATGTGTTTAATTTTAGAAATACCTATTGGAATTAATAATATGTTATTTCTCTATGACTTGTTTCCCTATGTGGATAAAGTTTGAGCTCATGTGAAACTCATCATACAATGGTAAAACTATGGCTGGGCACATGTTTGGTCTTAAGCATTAATGCTCTCTTTCTTGCCTAGAAACCTTTATTTTATGCCTCACTCTTCCCCTCATTTTGACGTTTTTTATGTTTCAATGTTTAGTATATATCTAGTTATTTGTGAAAGGGAATTAACATTTTGTTGCATATAGGGTACATTTCCCTTTCATAAATAATCTTGTAGAATATGAAACCTTGATCTTAGGGCTGAAGCTAACCCTAAAGCAAAAAATTAAAAATCTAAAAGTGTTTGGGGATTCTAAATTAGTAGTCAATCAGGGTAAGAGTAAGTTTTATTGTAATCTATATTACTTGAGGAAATATGAACATAGAGCATAGGAGTTGATAGAAAATTTTCCATAGAGATTATTTTCTTCACTTTATGCCTAGACAACATTCATAAATTTTAGGTTTTATATGATGATCATCATATATTGGAATTTTTAAACACCTCTAAGGTATTTAGTGTTAAGATCATAAATGGGAAATATATAGAAAATCCTCTTAATGAAGACTAAGTCAAAGATGGTATTATGAACTAGAGATAAAACCACATATTGAATTGTATGATCTTGTTAGAGAGAGTATTTGATCTATGTTAATTAACACACAAATCAAAATTATTAACTTGTGTTAACAAAAAATAATTTACTATCAACCTAGGATTATATGATCAACCCATATATGTCCACATTGCTCTAGATTATACCTCAAATGAAATATAAATTCTTAGGATATTGATCATGTGATCTATAGAATGAATCCCCTAAACATTCAAATACATTACTAATTTTTATCCCATTGTGATAGCATGTACCATCCTACTCAATCAATGATAAAACCCATTTAGGCAAAGATAACAACCTATGAACTGTTGACCAAATTTGACCCTAGGTAGAATTAGGTTAACCCCATATATATTAAGGCTTTCCATAGGGTCCTTATAATTCATAAAATGGTCATCAAGGTCATAAATAATTTTAAGTCATAGTTAAATATCATAAAAGATGTTCTAACCTTGTCATCTTGTCTTAATATCCCTTTATGTCACCTTTTGGTCACTCTAGGGGAGTTGTACATAATTTTCATGAAAGTAAAAATGTTAAAGATCTAATAAAACATATAACATGTTATATAATGTTAGGTAAATGTTTTAAATTGAGAATGTTACAGGTTCAATGTAGACTCGATAAGATAAACTAAAAATAAGGTAGTTTTAGTTAGTTGTACAGACTGCATAGCTTAGCTAGCACATGGGAAGGCTTTGGGGAAGTAAATTAAGGTACCCAAAATTAAATTCCAAGATTAGGTGGTTCAAAAAATTTCTAAAATGGTAAATACAAACCTCTCTCTCTCTCATCACTCTCTTGGGTAGGTCAATAAGAGGTGAATGGTTTTCCTTCAGTATGGACAAAAGAAAAAGAGTTCCTATAAATACACTTGGTGGGTGTTAGCAGTCCTTGTATACTTAATTTACATGGAAATAGTTTATAGTTTGGTGGGTTTTACTCTATGAACAATCT
Organism: Torreya grandis; assembly: GCA_037957365.1. Lineage (NCBI taxonomy): Eukaryota > Viridiplantae > Streptophyta > Pinopsida > Cupressales > Taxaceae > Torreya > Torreya grandis. Next base: position 1,397,465 of record JARHVA010003625.1, on the reverse strand, counting down.
TCAATATTGTTTATGCCTTCAAACTACTTCCACATCCCCAACACCTCAATTTTCCTTCCCTGTTTGCATTGGTCTAATGCTTCCAAGTGATGTATGTGTTCTTATAGAGCTGGTTCATCCTATTCACATTGGTTTAAATATAGTTTAAATGTGTGAGACATGAATTTATAGGCAAAAACATCTCATTGTAATAGCAATAAATATCAATGGTATGTAGAATAGGGTTTTTATAGTTTTAGAGTTCATATCTTTGTAAGTGGATTGGGGTCAAGGCTAATATGTTGATTTCACCTCCCTCAGAGAATGGATTGTCCATATTTTCCATTGAAAGACCTGTAAGTTATATTAGATGAAGTTATAAGATACTAAGTGAAGACCAATCAAATTACCAATGTGCATAGTCACCTCTAGGTTTGTACAAACAATTGTAAGGCTATTCAAAATATAATAAATAGGTTGTGTACAATCTCAAGACTTGAATGGAGGTTCTCAAGTCATTTAGGGTTCATAGTGTTGATCCTATAGTCAATTAAAAACTTAAAATCAACCAAAGTTGAGAAATGTTTCAAATGAGATAACTTACCTTAATTTCTTTGAAGGAGGTTTTTGCTCTGTTCATTGTCATTTTGTTGATGAAGGTAAATGGGTCTATGTAAGTCTAATGGTTTTCTCTTTGTATCCTAGAACTAAGTGGTAGAATATGAGCATATAAAGAGGTTATTATGTCAATAGATACCGATGGTTGAGTGAGTTTCAAATATAGTCAAGTTTCTATTAGAGACATTTAGTGAAATACAATGTAATTGAACCTAGAACACTGTAATTTGAAAATGATACCTAGTGTGTTGATGGTGAGAATGATAGGATGGTTCCAAAGTAGAGACAAGTATTTTTAGGTCTGATATTATTATATTGACCTCAAAGGGAAGTAAAAGGGGTAAACATAGTATTAAAACATAAATTATCACCTATAGGAATCACTTGTTTTCTTAAAATGCACACCTACAATTTGAAGACAATCTATGGACTAGCCTAAGCAAATGAAAGGTGCAGGTTGAGAAGTATGCATAGTTTTAGGATGGATGGACAATATTGAAACCATTATATTAATGGTAATGACAAATTCCTAGGTGTTTTAAATAATAAATAACCTCAACTTATAGTAATAACTCAAGGTTCTCAGATAACTAAAACCCTACCTACAACCATAGTCCTAAAAGCTAGTATTGAGTAGTTTAAAGGTTTGAAGGGTCTAAATATATGATAAAACCTTAAAAATTGACAAAAAATGTCTTCATGACCTAGTAAAAAAATATAAATCCTCTTTTGGGTAAAATTAATAAGGTAAGCACCCTCTATTTTATCTCAGACTGAGGACACTTCATAAACAAAGTAACCTACAAACCTAATGCATGAAAAGTGAAAAGACAAAGTGGAGAGTATTGAGTGACCATTGGATGATATAAAAATTTTAATTGGATAAAAATAAAGGTTTATAAACATATACACCCATTGGAAACATTTATAAGTGGTCATACACCGAAATATATAGTCTTGTAGACTAAGCCTAAACCCTTAGGATTCTAACTCCATTCATATGATCATGTGATCTCTCCAAACAACTTGAGGAATTTAGGGGAGAGTGGAGGGATGGTAATATCCATAAAGTTTTATATAAAAATCAAGGATTAGTCATTTTGGCCTAATCCTTTCTCAAGCTTATCCATAATGTAGTGTAGGAGCTCGAGAACCAATTTCATTTATTCATATTTTTACACATGGTGTGAATGGCGACAAAATAAGATATGGAGAGTTAAAGGGGGTCCTTAAATTGATATTATTGATTTTTTTTTTAAATTTAAGCATATATGTTTTATGAATCACTACTAAGAATCTAGATGACTTACAACCCTCTTAAAACCCTTGTATGGACTTGATGTATAAAATATGAATAGATATGCATCCAAAACAATTCAATTGGATAAGAAAGTGATTTATAATTTTTTATTACTCTAAAAATCTACTTGACATCTAATTATTCTGTATAATCCCTTGTATGGATGGACATACCTAATTCTTGGTTTTCTATAAATTTTGGTGTGTTTCAAAAGTACTTAAGGGAATAGGTGAATGAAATCCATTGAGGGAGGTGTGCAGGGATTATTTATAACTCTTCATACTCATATCTTAACTTATTCAAGCATGGAAACCTCTCTACTAGATGATTCATTGTAGGTGGTCTAAATAAGACAATGAGAAAATAAAGTGACTATCTAGTGTGAAGATGAGAAGTGTTGCTTGAGTTTCATTGAGTTATATTTGATATACATAAGAATAAAAAATATATAAGTGATTTTAATAACACTTTATTTAATAAACCTTCTTAAATATATGCAAGTCACTTAAGTGACAAGTGTGAAGATCTAGGTCTAGAGGGCTAGTGAGTGATTGTAAATAGTGAATGACAAGTGGTGTAAGAGAGGATATCAGTTGGAGAGGCATAGATGACTATCAAAATATTATTTCCAACCTCTCATATTAGGACATATTTGTTAAATACTTATAAGTCAATTTCAAGTAATCAATTGAACTCCTCATCATCAAGGTAGTTTCAAAGTAGGATACTGAAGAGCTCTACGCCAAATTGAAGAAGATGTTTATGTTTTAACTTGACACATGTTTGGGAAAAATTATTTAAAAACTTATCACTTCATTCTCTTGAATTTTAACTAGTTTCCAAGTCTTGACACTTGGCCTTTTGACTCTTGAACTTCACTTTTTCTTTCTCCTCTCCTATGCTCAATATATGCAATCCATTTTAGCTTTGTAATGGATCCACACCTAGTATGACAAAGCCATGCTATTTTTACATCTTGATTTGAATTGGAATAAATTAATGAAGTTTATTTCATCTCTATAGATCTTTACTAATTATTCTAAGTGGTGTATCTGGATGTTAAGTGATTAATGTTTTCTCCTTACTTCCATTATGCTCTTGTATGCATTGTGTGAGTAGCACCTCTTCTAACAAGTCTAATGAAGTATATGTGTATATTAAGTAGGATTTGAAGTGTGAAAGAGACTAGTATTATCTATTATCAGACCTTATTTTCACCTACCTTTGTATATGTATAACAATCTACCTCCATCTAAAAACACTTATATTAGAAGAACATTGAGTTAAGGTCAATTTTAGTAGTATTCTTTCTTAGTGTAAATGCAAGTGTGTTTTATGGAATTATCTTTGGTGTATCAACTCATTATCATAGGTTAATTTTAGTTTATTTATTCCCTTTTCACCCCAATAGTAATTCATCTAGTTTAGTGTGGGCCTAAAAGATAAATCAAGGGAACTGTCCCTTTCAATTCTAGAGATCTATCTCTTATAGTAGCTTGTATATAGGCATACATAGTTCCATGTTATCCCAAATTTGAGAAGGTTTCCTCAAATTATCTAGGGATAAAATTTAGGATATAATAGTCTTATCACACCTAGTGGGACATGAAGTCTAAGAAGGTTATTCAAGGTGGATGTTAGCTTTGATGAGTTATAACAGTCCACTTCCTATAGTATCTAGTGACTCTAACATTTCAATCTTGGTTGCAGAATAGTGCACTCTTTCATGTCTAAGGTAAACAAAAGGTCTCTTACCAAATTAATTAATTTTGAATTTTAAGAGCTTCCTCATTATTCATACAAGGAAAATAGATTTTCTAACACCCATCCTTATCCAAAGAAGTCATACCTTGCTCACAAGCCCATAAGAAAGTTCTTGATTACCCCATTCTTGAAAAGTCCTAAAGTTACCATGGAAAAAAACCTTCCTTTTGTTTCATTCAATTTATATAGTCCTATATTACTTTCCCACTATGATTATATGCCCATATCTTCCCTCAAAAGTGTTCCATCATAAATCGGTGAGACTACCATTACCCCTATTAAGCATATTAGAAACATTACTAACTTATTCAATATCCATCACATCACTAAATAAATAATAACAATTAGATTTTTGGTTATCTCCTTCAAGGGTAAAAATCTTAATTTATATGGAACTTTGTCACATGAATCTATTACCATACGAGATGAGTTGGGAGATGCATTGAGAAGAAGATTAGAGGATAAGAGTGATAACTTGTCATTGATTAAGAAACTAACCAACATAGATAGAGTACCTCAAGAAATAATTCAAGACTCAACACAATATTTTATAAAACATGGGATAAGATCCAAATCTTGGTAAGACCCACAACTCACCATTGTTTCTTTTATTATCTTAAATAATTTGATAGTGACATTTTAATGATGATACAATCTATAGGTTGTAAAACTTTGCATAATTCCTATTAAGTGGCCATTATATTAGAGAATTGTTTGATTAAATATGATAATATTTCTCCATGAACTCCCATGCCTCTATTTCTCAATTCTCAAACCCCTACACTTTCTATTTCTCCCATTCCTACACCTAAACATAAGCATGGTGCCCCTAGTCAATGAAATAAGTCTAATGAGGTAGACAAGATGAAAGCTATTGATCAAGGGATGCTAGGTATAAATAGGATTATATAATAGCATCAAGTAAGTCCTTTCCAAATCCACTATCAACTAAATCAGTCCTACCCTAACTATCAAGGCAATAGGCCACCTTTCCAAGGTCATCCTCAATGTCAAGGAAAGCTAGTTCAAACTAAGTCATATAATGGATACAATCCCAATGCTCCCTAGACCTTAAGGGAATTAGTTACTATAGATAATAAACTTACCCAAGAGCATGATGGTTATCTTTCTTGGGATCAACCTCATGATCCAACCTGCTATGTCAATGAGTCCTTCAATCAAGCATTCATGACAAGTTTGGTAAATATGCCAGCTATGACTCAAGATGAAGTACCAAATGGAGGTGTGAATAATGAGAAGGGTTCTTAAATGGGGTATACATTGGTTAATTGGAAATAATATGACTCATGTGTAGTCAATTATCAAGGGTAGTTAATCATATATGAAATACTTATAGCTACAAACATAAGGAGTAAGAGAAAGGCAATTAAATAAGTACAAAGAAATGATAATCGTCAACTAATAAATGTTAAAACATCCCAAAGGGTAGGTATGTATAATAAAATACCAAATACATAATTAGCTTAAAGAGATCAAAATGTTATAAGTGGTTTTTTACTTCATAATTTTCAATGTATAGGTAGTACTATTCCTACTAGTAGACAAGCAAAAGTTAGTGGTAATTTAACTAACATCATAGAGTAGATGAAGAGGTCTCATGTGAATGTATCAATATGGGATACATTGAAAATACCTAGACAAGCAGACCTACTTCAAGAAGAGTTATCCAAGATCAGTTTGATAAATAAACAACCTAGTAAGAGAGAGGCAACCTTGATAAACACCATGAAGTGTAGTGAAAGAAAATCAAACAAGGTTGAAAAGGTAGACATTTTTCCTCCATTTTATATCTCCATCATCTTTAGAGATGATTTGGTTCATAATTGTCTTATTGGTAGTGGATCTAGTATTTGTGTCATACATAAGTAAGTAGTTGATAAATTAAACTTGAAGTATGATCCTCATGCCAATGGAGTTCTAAAATTGGATGGGTTAGCTACCAAGACAATTGGTATAATCAAAGGTTAGAAAATTGCCAAAGAGAATAATACTCATGAACATGAACCCCAAGAAGAATTAGATGACATGTGAAAATAATTAAATGCCATTGTGAAGTAATTTAGGGAGTTGAAAAATCCTAAAACATTTCAAAAGGAGTAAAAAATTGATATTGAAGACAACCATGCACCTAATGAGAATAAACAAGAGTATGAGTTCTTTACTAAGCAAGAAATAACCATGGTAAACAAATAATTTTTTGGAAAATCTAAGGATAGTATTGATGACTCCCAACAGAAGACATATCATGGTTAAGATTAGTTTGAAGTTGGGAAAGATTTGATAATACACAATGATTAGATTGAATACTATCAAATGAACATGTCAAACTCTAAGTAAACTACTAGCTCAAACAAGCATCTCAGAGATCTACAAGAAGTATCCTTGAGAGCTCCAAGTGACACATTTGTAGTCAATAAAAGATCTAACCATGGTAAGTCATTTGACTATCTATATAAACAAGTGTTCATTGACAAGTATGCCTCGTATGATGGAATATTTTCATGGATCAAAAATGATGTAAGGAACATTATATTTTACATTGGTTAAAGTAATGAAGAGGTTTATTTCACCTCAAGACTTTTGAGGTCTTGTAAATAATAGGATAGGTGTGTTTTTTTACTTTGGTTGTGATGTGTTTTCCCTAAATGTTCATGAGAACACAAGTGTTTTTGATTTTTTTGTTTTATCTTGTATTTATTTCCTTGTTGTGTGTGGTGTCCTTTAGGAGGCATTTCAGTGTCAATTATAGTGTATGGGTGACTCCATTTCCCAAGGATAAGAGATAAAAATTGGTCCTTAGCATAATAGGCATGCTACCCCCCAAGAAATTACCAAAATATTGACCAAATTTGACCCTAAATCAAATTTGGTTAACCCCTTATATATTATAGTTTTCCATATGGTCCTTATAAGTCATAAAATGTCATAAATAATGTCAATTCATAGTTGAAAATCATAAAACATGTTCTAACCTTGTCGTATTGTCTTAATATCTCTTTATGTCACCTTTTGGTCACTCTAGGGGAGTTGTACATAATTTACATGAAAGTAAAAATGTTAAGTATGTACTATAACATACCACATGTTAGATAATGTTAGGGAAATACTTGAAACTAAAAATGTGATAGTTTTAATGTAGATTCAAGAAGATAAACTACAAACAGGGCAATTTTAGTTAGTTGTACAAACTACGTAGCTTAGTTGGCATAGGAGAAGGTTTTAAAGAAGTCCATTGAGATACCCAAAATTCACTTCCAAGCTTATGTTATTCAAAAAAGTTCAAAAATGGTAAAAATTGACCTCTCTCTCTCATCATTCTCTTGGGTAGGTCGATAAGAAGTCAATGATTTTCCTTCAGTACAGATAGAAGAATAAGAGTTGGTCTGAATGCACTTAGAGGATATTATTATTCTTTGTGTAATTCCTTTCCATGGAAATATTTTCTAGTTTTGTGGTCTATAATTTATGAACAATCTTTAATATTTTTTATGCCTTCAAACTGCTTGTATACCCCTAACACTCAATTTTCCTTCCCTATTTACATTGGTTTGATGCTTCCAAGTGATGTATGTTTTATTGTAAAGATATTTCATCCTCTTCACTTTGGTTTAATTATAATTATCATGTGTGAAACATGAATTGATAGTTAGAAACATCTCATTATACTAGAAATGAATATCAGTGGTCTGTATAATAGGGTTTCCATAGTTGCAGAGTTCATATCTCTATAAGTGGATTAGGTTCAAGGCTAATATGTTGATTTCACCTCCCTCATAGCATGGATTTTGAATATTTCCCATTGAAGGACCTATAATTTGATTTAGATGAATTAATAAGACACTAAGTGAAGACGAATCAAATTCCTAATGTGCATATTCACCTACAATCACCTGTAGGTTTGTATAGACAATTATAAGGCTATTCAAAACCCAAGAAATAGGGTGTGTATAATTCTAAAACTTGAATGGAAGTTATCAATTAATTGATGGTTCATGTGTTGATCCTAAAATCAATTAAAAACTTGAAATCAACAAAATTTGATAAAAGTTACAAATGAGATAACTTACCTTAATTTCTCTGAAGAAGGTTTTTGCTCTGGACATTGCCATTCTATTGATGAAGGTAAATGGGTGTATTTAAGTCTAATTGTTTTCTCTTTGTATATTATGACTAAGAGGTAGAATATGAACATATAATGACGTTTTTATGTCAAGAGATATTGATTTTTAAGTGATTTTTAAATATATTCAAGTTTCCACCTAAGACACTAAGTGAAATATAGTGTAATTAAACATAAAACACTACAATTATAAATCATACCTAGTGTGTTGATGGTGAGAATGATAGCATGGTTCCAAAGTAGATACAAGTACTTTTAGGTGTTATATAATCTTATTAACCTTAGAGGGATATCAAATGGGTAAAATAAAGTAGTCACACGTAAATGATCATCTACAAGAATCACTTATTTTCCTGAAATGCACACCTACAGTTTGAAGATAGTTTACAGACTAACCTAAGAAAATGAAAGGTGTAGGTTAAGAAGTATGAAAAGGTGTAGGATGGATGAACCATGTTTAAACCAATCTCATAGTAGTAATTACACATTTCTAGGTGTTTTCAAGAAGTAAAAACCTCAACCTAAATGAATAACTCAAGGTTCTCAGACAACTAAAACCCTACTTGTAGTCATAGTCCTAAAAGCCAATATTGAGGAATTTGAAGTTTTTATGGGTCTAAAGATATGATAAAACCTATAAAATTGACATATAATATCCTCATGACCTAATAAATCCATACATAGTCTCATTTAGGTCAAATGAATAATAGAAGTACCCTATATTTTATCTTAAATGGAGGACACTTCATAAATAAAGTAACCTAAAAACCTAATGCATGAAAGGTAAAAATATAGAGTGGAGAGTATTTAGTGACCATTTGATGATATAAATAATTAAATTTAATGAAAATAAAGGTTAAGAAACATCTAAAAACATTGAAAACGTTTAGAGGTTGTCATATATCCAAATATATTAGGCCTAAAACCTTAGGATTAAAAAATCTATTCATATGATCATGAGATATCTCAAAGAAACTTGAATAATTTTAAGGGAGAGTGGAGGACTGGTAAGATCCATCAGGTTGCATAGAACAATCCAAGATTGGTCATTTTGGCCTAATCCTTTCTCAATCCTATCCAAAATGTAATGTAAGATCTTGAGATCCAATTTCATTTTCTCATATAAGTATGGATAGTGTGCATGGTGAAAAAATCAGATATAAATATTTTATTTGGGGTCCTTAAATTTATCTCAGTGTATTTTTTTTAAAGTTAAGCATCTAGATTTTATAAATCATTACTAAGAAGCTATATGACTTAAAACCCTCCTAACATCCTTGTATGAACCCCATGGAGAACACATGAAGGGATATGCATAAAAAATGGGTAATTTTTCCACAAAGGCTATTTATACTTATTTATAACTCTCCTAGTATCCTTGACATATAATTGTTTCGTACTCTCACTTCTACGGATAGACCTAGTTTTGTCTTTTCTATAAAATTTGATGTGTTTCATAGGTACATAAGGGAATAGGTGAATTAAATAAATTGAGGGAGGTGTGTAGGGATTATTTATAACTCATCATACTAATATCTCACCTTAGTTAAGCATGGAAACCTCTATGATAGACTATTCATTGTAGGTAGTTTGAATGGGATAGAGAGAAAGCAAAAGGATTGTATAGTGTGAAGATGAGAAGTGTTGTTTGAGTTTCATTAAGGTATACTTGATAGAAAAAATTAAAATAATGTCTAAGTGATTTTCCTAACACATTTTAAATGAAACTTATTGAATATTTGTAGGTCACTTAAGTGACAAGTGTGAAGATCTAGGATTAGAGGGCTAGTGAGTGGCTGCAAACATGGATTGGCAAGTGGTGCAAGAGAGGCTATCAGTTGGAGATGCATAGATAAATATCAAAATATTTTTTATAAATTCCCATGTCATTATATATGTTTCAAATACTTTTCATTCAATTTCAATAAATCAAGTGAACTCCTCATCATCAAGGCAGTTTCAAAGTATGACAATAAAGAGCTCTATGCCAACTTAAGGAAGATGATATGTTTTATATTGACACATGTTTAGGAAAACTTATCAACATTTTTCCCACTTAATTATATTGAATTTTCACTATTTTCCAAGTCTTGACACTTTGCCTTGTTACTCTTGAACTTCACTTTTTCTTTATCTTCTCCTATGCTCTATATATGCAAGCCATTTTAGCTTTGTAATGGATCTGCACCTAGTTTGGTGAAGCCCTATTGGTTTAACATATTGATTTTAATTGTAATAAATATTTTAAATTTATTTAATCTCTACAAATCTTTCCTAATCATGTCAAGTATTATAGTTATATGTTAAGTGATGGAAGTCTTCTCCTTGCTTCCATTCTGCTCTTGTATGCATTATGTGAGTAGCATCTATTATAACATGGCTCATGAAGTGTATATGTTTGTTAAGTATGTTTTGAAGTGTGAGAGATAATATTATTGTCTATTATCATACCTTATTTTCACCCACCTTGGATATGCATATCAATATACCTCCATGTAGAAACACTTATGCTAGAAGAACATTAAGTTGAGGTTAATTTTAATAGTCATCTCTCTTAGTGCAAATTCAAGCATTTTGTGGACTTATATTTTGTGTATCACCTCATTAGAATAGTTTCATTCTTCCTTTTTCACCCCCAGTAGTGATGGGTCTAGTTTAGTGCGTGAGCCTAAAATATAAATCAAGGGAGCTAGCCCTTCCAAATCTAGAGATCTATTTCTTGTAGTAGATTGTCTATATGTAGAGATAGTTCCATGTTATCACAAATTTGAGAAGGTTTCCTCAAATTATCTAGGATAAAAATTTAGGTTATAAAATGAAACTATTCTTATATCCCCTCATTCACAAAGAGATTCACAAGATGCTCTCGGTTAGGATTATTTTCCTTATATATCATTCTACATGGGTGGACAACTTTGGGTTTGTTCACAATAAGAGTGAATAAATCACAATGTGTGTCAATTTAAGGAACCTACGTTGGGCCTCAAATAAAGACAAATATACTTCACCCCCTTTAGATAAAATCATCTAAACAGTTAATGGGTCTCATATTATGTCCTTCTTGGACATATTCTTAGGGTATAACTAGGACCTAATAAACCCAAAAGATAGATTTAAGACTACCTTCACTATAAAATGGGCTACTATTACTTACAAGAGGATACCATTTGGCCTCATCAATGTTATGTCCACCTTATTAAGAGTAATAGACTTCACCTTCAAAGGATTAATTGGTAAATATATAATAATATATGGATTATTGAATTGTATTTCAAAACATATGTCTAACCATGTTCACCACTTGAAAATAATATTTGAGAAGTGAAAAAATTATGGTATCTCCCTTAACCCAAATAAAATCATATTTGGCATCATGAAAGGTAATTTCCTTGGTAATATGGTGAGGTATTAACTCAAGCTAACATCTAAGCGTTGATCCTTGTAGTAAACAACATCTAAATCATACCTCAAGAGTCTACTAAAAATTGTCAGGAACCTAGAACAATAAACATGCTCCAATGCCTACTTAGTCAGGATCAAAACTCCCCAAAGCTCTGACACAACTTGTCAGATTTAAGAGCACACATGATTACCAATGTATAAGCAACTAAACATGCAGAATCCAGAAGAACAAATAACTATCAATGAGAAAACACACAGAATATGAGAGGCAATATACAATTATATTCAACTCATTACAAAGGAATTTACAACAAAGAGGTGGCACTCTTTCTTCCACTTTGTGGGCTTACAGTAAACTTCCCTCCAAAGTAATCTTCTCTCATAGGTCACAACACACAGCTAACACAAGTTGTTGTTCACCTCATTGTACATCTGTACAATCGAGTACACAACCGTACTCCGAGTAGATCTCTCCATGATCCTACTGATGTATTACTGTCACCTTGGATCTAGCTACCCCACTGATCTCCTTTCTGACCCTCGCATCCACACATCCCTGCATATCAAACCTGATCTTACTTATACATACATGGGGAATCCTACTTGATTCCACCATGGGAAGAACTCTCCAAGCTTCACATAGCTCTTCTCCAAATTCTCCACTTAACAATACAGCCCATGAGTCTATTATATAGATCTCATGCATACACTGATTAGACTTGCGGCTCAAGACTTCGAACAAGCCTTTAACATGCAAACTCCGCATTCACTTAATTGACTATTCATCAATAGTAGTTCAGATCGCTACAGGCAACCAACGTCGGTCCCTACCCTCCTGGAGGTGACCGATGCCGGCTGATCATCTGTCGATGCTGATTTCCCTTCTGCGTCCCCTGACCAACTTCAGTGTGACCTACCGACGCTGGTGACTGCTTACGCCAGAAACCCTCCTATTTGCCTTAAGGTGTAGCTTTTAGCTCCACACCCTAACAACCTCCCACTTGGAGATAAAGAGCTGCACTTGTACCCAAAACCAGTACTCTGTCCAATCTGCATCTTGGCTTGTATTCCTCTTCAAGCTCCCACCTGAAGACAACCCACCACACTCCTTGTGGTGATAAACCTGTGCCTGTTTTTCTTCATTCTCATTGTACCATCTTCTGCCTTGCTATACTCCCACTCAAATAACAACCCCTGTGAGTAACCTATAATCAACAAACACTTAACAGATCTGGGACATCTGTTAATCAAACTCGCTCTGAGAATGTCCAACCTCGCTCTGATACCAATTGACAGGACCGAAACTCCCTAAAGCTCTGACACAACTTGTCAGATTTAAGAGCACACATGATTACCAATGTATAAGCAACTAAACATGCAGAATCCAGAAGAATAAATAACTATCAATGAGAAAACACACAGAATATGAGAGGTAATATACAATTATATTCAACTCATTACAAAGGAATTTACAATAAAGAGGTGGCACTCTTTCTTCCACTTCGTGGGCTTACAGTAAACTTCCCTCCAGAGTAATCTTCTCTCATAGGTCACAACACACAGCTAACAGAAGCTGTTGTTCACCTCATTGTACATTTTATGTACAATCAAGTACACAACCGTACTCTAAGTAGATCTCTCCATGATCCTACTGATGTATTGTTGTCACCTTGGATCTAGCTACCCCACTGATCTCCTTTCTGACCCTCGCATCCACACATCCCTGCATATCAAACCTGATCTTACTTATACATACATGGGGAATCCTACTTGATTCCACCATGGGAAGAACTCTCCAAGCTTCACATAGCTCTTCTCCAAATTCTCCACTTAACAATACAGTCCATGAGTCTATTATATAGATCTCATGCATACACTGATTAGACTTGCAGCTCAAGACTTCGAACAAGCCTTTAACATGCAAACTCCACATTCACTTAACTGACTATTCGTCAATAGCAGTTCAGACCGCTACAGGCGATCGACATCGGTCCCTGCCCTCTTGGAGGTGACCGACGCCGGCTAATCATCTGCCGATGCTGGTTTCCCTTCTGCATCCCCTGACCGACGTCGGTGTGGCCTGTCGATGCCGATAACTGCTTATGCCAGAAACCCTCCTGTTTGCCTTAAGGTGTAGCTTTTAGCTCCACACCCTAACATGTTCACCACTTGAAAATAATATTTGAGAAGTGAAAAAATTATGGTATCACCCTTAACCCAAATAAAATCATATTTGGCATCATGAAAGGTAATTTCCTTGGTAATATGGTGAGTTATTAACTCAAGCTAACATCTAAGCATTGATCCTTGTAGTAAACAACATCTAAATCATACCTCAAGAGTCTACTAAAAATTGTCAGGAACCTAGAACAATAAACATGCTCCGATGCCTACTTAGTCAGGATCTTGCTCTACCAATTAGAGCACATATGATTACTTCTTGTATTAGCAATTAAACACGGAATTATACCAGAATCAATAAGTAACTAGAAATATGAAACAACACAGGAATTGAGAGACAATACACAATTGTATTAATAATCACTCAGAAGAATATACAATAAGGAAGATGCCACTTCTTCCTCCGCCTCAAAGGTTCACCATGCCTCAAGACCTTCTTCCCTCTCTCTCTCAGTCACAACAATCAACTCCAATATAGAATTGATGTTCACCTCTCCAACTAGTCAGTAACATGCTGCCAGTTCACCAAGTACACAACTGTACTCCAAGTAGATCTCCTGCTCTCTGCTACCTGCAAATCACTAGACCTTACTCACCATGTAGATATCTCTACACCCCTAAAGAACCCTTGTCCTTGCCTCACCAAGTCCTTATGATTCTTTAACCAGTACCCTGGTGGATCAGCTCCTTGACCTTGTAGACCTTGCAACTCTCCCTGATCATACACACTCATCACCCCTTGGAACTAGGAGGAGCTAATCTAGCTCTCTCTAAAAGCTCTATGGCTTTCTAGCACACTTTTACAATACAGCCCATGAGTCCATATAGAGATCTCATGCTTAAAATAATTAAACTAACCTAATTACAATAATTAGACACGCAACTCAAGACTAAGACTAGCCTTCAACATGAAAACTAACAGTCCAAAAATAGACTCTTCGGAATCAACATGCGAACTGCCTGTTCACGCACAAGCTACCGACGTTGGCTCCTCCATGACTGATGTTGGCCAACTGGTAACCGACGTCAGTTGCTTCCTCACTACCATCTGACTGATGTCAGCTAATCAAACCGAAGCTGGTTTCCCTGCAACTGATTCTGTAACTCCTCGCAACTCTGCATCCTCCATAACTTCTCCTGTTTGCATCCTGGTGAAGCTTTTAGATCCACAACCTAACAATCTCCCACTTGGAGATAAATAGCTGCACCTATACATGTACCTATACCTATACACCATCTAAATTATTCCCTAGCTTGTATCCCTCTTCAAGATCCATCCTGAAGACCAACCACCACACAATCTGTGATGCTATACCTATCATTCAAGTAACCTGCCACATCCGAACCTACATATCCATGTAGTGAAGAACTTGACCCTGCATAACAAGAATACCTACTGCTAGTCCCACTAAACTGCCCTCCAGTACTCCTTCCCTGAATTGACTCCATACTTTCTGACAACCCCCACTGATTGGGAAAACTCAGGTCTACACTAGACCTCATGTGATTTCGAACCCTATTTCAAGCGATGCTTGAACTGTCCAGCCATTGGTGTGGTTTCTGATTCTGCATCCTGCATCATGAACTCCACCAACACCATCTTCACATCAGCTCCCACTGGAGATAAAATCTCCATGTCTCTTATGCCAAAGAATTTTGCTACTCCAAATTCTTCATGACACGCCTCTGAACTAACCTTACCCTTAGCTCAGCAGATACCTGTATGTACAAACCTACTAGTAAAACACCCACATACAATAACAAGATGATGTTGTGACCATCATCTACCTGGTAAGATAAACACAATAGTTACACTGACATTGACTAAAGACATGCTTAGTCATCCACCTGTCAAACCTGTACCACTGTCCTGCACCTTCCTCAAGACCATATGCCTAGGCCTTCTGTCTCTTGTATCCATCCACTCTCTTCTTTAACTATGGGAATCCATCCGTCTCTCAGTGCTTTCTTCCAGGTGACAACTCTACCAACAAATACCTATTTGGTTCTTCTCCAAGGACTCACACTCCTCATCCATGCAAAGCTCCCACTGTATCTAGATTCTACCTGCATTGCCTCTTCACATCTTCCTGGTTCTCAACCATCAATAAGCAATATAAATAAGGTGAACAATGAATATGAGGTTCACTTACCCTTTCTGACCTTGACATGAGTGTTTGAGACTTGTTGACAGCATGCTGTCTACCCAATATCTGTTTCAGTGACCAATCTTGGCCATCTCCCAGTTTGCTCCCGGCCAATGTCGGTTCCCTGCACTAACCCTGACTACCGACGTCATTTCCCTGGCCGACACCAGTATCCTTTTTGCCAACATCAGTTGCTTCATGACTAATGTCGGTCTTCCTGTTGCCGATGTCAGTTACTGTCTGACCGATGCCGGTACCTGTGTTCATCTGTGAGTGATAACTTTTTACCTGCGAGCTCTCCATGGATCAACATCCTAATCAAATCAACCCTGCTCTCAGAATAATTCAGTTCCCTCACCTGATCTCTCTCCATCATCTCTTCCATAAACACCAAGGCTTTCCAATTCTTTAACTTGTCAAAAACATCTGTCTTCCACTTCAGAACATGCATTCCCCTCCTACATATGTAACCAAGCCTACAAAGCCACATCTTTATAACAAAAGGTGAATCAGTAATATAAGTAGATAGATAAAGGATACCTACTTTTTTACCACCATCTAATTCAAGTGTATCCACTGTGAGAGTTACAATACATCTCCCATCACCAAAATTTCCTAAAGAAATTAGATTCATCTCCAAGACTGGTACCTGCATGACTTCCTTCAACCACTGTGTGTCATCCGTCTGCAATTTCAGCTTCACTTCTCCTTTGCCAATTCTTTGACAAGGCTCACCAGCTCCTCTCCCTGGGGCTACATGGAAAGAGGCAACATAATCTGTTATCCAAGATTCAACTTTATCCAAGAAACCTCCCAAAGCATCCTATGTAACAACACCTGCAACATCTGCATCTTCAGTTCCTTCATGTTGATCTGCTACCAACCAACAATATCTTTTTCCCTGCTCTTTCTTTCCATCAATCAGACCATTCATGCTATTCAGTTTCTCCATTCATAGCTTACTTCCTTCTGCCATTGCTATACTCCCACTCAATCAGAAGCCCCTGTGAGTAACCTGTAATCAACAAACACTACCAGATCTAAAACCACCTGTTAGTAACCCAACCAAAAGCTCTGATACCACTTGTTAGGAACCTAAAACAATAAACATGCTCTGATGCCTACTTAGTCAGGATCTTGCTCTACCAATTAAAGCACATATGATTACTTCTTGTATTAGCAACTAAACACAGAATTATACAAGAATCAATAAGTAACTAGAAATATGAAACAACACAGGAATTGAGAGAGAATACACAATTTTATTAATAATCACTCAAAAGAATATACAATAAGGAAGATGCCACTTCTTCCTCCACCTCAAAGGTTTGCCACACCTCAAGACCTTCTTCCCTCTCTCTCTCGGTCACAACAATCAACTCCAATATAAAATTGATGTTCACCTCTCCAACCAGTCAGTAACACACTGCCAGTTCACCAAGTACACAATCGTACTCCAAGTAGATCTCCTGCTCTCTACTACCTGCAAATCACTAGACCTTACTCACCATGTAGATATCTCTACACCCCTAAAGAACCCTTGTCCTTGCCTCACCAAGTCCTTATGATTCTTCAACCAGTACCTCGATGGATCAGCTCCTTGACCTTGCAGACCTTGTAACTCTCCCTGATCATACACACTCAGCACCCCTTGGAACTAGGAGGAGCTAATCTAGCTCTCTCTAAAAGCTCTATGGCTTTCTAGCACACTTTTACAATACAGCCCATGAGTCCATATATAGATCTCATGCTTACAATAATTAGACTAACCTAATTACAATAATTAGACATGCAACTCAAGACTAAGACTAGCCTTCAACATGCAAACTAACAGTCCAAAAATAGACTCTCCGAAATCAACATCCGAACTGCATGTTCACGCACAGGCTACCGATGTCGGCTCCTCCATGACCAATGTCGGCCGACTGGTAACCGATGTCGGTTGCTTCCTCACTACCATCTGACCAATGTTGGCTGATCAGACTGAAGCCGGTTTCCCTGCAACTGATTCTGCAACTCACTGTAACTCTGCATCCTCCATAACTTCTCCTATTTGCATCTTGGTGAAGCTTTTAGCTCCACAACCTAACAAAAATGAGTTAAATTCTATAAAATGCATGGTGTATAATATTATTAATGACTTCTTGGGCCTCTAAAAATAGGTTGGAAACAATTGTGGTGAAAATTATAACTAGAACTTCACCTATCAGAGATATAATCAACCTTATAATTATTCTAAAAGCCAATTAGATCGATTGCCTAATACATTTTTAGAGATTAATATTTGTGAGTTGGCCCTACCAAACTGATGTCTTGTGTATAATATAATCTATCATGGGGAGCTTGACTAAATAATGCTATTTAATGCCTTCAACATCTTTCAAATGGAGATGGAAGAATATGAGGTGGTGCCAAACCATTTGAATGACACTAAATAGTCTAATTTTCTTAGTACTTCAGGATTTCTAAGAAATGCTAGGGCACTATAAATCCTTGAGTTTCCTATATAGGAGGATAATGAACCTAAAAATCCACTAATAAGGTACATGATTTATAGTGGTACCAATTAAACAACTATTCCCTCAAGAGTCAAACATAACAAAAACCTCTTACTACATTTAGTCTACCTAATGATGGTGTAAACCCTCCTAATCCTAGATTAAGAATGATACTCCACCTACAAAATATATTAACCTCAAGTTCCATAAAGAGGTGTAGCCTATTCATATAAAAATGAGCTAAAACATAGTAGAGGACATGAATAAGATCAAATCAAGCATCATGTTTCATGATCTTTCCCAAATCATTGAGTAGAGAGATCTTTGTTTAAATTCCTTGATAAATAAACCAACCCATTCCAATCCTAAGACTACACACACTAATGTACTCATACATAAGTATAAGGTTGAGGTTCCTCCTTTCCTCCTCACTATCTAACTATTTAGGAAGATCTTTCATAACTATCTAGTTGACTCAAGAGCCTCAGAAAATGTCATACTGTATATAAGTTGTCAAAGGTTAGGGTTAACACCTATTAAATTAGATAAAATAGTAGTTGAGATAGATAAATATGAGGTTAGTGGTAGGAAAGCTCTAAATGTGAACATGTAGTTTAAATATGAACCTAGATTCTATAAGCTCATGGGCATTCAAGTGATAGAGATCCAATAATACTAAAAGTTACTTCTCATTAGGGACTAGTCCAATACCTTGAATGGGTATATGGAAATAAAATTATTGCATATGTGGTTACCTTGGAGAGATGTGGCTAATTAAATTAGTGCTGATAGATATCATAAGATGAATATATGATTAAAAAATACAATGTCATCGATGAGAAGATAAACATTGTATCTTTTGGCATTGACATTTATACCCTATCTATAGAACAAGAAAAGGGAAAAGCAATCAAGAATTATAAATCATCAAGATTTTGGTCCCTATACTTCAATAGGGCCCATTATTAAAATAAAATAAAATAAAATAAATAAATAAATAAAATTGGAGATGGGATTATGTTAGTTATCCCCTAAGGGAAAAAACATTTAGGTACCTATAGGTTATAGCTCCCTTGTATAAATAACTTTACATAATATGAATCCTTGATCTTGGGTATGCAACTAGAACTAAATCATAAAGTCAAAGAGCTAAATGAATTTTGGGGATTCTAAATTATTAGTTAATTAGGTCAATAATAAGTTTTATTTCAAGCTATCTAACTTGAGTAGATATAAACATAGATAATGTGACTTGATAGAAATATTTGATGTATTAAATTCCATCATTATTCCCAGAGAAGAGATCTAGGTTGTAGGTTCCCTTACAACTTTGGATATAAATCTAACTCTTTTAGCTGACTAAGGGATAAAGAAATTTTCCATAGAGATTATACCCTAATCTTCAATCCTAGACAAAATTGAAAATTTTTAGATTTTCAATGACTATCATCACATATTAGAATTTGTAAACAACTTTGGGAACTTTAGTGCTAAGATGATAGATGGTAAATATAGAGACAATCCCCTTAGTGAAGACTATTTCAAAGATGATATTATGAACTTGAGAGAAAAACACATTATAAAAGGTATGATCTCATTAGAGAGAGTGTTTGATGTGGATAAATCAACACATAGACCAAAAATACTAATTGTGTTGACAAACAATCACTCACTATTAGGCCTTAGATGAAGAAAATTATCTTATTCCCTCTTTAGATGAAACCATCTAGATGGTGAGTGGGTATAAGATGATGTTCTTCTTGTAAATATTCTCAAGTTATAAACAATTATTGGTAAAACCAAAATATAGGGACAAGACTACCTTCACTAAAAATGGGGTACCTTCGCTTACAAAAGGATGCCATTTGGCCTCATAATTTTAGGGCCACCTTAGAAAGAGTAATGGAATTCATCTTCAAATTATTAATTGGTAAGTGTATAATAATTTATATGGATGATCTAAATATATTATCAAAACATATATTTGATCAAATTCACCACTTAAAAATAATATTTTAAATGTGTAGAAGAAATACTATCTCCCTTAATCTGAAGAAAATTGTCTTTGACATCACAAAAGTCAAGCTACTTGATCATATCATCACCAAATAAGGAATATCTTTTTATCTCGATGTGTTATTTCAATTTATAAAATATTTACTCCTAACAATAAGAAATAATATAAGTCATTCTTTATAAAAATTAAATGTGTGTAAGTTTATATCTGGTTTTACTTAGATTATTACACCTCTAAATTTTATTCTGAAATAGGAAGCTAAAGTGGAGTGTACTCTTTTAGATAAACATGGATTTCAAGACATAAAAAATGTTATCATGTAGGCATCAATCTCAACTATCCCAAAATATACAAAGGAATTCCACCTCTATTCTTCCACCTTTAAACACACTATAGCTATTTTACTTACTCAAATGAATTGATGAAGAAGATAATTCCTTATATTTCATGAGCATGAACTTTAAATATGTATAATTTAAGGAATCCACCTTATAAAAGCAAATTTACACTTTGTTTAAAGTTATAAATATTTTTTGACATTATATCTTTAGGAAAAAGGTGCATGTTATTGTCTCAGACCCAACCATAAAGCTTATGTTAGGAAAGAATGAATTGAGAGAGGTGGATGGATAAGATGCAATAATATGATGTATATATCAAACCTACAACTATCTTGAGTTCAAATCCTCATTCAATTAATCATCAAAATTTCATTGATAATTACTATGGTGTAGTTGGATCAATAAAAAATGGTTATCTAGCATTGGTATGACCTAATTATCCACTATATTCTCTAGAGTAAAATTCCTCTATATTTAAAAAAAACACAAAATATTTGAGGTTGAATTTAGCTCACTATATGATAAAGAGTTGAGTACTCTAATGAAATAACTATGAGGGAATATACCTTGGGTGTCTATCAAAATAGGAGGCAAAAGATGTCATGACCAACTTTCATGAAACATTAGGAAATGTCCACCCCTTGAAAACAACAACAACCTATAAAATTATTTGATCTAGGTATTATTGGTCAACCATATTCAAAGATTCATGTAAAAATATTTACAACTAGACAAGTTTCAAACCTTCCCCAATAAGGAATTCTATTTAATAATGTGTTTAACCCTAAATTTATATAAGGGGTATCTAGAGTTAATAGGATTGGATTATCTTTTACACAAATATGATGAACTAATCTAATGAACATGTCAATTAATAGAAAACTTGGATAAGTAGTATTTTGAAATTATATAACTAAGATTGTTAAAAATAATTAGGTAAAATTATTGATAGATATTGGAATAAATTATACTTAATTGTTTTACTATATGCATGCATGTATGATCTAAAACAAGTTGGAAATGGAATATAATATGATCCTTGAACACTTATCAAATTATGGAAATATTATTTTTGTGGCCCTAAATAATTACATTAGATCTAGAAATTTGTGTTGATGTAGGTGTCTAAACCTGATGCAAGTGTCCTATAATTAATACTAACTTGTTCTAGATGTGACCACTTGGAGCCTTTTGGGTTTTTTATCACCTTTATTTTGATATATTTAGATAATGTACATAGGTTTCCATTTATTTTCAAATGATCAAACCCTATATCTTCACCCTTAGAATGACTATGATAAAAATGGATTAGTGGGATCATGATGTCGAGCTACCCCAAATACCCTTATATTAATGGGTGTTTCCTACATAACCAAGAATTTGAAGAGAGCCTCAAACTTATGTAGTGATCCTCAACATTTTGTCTTGTGTGTGCATAAGGATATAATGTGTGCTAATCAAATACATGTTGTGACCTAGCTTGTAACTTAGAAAATATGGCCTATGTAAGCTCCTTGAATGATTCATACCTATGTAAATACTACTCCTATGATTGATATAGAAATAGGGATTAATATGGTAGGTTTAGTCACTTGAATGATTGATTGACTGCTTGTTTGTATATGGCCTTATGAGTTGGATGTGATTTCCAATTGATTATTAGGTAAAGGAATGAATGAAGGTTGATATAATGTATATACCAGGCCATTTTAAAAATATATTTCACTAAATAATTTTGGCCAAACTTTAGGACATGTTTTTCTTGAAAATTTGGATAAAATTTGTGTTGAGTGTGGAGCCCTTTGGGGCTATCACATGACCATGGTAGCACATTTTAAGGGAGTAGAGAGCTCCACAAATGTGGGGAGTTCATTTTTCCCCACTCCACCTTTTATGTAACCTTGATTCCATATGAGTGGAATATTCTTAGATATTTGTATTTTTTATGTCTTCCTTATTTTGTGGAGTAAGTTGTTAGATTTTTATTTTCCATGTTGACTTCCATGTTTTGTGGAGTTGGTTATAATCTCCTTAAAAGTTGTGAGAGAATTTTTTTGAGGAGATATGAGGATGGTGAGTTCCTCCTTAGGTTGGATTATGGATAATCATGACTAGGTGGAGGACAGGTATTTCTTTATAGATATTGCTTATCTTGGGATAAGCATGGCGAGTTTTTCCTATTGGGTTTGTTTTTATTCATTTATTATTATTATACAGGTGTGGTATGGATTTTTAGAGACAATAAAAAGTATAGATGTTTTATTGGTAGGGTGTGGTATAGTATCTTATGATATAGTATTTTGTAGGTATAGGTGTAGGTGTAGCATAACATGTGTGCAGAATTGTTGATAGATTTGGATCAATAATTTAGTGAATTCATTTGTGAATTCACTAGGAGATATTCTATCTCTGTGAGAGGTTATTTGTAATCTTGTTTATTATATAATTTATTGAGGACTTTCTTGGTGGATGTATCCCACATTGGGTGAATCATGGTAGATCTATGTTATGTGTTATTACTAGTTTTATTTTCTCTATTATTGCTTTCATCTACTATGATTTAAGGAACTGTTTTCATGATGCATGTAGTGTATAATTAAATTTGATTTTTATACGTTTAAAACATGGTTATGTGATTTTATGGTGATTTAAATCTGGTTTAAATTCATTTAATTCCTAACAACTGGTATTATAGCTTTGGTTGTGTTTTTGTAGAAGTGGTAAAACACAAGAAGTGTTATTAGCTTGAGTGGGAGATATGGGAGAAGAGATTAGATTCAGGGTTGAGAAATTTGATGGTAATAATTTTTGTTTATGAAAAATGCAAATTAAATATTACTTATATCATCATGAGCTTCATCTCCCCTTGGAGGGGAACGGAGAACAATTTGTAAGTATGAGTGATGCAGATTGGTCATTGCTTGACAGAAAGGCAATAGGAGCCATATGGTTATGCCTTACATCTTCTATTGTATTTAACATTTTAAATGAGAAAAATACAAAGGATCTCATGGATAAACTTGGAAATTTGTATGAGAAACCCTCTACCTCAAATAAAATGTTTCTTACGAAAAGATTGTTCAATATGAAAATGTCTAAGAATGGTTCTATTTCTAGTCATCTAAATGATTTTAATATGGTTGTAAGTATGATCGATTATGTTTAAATTAAGTTTGATGATGAATTTAGAGCTTTGATAATTTTATATTCTTTACCTGATAGTTGGTATGGTTTGGTTATTGCTATGAGTAATGCAGTCCCTACCAAGGGAAGCTTAAATTTTGAGGATGTTGTAGGTGTGATTCTTAATTATTAAATGTGAAGGAAGATCACTAGTGAATCATCTTTACGTAATTATTTGTCTATTGAAACTAGAGGGAGGAAAAAGGACAAGATCAAAGGCAATCATGGAAATTCAAAAGATAGATCTAAACCCAAATCTAGATCCAAGATGATATGTTGGAATTATAGGAAGAGTGGACACTCAAAGAAGGATTGTAGGTTAGTTCAGGATAAGAATGCCAACAAGGAGGAAATGAATGAGGTAAATGTGACATTAGGTAAATCATGTTAAGATGCATTTATTTTTTCTATGGATAATTTTTTTGAGTCTTGGGTATTAGATTCAGGGGCTTCTTTTCATGCCACCCCACATAGGTATTATTTTACTGATTATGTTCAAGAGAATTTAGAACATGTTTATCTTGGTGATGATGAACCATGTAAGATAGTAGGGAAAAGTTGTGTTCAGGTTAAAACATAGAATATGAGCACATGGCTACTTAAGGATGTCATACATGTGCCTATGTTGAGACAAAATTTGGTTTTAGTGGGGAAATTGGGTAGTGAGGGATGTTCGATAATGTTTATTATAGATTATTGAAAAGTTACCAAAGGTGCTTTTTTGGTTTCAAGAGGTAAGAAAGTTAGTACTTTATATTTAAATAGTAGTGTTGATTATTATTATTTAGTTGTTTCAGATGGAAATGTAACTATGTGGCACTACAGGTTTGATCATCTGAGCCATAAGGGCATAGAGATCTTAAAACACAAGTTGCCTATATTAAAAGACATTGATTTAGACTTCTATGAGAATTGTGTGTACAAGAAATAGAAATGAGTTAAGTTCCTAAAATTTGGACCCACAAAGAGAGAGCATAAGTTAGAGTTGGTACATTCAAATGTATGGGGACCAACTCATGTATCTTCTATTGGTGATTCCAATTATTATGTCACTTTTATTGATGATGCAACTAGGAAAGTCTGGGTTTATTGCATTAAAAATAAATATAATGTATTTGACACTTTTAAGAAGTGAAAAGCCTTAATTGAGAATGAAACAGGTCTCAAGTTGATATGTCTCAGATTAGATAATAGAGGTGAGCATGTTGTAATGCTTTATTTTATTATTGTTCTAACAATAGAATCCATAGGCAAAGAATGGTTCCAGGAACTCCATAACAGATTGGGGTATAGAAAGGATGAATAGAATAATAATGGAACATGCTAGGAGCATGAGGTTAAATGTAGGGTTGACTTTATAGTTTTGGGCTGTAGTTAGCATGGTAATATATATGATTAATAGAGGACTTTCTATGCCTTTGGATGGAGGCATTCCTGAACAAGTTTGGTCTCATAAGAATGTTGATTATTCTTTTCTTAGAGTCTTTGGATGTGAGACTTTTTCCCTTATTAAGAAAGAGGATAGGACAAAGTTAGAGGAAAAATAAGAGAAATGCACATTTGTTGGATATGGTGAGGATGACTTTGGTTTCCATTTAAGGAACATTAAAGATAATAAAATGTTTTGGTCTAGAGATGTAGTCTTTAATGAAAAAGTCATGTATAAGAATCAGTTGCAAGAATAGAAATAAGAATAAAAAGAGTACATAGTATTGGATGACATTATAGATGGTAAAGGATCTAATGAATCAATTCAGGAACCTTCTACACAAGGACCCCAAACTCTTATGCAAAGAAGGTCTTCTAGGGTAATAAGAGCACCTGAGCATTTTTCTCTTTCTTTGAATTTTTTGTTACTTACTGACAATGGAGAACCAAAGTATTATGAGGAAGCAATGCAAGTAGATGCTAGGATGAAGTGGGAGCAAGCCATGGATGATGAGTATAAATCTCTCATGGAGATCCAAATGTGGGATTTGGTAAGGCTACCCAAGGGCAAGAGTGCATTGCTAAACAAGTGGATCTTAAGAATAAAATAAGAAGATGAAGGGAGAAAATGGTATAAGGCTAGGATGGTGGTCAAGGGATTTGCACAAAAATTAGGTATTGATTTTGATGATATTTTTTCTCTTACTATAAAAATGACTTCTATTAGGACTGTTCTTGATTTAGTTTTTGTTGAGGATTTGCACTTATAATAGTTAAATATGAAAACTACTTTTCTTCATGGTGATTTGGATGAAGAGTTACATATGAAGCAGCCATAAGGATATGAGGTCAAAGAGAAGGAGAATTATGTGTGTAGACTAAAGAAGAGATTGTATGGCCTAAAACAAGCTCCACAACAATGGTATAAAAAATTTGATTGTTTTATGTTGGAACAAGAATATCAAAGGTGTAATTATGACCATTACATGTAAATCAAACATTTTGATGATGGTTCTTTTATTATATTATTCTTGTATGTGGATGATATGTTAGTTTCAGGAAAGAACATATAACATATTCATATATTCAAGAAAAAATTTAGTGATTCCTTTTCTATGAAGGATTTGGGTGCAGCGAAGTAAATCCTTGGTATGAGGATTACTCATGATAGAAAGGAGAGGAAGCTAATTTTATCCCAATCAGATTATGTGAATAAAGTCTTGGAAAGGTTTAGCATGTTGGATGCTAAATTTATTAGTACTAATTTGGAAAGCCAATTTAGATTATCAAAGGAGCAATGTCCCAAGATGGAGGTTGAAAAGCTTAAGATGTCCAAGGTACCTTACTCTATTGGTACTCCTTTGGCAGACCACTTTAGATTATCAAAGGAGTAATGTCCCAAGATGGAGGTTGAAAATCTTAAAATGTCTAAGGCACTTAAATATATTGGTACTAATTTGGTAAGACA
Organism: Torreya grandis; assembly: GCA_037957365.1. Lineage (NCBI taxonomy): Eukaryota > Viridiplantae > Streptophyta > Pinopsida > Cupressales > Taxaceae > Torreya > Torreya grandis. Next base: position 1,370,998 of record JARHVA010003625.1, on the reverse strand, counting down.
CTTTAGATTATCAAAGGAGAAGTGTCCCAAGATGGTAGTTAGCAACTTGATTTATGTCATGGTTTATAATAGGTCAGATATTGCCCAAGCAATGGGAGTTGTGAGAAGGTATATGAGTGATCCTATTTATGAGCATTGGCAAGCAGTGAAATGGATTCTTTGGTATTTGAGAGGAACCAATGATGTTACATTATATTATGGTAGATTAGATACCACTTTATGTGGTTATGTGGACTCAGATATGGCAAGAGATATTGATATCAAGAGGAGTATGACATGATATATATTTTCTATTGGAGATACAGTGGCTAATTGGATTTCTAAGATATAAAAGGTTGTGGCTTTGTCAACCACATACGTAGAATATGTTTCTACCATAGAGGCTATTAAGGAGATGATTTGGTTATATAAGTTATTTTGAGAGTTGGGGCATGAGAAGGAAGTTAGGATACTACACACTAATAGTTAGAGTGATATTCATTTGGTAAAGAACTTCACTTTCCACTTGAGAATGAAACACATTCAATTACATTATCACTTCATTAGGATATCTTTGGAGGACAATTTGGTCAAGATGGAAAAGATTCATACTGTCCAAAATACTATGGATATGATGACCAAGGTGGTCACATTAGACAAGTTGAGACTATGTTCAGATTTGGTTGGCCTTAGTGGTCATGGATTAGTGATAGATTTTATTTAGGATAAATAGTCTCCAAGTGGGATATTATTTAGTGTGGATCCCTTTGGGGCTATCACATGACCATGGTAGCACATTTTGGGGTCTTAGAGATCTCCAAAAATGTGGGGAGCACATTTTTCCCCTCTCTACCTTTTGTGGAATCTTGGTTTCATATGAGTGGAATATTCTTAGATATTTTTAATTTCTATGTCTTCCTTATTTTATGGAATGAGTTGTTAGATTTCTATTTTCCATGTTAACTTCCATGTTTTGTGGAAGTGGGACTAACTTCCATGTTTCATGAAGTTAGTTTTCATATCCTTGAAAGTTGTGAGAGCCTTTTGTGGAGGAGATATGAGGATGGAGAGTTCATCTTTAGGTGGGATTATGGATAAGCATGACTCGATAGAGGATAAGTATTTCCTTATAGATAATGTTTATCTTGGATAAGCATGGAAAGCTTTTTCTCTTGGGCTTCTTTTTTATTCATTTGTTGTTATTATATAGGTGTGGTGTGGATTTTGAGAGATTAAAAGAAGTACAAATATTCTATTGATAGGGTGTGGTATAGTAGATTGTGATATATTATTTTGTAGGTACAAGTGTAGGTGCATCATAGCATGTGTGAAAAATTGTTGATAGATTTGGATCAGCAATTAAATGAATTTATTTGTGAATTTAGGAGGAGATATTATATCTCTATGAGAGGTTATTTGTAATCTTGTTTTGTTATAGACTTTATTGAGAACTTTCTTGGTGGATGTATCCCACATTGTGTGAACCATGGTAGATCTATGTTATGTGTTATTGTTGGTTTTATTTTATTCATTATTACTTTCATCTAGTGTGATTTAAAGAATTATTTCTATGATTCATGTAGTGCATAATTAAATATTATTTTTACACATTTAAAATTTGGTTATGTGATTTTATGGTGAATTAAATTTGGTTTGAATTCATTTAATTCCTAAAAATTTGGGAATTATACACTTTGTATGAAAAGTGGACACTTGCATCGACATAGATGTATGTATGGGATAAAAGTGTCTAGGAATCTATAAAATAGGCATAGGCTTAAAACTTATAATGAAGGATAATAATCAAGTTTATAGCATTTTTCATAGTATATAAGGTTTGGTCATCATAATAATAAAGGTTGGACTAAAAGATAAGTAATTTAGGCACAAAGAGATAGTGAAAATTAGCCTTTCAGAAGTAGTTATGTCTAGAACTAAAAGGTACAACCAAAATAGATATTTTACAAGTGTATAATATTGAGGTACTACATAAATCATATTTTAGTATCTACATTTTCCCTCATTTAATATAGTAATGAAATTTATAGTTTAAAAGATATAAATGTGTACCTAGGTGTGTATGACACACTTTGTCTTTGTGTGAAACCAACTTGAGTACTTTATTGGTGAATGACCTAAAACCAAGAAAATGTTGAAATTTATAATTAGTATGTGAAATTTGAAATTGAAATAATTTTAAATTCTTGAAAGTAAATAGAGAAAGTTTAGGATTACACCTATGTGTCAATTAAACCATCTTAAATTTTGGGAATTTGATTTGAATGGATGTCTCATTATGAAGGATTGAATTTGAGATTATGAATATAAAATTACACACACACACACACACACACACACACACACACACACACACACACACACACACACACACACACACACACACACACACATTCATTTTAGGACACATGTCCCCAATATTGGTGTAAGGGTGAGTTGAAACATAACCATTGATCTTATTTCATCTCAACCGTGAAACCCAAATACCTACATAATCTAGAAAATGTGAATGATTAATCAACTTACAATATATAATTAGTGAGTTTGGATTATTTAATCAATTCCCACCTATAAGTCAATAAACATAGATGATTTAATCAAATCTAACTTATAAGTTGGGTAATGTTGAGTTAATTAATCAACTCGCCCTTCTAAATATGAACCAACTAATGTATTATATTGGCTCAATAATAGTCCATCATGGGTATAATAGTAGAGTCCATAATAATATTTTAAATATGGAAAATGATTTGATATTCCAATTTTAAATTCCCTTTAGATGTTATATGCACCTTATATTTGTATTAAGCTAAAATTTGGGTAGAATAATAATAATAATAATAATAATAATAATAATAATAATAATAATAATAATAATAATAATAATAATAATAATAATATCACAAGTGTGTATTTGAATTAAACAACTATGAAATCTAGTGATTTTGAAAATAGGGAAATTGTGGAAGACATGTTTATATAAAATTTACCCACTTAATCTAGAGAATCTGAGAACTAGTGTAAATGTGAAGAACACATTTATATAAAATGCCCCCACTATAAATTGGAGATATTAAATACTGAATAAGTGTGAAGGTCATATTTTTTGACATGCCCCCATTGAAATCTAAAACTATGAAAATATGGAAGTTATATACACATAATATTTATAAACTTTATTAGTTACTGATGATTTTTCATTTATATGAACCCATCAAATCTCAATCTCTCTAAGTACACACCTTAAAGGGTTCACTAGGAAAGGGGTTGACATACTTTTAATTCTTTATAATATTTTTAGCCCCTATACCACCACATAAAACCATTACAAGCTATGTTTATTTGACTCCTTAAACATTAAAGTCTTACTTATACACTTCCCTAAGAAATTTAATATCCAAAATATCCCTTGCCTAAGAAAAAACCCCTTTTTACTAATTTTATTATTATGTCAATCGATTTGACCCCAATATGGGTTTAATGTACATTACATAACTCTATCAAACCAAGATGACATAGTTTAAGACCTAATGACTCTATTTCTTACTTAGCAAAGTCGATTGGGCTAATTTCATCATCTAAATCCACAAGAAGTTTTAGGGTCAATATGTGGCTATAAATAACCCCTTAACTTAATTTATAAATAAAATATCATTCAATTACACATCATTACTACTTGAAAATATAATGATATAATCAACAGGAGGTTTTATTGCTTAGGTTTTTGCCTTGGAGAAGTAGCACTTATCTTTTGGAGGTCTTGGATGCATAAGATAAGCCTTTTATCGTAGATATGATATACCTTTATGATCCTTACAAGCCACAAAAACCTCTTTCAAAGTACCATTATCCAGAGGAGATATTGAGGCATGATGGGTTCACTTCAACAAAGGTAAGTATATTCCTTGCCATTCATATTTTGATAATTATATGTTGTAGAATTAATAGATTGAATTTTATCTTTCCTTTCTTAGATTGTTTCTATATTATATAATTATTTTTGCTTGTTTTTTATCTTCCCCATTTGTGTCACAATCTTGGGTGATTGCTATATTAGTTTGCATATTCATTTACTAGATTAGATTGCATGTTCATTAAGTACATTATCTAATTTACTATTATTTCAATCATAAGACCTAGCTAGGGTTATCAAAAAATGGCATGTGACTAAAGGCCTTGAAAACCTATCCTTTTCCATTTTGTAATAAGATATCCCTTAGTGTAGGTTTAGCAGATCCATTATTGATCATGACCCTGATATAATAAAGTATTGTTGATCAAATTATTAGTTCATTACCTTCTCTAAGATTCAATATTACTAAGTAATATATGTTGTATATCTATCTTATTTCACTTTCATATATTCTAGTGAACATGACGTGAATCTAATCCCTTCATATTTTTAATTTTTCTATATAGATAATTGAGTTGACCCTATCGACTTAGTTTAAATTTCTATGTGAAAGTTTGTATACTTCATCGATCCTGTCAACTTAGTTTAACACTCTATTTGTAGTTTTTTAACTTAGTCAATCTTGTCAACCTAGTTCAACACTCTATTTGTAGGTTTTTCAATTTCATCAAGCTTATTAATCTAGTTTAACTCTCTATGTGCAAGTTTTCAATTAAATCAATCTAGTTGACTTAGATTTTTTGTACATGGGGTTTTAGCATTCTTAGGAAAAACTATTAAATCAACTTAATCAATCTTGTTCTATCTTCTAGTTTAACTCTTAACAACCGAGTAATTCAATTTTTTCATTTATCTAATTTTTTCATTTCTATTTCTCAATAAAATAAATCAATACTTTAAATTTCTATTCTAATTTTTTAGTTTTTTTGTTATGTTAAAATTATATACACAATCAACTAGGTCGATCTGGTCAACTTAGTTTGTTTTAAATTTTCATAGAATTCAACTAGGTCAAGTTAGTCGAGTTTATTCTAGCCCTTTTTTCATACTATTAATTTTCTTCCCATAATTAAATTAGATTGACCTGGATGACTTTGTATGACTTGGCCAACTTAATATAATTTCATCTTACTATTTTTATTCCCAAAAATCAACTAAATCAACTTAGTTGACTTTGTAGGTCTTATTCAACTTAATTAATGGTGGTTGACCTATTTTTTTTTACTTTTAATTTCAAATAGTTCAGTAGGTGGCTAACTTAGTCCAGTAGGTGGCTGACCTAGTTTGTTTCACCTCTATTTTATAACACATTCTAGTAAGTGGCAGACCTATTTTAGTAGATGGATGACCTATTTCTATAAACTAATAATTTCATAATTATGTATTCTTTTAATCTTTTAATTAGTCAATAACACTTCATAATCAAAGATTTAGATCATAATCTCACTTATATTATCACTTTATATGAAACTATCAAAGTCCTTCCATCATGTATTTCTAATCCTAAACTAATTATTCCATCATGTAATACAATTGAGGTCACTCACCCTAGTCTTCTTCCTACTACCAATGTTTTTAATCCTCCAACCAATAATCCCTCCCTTACTACTAATACAAGGAATGATACTCCTACCAACTCTAAAATTTCTACCACTTTAAATCTTACTACTCCCATTGATACAACTCAAATTATTGCTTTAAAAATTATTTAACAAATGAATGTTACACAAATAAATAAAAATTACCAAATGATGCAAATGTAATATCATATATTAAAAATGACTAGTCAACCACCTTGATTCATTGTGACTCAACCAAATTAGTTTTTTTCCTCCTCAACTTAGACATTCCAATTGGAATATCATACCTCAACCTCCAATGCATAAGAAAATTATTCAATATCTTCAAAATGAATCTTTATATCCATTCATTATATCCTTAGACATTAGAAACATCTCTCCAACTATTACATATGATATAGCTAAGGACCTAATTATATTTCATAAATATTTTGGTAATGTCTATAAATAACGGGTCCAAAATAACACCTTTGATACCACCAAGATCCCATTCAAAACCTTTGTCAGTGATGCACTTGAATGGTACAAACAACTTCTTAGACATTCCATTACACAACTAGAAGATTTAGTTAATGCTTTAGTGAAGGAATTCCAACATAATGACCTTCCTAAAAATTACCTTAGGCATTTCATTAATTTTAAGAAACCTTATAATGAATCTACTCACACTTTGATCAAATGATAGAAGTATCTATCTCATAAAGTGGACCATAAAATTAATGATAATACTCTTTTAAAAGTATTTGTCACCGCTTTTAAAGCTTCTCTTCAATACAAAATTTAGATGTTTTCCCCCAAAAAATTAGAAGAAGCCTTAGACCAAGAAAAAAGGAAAGACTTTCTTATGACTCAATTTGAATCATCTCAAGCAACTACTAAGGAACCTTTCCAATCATTTTCTCATAACATTGATTCATCTAAGCCTCCCCAATATGAAACAAGAGAATCCCATTCAATCAATTTTAACCCAACCCACCCTAGCTTCAGTTTAGAATAAATTAAGAATAAATTTCCACCCTCTAAACCCATGAGCTTTGATGTTTTCAAACCTCCTCCAAAATGGTACAATCCTGATAAGTTTTTTTAGTGGCATGCTATGATAGTTCATTCCCATGAGACTTATTATGATCTTCATTATTTTATTATTTCTTCCTTTATTGGTCCATATTTAAATCTTGATACTATTACTCAACAACATTATCAAGACTATCTTCAAGCATCACAAGCCCAATATAAAGAATCATAAACACATGAACATCAGATACCTAATGATAAACAAAAATTACCCCATACCTCCACCTCATCCACTAATTTTGTCATAAAAATATTTGATCCTTCTTATTGTACCAATAAAGAAATGATAGCTAACATTAACAACTTCAAAAAAGTGGTTTCATTCATAAAACCTCAAACTCTTAGGTCACATGAACCTAAGGAGTACCTAGTTCAAATTCCTACCCCAAAGTGCATCATAAGTGATCCTCCTTTGGCTTATATACCTATTCATGCCTCTCCTACAAATCCTATTTCAATTTCAACATCCTCAAAATCAAACATGCTAGCACATTTACTTATCTCTAAATACACCTACCAATGCAATGTAGTTTATTCTAATTATTCCAATTCAACTCCTTATATATCACATGTTGGGGCATATAATGATTCCCATCCACATGTCACTTCATAATTTGGGGCATCTTGTGATTCCCACCCCTACATCCACTTACCCTTTAGGGAATCCTATGATGCCCAATCCTCTTCTACATTACATACTAAAAAAATTCAACTTCAAGAAAACATCCAAGTCACATAGGCTTGTCTTTCACATGCTTGTATTTGATATATAAATTACAAAAGATTTTTCTCATTATTTTTGTCTCACTTTTTTTTGTGTTTCATTTTAATTTAGTTTTAACTTGATTACACCATTTTTTCCTTTTGGTTCTTTGTTTTTTCACATTACATTAAACATTTGTTTCCATTTTGGTTCTTAGATATTTCTTTCATTATTATCATTTATTACATCTTAATAATTTTTTCCTTTTCCCCCTTTCTTGGAATGATAATTTACTTTCCCCATTTTTTGGGATGACTACTACTTTCATTGGTGCTTGTACTTCATCCCTTGTAGGATAATATGGATTCTCTAGTGATATGATTATCATATCATAACCCCAACCCTTTTATAGTACTGTTTTACCACATTGTGATCTATTATGAGAATATTCATCATTGTATCATTTATTACATGAATGGATATCTCATGATCCCCTTATTTCCTTTAATTTGAATCACACATAGGTCAATTTTCAGATTGCACACTTACTTGTGGGCAAGTCTAGGAGTCTTTAGACAACATGGTCTTTAGGTCTTTTTATCTAGTGACCAAATGTAATATCTCTTGTGTTGTCACCTATTTCACTCCTAATTGGTTCTATGAAACTATATGGAGTAGGATTAGGAAAAAAAATTAAAATCCAATTCATAAAAAAAATAAATGAAAATGATCAAAAGGCAAAAATAATCTTAAAAGTTAGATCACACCAAAAGACATGATATTTGGCACATATCCTATCTTAGTTTAAGCTCAAAATCCATAGTTGGACTCATGAGAGAGCTAAGGTCCATTGGAGTGTAGTAGGCTAGTAGACTGAGGTTGGAGGTCTCATTAAATCATATACTATCTAGTGACACCTACTCTCAAATGCAAATATTGAATATTCATAATAGACCAATGGCTCTGTAAGGGGTCTTAAGTAATGGAGAACATGTTGTGGGAAGGTAGGTCCATTTTTATTTCAATGCATATAGCTTTCTTGGGATGATCTATGTACTTCAATTTTTATCCCAAGATTTATATTCATTAATGAGAGTGTTCCATGTCCTTGTTATAGATTGTTCTTAGACTTTTTCACTTATCTAGTGTTTCATTATTTTTGAGGATGTTCAAATCACCCATGTGGTGCCTCACATCCATTATTTTCATAATATTTTCTTGATATTACCCTTATTGGATATTGATTTTAGCTGATCACATCCTTGATCATATTTTTCTTATTATGCCTCTTTGACTTAGTTTGTGAGTTGCATTATAAGACCTTATATAGTACCAATCCTTTATCATAACATCCCTTAAAACATCTACTTTCCAAACCATATCATTAACATAATAGTCATGTCATTAGGTGGTTGTGTTTTCTCATATCGTATCTTAGAACAAATACTATGTTTGAGTCATCATCCTCTAGAGCTTTTGACTTTTCATTTTCCATAATTTTAATTTTTTATTTTTATGGACTTTACTTATATTTCATAGGATATTTGAAATTATTATATGTTTTTATTTATGTATGACTTGACATGCTTGCCTTACATCTTGACTTACATTTTATTTTTGGTTATTTGTTTCTATTTATGCTTCATTTTTACATACTTGTATTACATCTTGACTTACATTTAATTTTTAATCATGTATGCTTTCTCTATGTTTGATTCAACATGATTATCTTACATGGGATTACCTTTCAATTACTTACATATTTTTTTTTAATTTGCTTGCATTGATATTTAATTTATCGTTTCACATTTTACATGTTTCCCAACCTAATTTAGTGTGTTATACATTCATTTTTCATGATTTTATCATTTACATTCTTGATCCTTTGGTTCTAAATTAGCCTTTAAAATCCTAGTTTACCAAATTTTCTAAGTAATTAATCAATTTTGAGAGTTACTCATTGATATTTTGACCATCCTACATATGCACACATTGATTCTATTATTAGTTTTGTATCCATAATGCTTATCAAATATAGGTATTACACCCTTTATAATAAATACTAGGATATTTGAATGTAGTCATTCAGTAGAAAGGTAAGTAAAGGTATGCATATGGTACTTTCAAATACTTTAATTTCATTTAAACATTAATTTTAGTATTTCATTTTTAGTTATCTTAGTTTCATTTGTTTATATGTTCTTTATTAAATCATTGTACCATGTTACACTCATGTGACACATGATGAGATTCAAGTGGGGCATATATATACACAATATTTATAAACTTCATTAGTTACTAATGCTTTCTTTCTTACAGGAACCTGTTGAATCAAAATATCTTTGAGTGTATGCCATAAAGGGTGCATCAAAAAAGGGGTTGTCATATATTTGCTGCTTCACAATATTCTTGTCTCTTATAAAACCACCTAAAACCATTCTAGACTACTCTTATTTGATTCTGTAAGCATTTAAAACCCACTTATACACTTCTCTAAGAAATTTAATGTCCAAAATATCCCTTACCTAAGAAAAACCTCTTTTTAATAATTTTCCTACTACATCAACTAGGTTGACCCCATTATGGGTTTAACACATGTTATGAAACTTTGCTAGCCCAAACCAACATAGTTTGAAACCTAACAAATTTATTTCCTTCCTAACAAAGTTGACCAAGCTGACTTTTTCAATTAAATTCTTAGATATTTTAGGGTCAATCCATGGCTATAAATACACACTTAATTTCATTTATAAATAAAGGATCATTCAATTGCACATCATCATCACTCGTAAATCTACTTATACAATCAATAAAAAGTTTCATTGCTCATAGTTTAACCTAGAGATGATCTATCATTATTATCATTACAAGACACAACAAATTTTTACAAAGCACCATTATCCAAGGGAGATATTGAGGCATGATGGATTCACTTCAACAAAGGTAAGTATGCTCCTAGCCTTTCATAGTTTAATAATTAAATTTTGTATATACTATAATTAATGGATTGAATTATATCTCTCCTTGGTTAGATTATTTTTATGTTATAGAAATATCTTTTTCTTATTTGGTATCTTCCCTATTTGTGTCACAATCTTTGATGATCACTATATTAACTTGCATGTTCATTTAGTAGATTAGCTTGATTACTATTATTACAATCACAAGACTTAGCTAGGGTTATCAAAAAAATTCATTTGACTAGATGCCTTGAAAACATCTCCTTTACCATTAGGTGATAATATAGACCTTAGTGTAGGTTAAGTGAATCCATTATTAGTCATGACCACTAAATAACAAAGTATTGCTAAGAATATTATTAGTTGATTACCTTATTCAAGATTGGATATTAATAAGTAGGATAAATTTTAGATCTATCTTATTTTTCTTGCATACATAATTCATGCCTCTATGACATGCACCCACTGATATGCCCTCATTTTAAGTTGAGGAGAAATAGAATCTGGTAGTTGTCTTACCTTAAAAAGATAAGATAATTATATAATATCAACAATCAAGCAATAAAACACATAAACACATGAGTAATAAAAATTAATGGAAAATTAAATGGTCTAAGGGGTCATCATATAAGGGGAATATTTAAATGTCACATAATCAAATGGATATGACTTATTCAAATGTCTAAATAGGAAAATAAAGGCATGGGGGCCACAATCAATGGACCATATTCAAATGACCAAATAGGAAATACAATTTAAGATTATAGTAATCAAGAAAAACACTAAATTAAGTGTGTAAATGAAAGCATGGAAGAAAGGCAACCAACATAAACATAGCATACTAGTTCCTAAACATATGTGTTTTAAAGTGTTAAGTACACAAAATTTAAAGTACACTTTAAAAGGTATGAGAATGGATATAGGAATGTGTAAATATATAATATCAATCATGATAATTTAAATTTATCATAAAATAATATGACCTAAGTGTATCATGATCAAATAAGTAAATTCCCCAAATGTAATTAGGATGTGAGTGGAGGGAAGGACCAACAGTTGTATACACATATATAATGTATATGGGTATGCATATATCACACTCAAATTAATCATGAAACATATGTATATATATGAAATAATGATATTATATATAATACCATGGAAAAAATAACATATGTATATAAATAGTATAACTAGGAATATCTTGAAAAATTATAATATTTTTTAATTTTTTGGTATTTTTGGAATTTTTTATTTTGAATTTTTTTGATAAGGTAAATTCAAGCCAATTATCCCATATAACGGATTCTCACCTTGAATTTATATTAAAACCATATATGTTATATCAAAATGGTGATACTAGTGAGGAACACATATAAGTGTATTAGCTAACATTGTAGGCTCTATAATGTTTTCTGCATGTGTTATAGGACTATGTGGTCTCAAAGATGTAATAAAAGGAGTAGGGGTTCAATGAACCCATACTTTTTTAAATTTTAGTGTATTTGAAGTGGTATTAATAGGAACATGTTTATGTGTTGTATATAGCTAAGTATCATGTGTAGTAGTACATGAGGATTTTATGGAATCCACTATGTATCTCTAATGTAAGGGTATCTCGAGTATAGACCACCTAATAAATGGGATTTCCTATCACTTACCTTTCATAGAGTATTAATCCTAGTAGGTTTGATAATTATATATCTTGGAATAAACTTCTCTCGTTCAAGTGGATGGTCATATGGAATTATAGGAACTATGTGTATACAATAATATTTTTAAACTTTATCAAAAACTAATGTTTCTCTTTTATAGGAACCCATTGAGTCTCAATATCTCTAATTACAGGCCTTAAAGGGTGTACTAAGAAAGCGGTGGGTAGACCATTGGTGTTTTGAAACATTATGATCCCTTATACCACCACTTCAAACCAACACAAACCTCTCGTATACATTTTACTAAGCTTTGACACTTCCCTTACACACTCCTCCAAGTAATTCACCACCTCAAACAACCCCTACCCAAGCTAAAATATATTTTTGAATTTTTTCGAACAAAGTTAGCCTAGGCCAAGAATTTAATTAAAATATATGAGCACATTACAAGATTAGGTCAACCTCAACCAACCTAGTTTGGTACCTAATTACTTTATTAATTAATAGATACATGTTCAATTGGGTTGACTCTATCAGATAAAAATTTAGAAGAGTTTAGGGTTAGATCTAGCTATATAAACACATCCTTTTTTTTCCATTTTAGAGAGATACATGAGTTAATCATATATTTTCACATCTGCTTATCCACCATTCTAATTGAGGAGCCATTTCATAGATATTTAAAACTAAAATTGGGGATACAAATCTTTTTTATGGGAGAAGTTGTGTATCCTAGAGCTAACCTATCTCTGATATCATTACAAACCACAATAACCTATTGTGAATCACCTTGTCCAAGGGAGAGATTGAGGCTCTATGGGTTAATCTTCAAAGGTAAGTATTACTAACTCTTTCTCCTCTTTATTAAAGTAGATAGATTTACATTTGTTAGCTTATATTATTCTCTCTCCATGCATTAGGATTACCTCTACATTGAATTTAGTAGAGTTCTTCTATGCATATATACTTTTATGTTTATTACCCCCGTTTTGTGCCACATGCTTTGGTGAAAACTAGGTTATATTTTTCTTTAATTTGTCATTTGATTTGGAATAAGAAAATATAGAACCTAGCTAGGGTTATCATATGGTATTACTTGACTAAAGGCTTTATAACCCTCTCTAGTGATATTATTGTGGTAAGGGACCCCTTGGTTAAGTCTAGAGGATCTATATTGGTCATGACTATGATTATCTAAATGTACCAAGAAGAAGAAGGGTTAGTGTGATTTATCTTCTCTAAACTAGGATGAATTTGTAGATCAGCTTTACTTTCCCTTGAACACATTATGGTGAACTCAATGTGAATCTAACCCTTAAAAGTTTTCATTCATGGATTCATTTATTATCATCTATTATATATTTTCATTTTTATAATACTAGATCAAATCTATCAATAAATTTTGACATTTTTGCATAGGTTTAACACATAGTCACTGTAATCAACTCTGTGTTTCTTTATGCAAGTCATTTAAAATAACAGGTAATTGGATCGATTAGCTCTACTCAGTTTGCTTATTTACATACAAGTTCTTATACTCTATCAACCTAGTTGAATATGTTAGTAGAATAAAAGTCATCATTTAAAAAAAATAGTATAAAAATAACAACTTCAACATCTTCAAAAATTATCAAATTCATTCTTACCTTCTTATATATTTGTGTTCTTCATTTATATTCCTATTTTTCACAATTTTTAGTATATAAAATTTTCACCCTATAATGAACTAGGTCGATTAGAAAGACACAATTTTATAGCTTGATTTCCTATATATTAGACTCAGTTGACTTATTCAAGTGTTTTTTTCTATCTCTTGCTTCAATAGATAGCATTGATCTTATCAATCTTGTTTTGTATTACTTGCATACATGGTCACCTAGATTGACTCTATAATATTCATACAAATGAATTAACTTATTTTGTTATTAATTAATTTAATTTTCATTATTTTTTATTTTCTTGCTTAGAATAACACACAAATTAATTAGGAACTTTTTAATTTATCAATTTAATCAACTAATTTTATTTTTTCACACATTTCCAACCCACATAGCATAAAAAAAGGCAATAAACAACTTCTAACCAAGTTATACCTACTTGGATTTCATCACCAAGGGGGAAGGTAACTTGGTTGTTTGTCCAAGTATAAATACATGGCTGATGGTATATATTGGCAAAGCACTTGACACCTTTATCACCACAAGATTATGAAGTGAGGAGTTAGGCCCTAATACCAAGCCAATACCATCACCAATATAGATCCCTTTCAGCCTCAACTACCTAAAACCATCCTTATATTTATTTTCTAGTTACTTCTTATATCCAATTCTCTATCACATTTATTTCAAAAATTATTATAACTTAAAAAATTCAAGAATGACCACTTAGACTAGAATTTCTATTTTTTCTACTTGCTCTCTAATAATTGTATGATGTATTAAAAAAATTGTATCAACTAGTGTTGGTGAAAGATTTATGTTGTGTGTCACAACTGGATTGATACAATTGTTTGTTTGTTTCTTTCAAATATTCTACACAAAAAAACTAGATCATCTATAGTCATAATTTTCAAAGCTAATATATGTTTTCCTTCATAACATAGTCAATCTTCTTAACTATGTTTCCTACAGTCTCTATTTTCCCACATAACATAGATGCTCTATTCGACCCAATATATTACAGACTACTTTTTCTATTTCATTTCAACACATATCCAACTGCCTATGTGTCTTTTTGACTCTCTTGATTTCACCATCTATAGAACATAGTCAACCAACTCAACTATGTCTTTTGTAGCTTATTTTGTTTACTGTCCTACAGGACAATACCAAATAATTTGAACCTATATACTAAAATTAGACCTTTGTTTTAACCAATTATTTAGTGTCTCTCTTTCATCATGAATTTATTTCATGAGGATAATATAAATTGAATCAATCATACATGATGAGTTTTACCAACCCCAATATGTTCCCTAATATATTATGACACCCACCATGGATCAAAACACTATCCATGTTTCCAATTTCACTACTAACTATGGGAATCCTCCCCATTCTTCCTCAACACTTAACCATTTATTTTCTTTAGGATATGAGTGTGATCTTGAATACACTAAGGAAATGATTTTCTACATTAATACAAATCCTCAACATAGAGGAAAATATCCTATAACCATCTATAATATCATGATGGGACCTCATATAAGATAACCCCATTGACACTCCCCTACATTTTCCCACAGATTTTGGTGAACCCATTTATTTGCATCCCAACCTTTCCCCTCTATAATGTCTCCTCCTCACACCATGATAGCATATTTTATGTCTTTTTCAACCTCCAAGCCAAGTATTTCTACCAACATGGTAGGTTTAACTTCTAGTGGGACTCTTAAAAACCCCCATATACTTAACCATGCTACCAATTCTTCTTTTTATACTAACACTACTCATGACACTAGTGTGGTGCATGCCACTACTTCATCACACACACATAGGGCATTACAAGATCCTTATACCTCCCATAATACTAATGCACAACATGATACATCCACTAGTCAAAATTTTGCTCAAGCTAATCAAATTATCTTAAAAATGATTAACCAAATGCATAATTTTCAAACCAATAATGCAAATTAGATTATTAAAATGCAAAATAATCTCATACATCTCCAAGACCAACCTCACTAGGTTTCATGGGGAGCGTAAAATCCTAATGCCCCCAAACCCCCTTAAAGATTCCCATGATAACCTAAAACCACAACCACCACTCATAAATAAAACCATCAAGCATATACAAAATGAACTTTTATTACCTCAAATTTCTAACATTGACATAGGAGGTATCACCCCCATCATCACCTATAATATATCTATCGATCCCACCTTACATTTAAAAACATTTGGTAACCTTTATAAATATTTGGTTAAGCTTAATACCTTTGTCACTACCAAAATATTGGATAAAACACTCTCAGTAGAAGTTTTATATTGGTACAAACCATTAAAAACCAAATCTATCACTAGCCTCAAAGACTTGGTCAACTCACTAGTCTAAGAATTCCAAACTAGTGATCCTCTCTTAAAAAACTTAGCATATTTTATAGATTAAAAATAACTCAAAACTAAAATGGTCTAAGCCTTCATCAAATGATGGAAAAACTTATCTAATAAAAATGAGAATATTATGGTAGATGATAACCTCTTCCACATATTTACCAATGATCTACATCCTAAATTATAATATCAAGTTAGCACCCTCTCTCCAAAAACCTTAGAAGAAGCTCTCGACCAAGACAAATGACAAGACTTATTCATGCATCAATTTGAACCACCTCAACCTATAATAAACACTCACATACTCATCAAAAATAAAAACTATCGTGAAACTAATGATTGTGTTACTGACACTTATGACACTATACATACCATCTAAGTTATTTCTCCAAATAAACCCAATGAACATGTTCCTCCCCCTAACAACACTCCTACTATCACATTTTATCAACATAACCACACTAATGTGCACAAACCAAAATCCCTATAAGAACATAAAAAACATCTCCCAAGACCTCTACCATGATATCTTGACCCCATTTGCCCTATGAAATCATGGTATGATTCAAATAAATTCTATTAGTTTCATACAAGTTGGGGCCATTATCATGAGGGTTGTAGGCAAATATGAAATTTTGCTATGGATTTTATTCTTGGTCCTAACTTGAATCATTAATACCTTCTTAAAAAATTTCAACAATATTATGACATAGCTTTTAAATCTCATGAAACACAAAATAAAAACAAATATTCAAACCAAGATAGTGTTTATCTATCTATCTATCTATCTATAAGGATCCCATTCCTAATCACCAAGATAACATCAAAAAACCTACTCCTACTACTAACACAATTTAAAGTCTTATAGATATTACCACCAATGATGAAAATGTGGTTAATATGACTAATATACAAAGATTAGTTGCTTTCATTGACTTAAATCGAACACCTACACATCACATCTCTCAATAATTTCATGTCATTCAAGACACTTCTCCATCCCACCTCATGAAACTGGGGCAAGAGGAACAAATACCCAAAAAAATCACCACTCTCAAAAACACAAATTGATTTTACCTCTAATACCATTTCTACTCTTCCCTAACTTTCACACCACAAGACAACATACTGCAAACTTCCAATAGTATTTTTTCTACAAAACCACAAGAAATACCTTAACCAACCACCACATCACCTAAATTAGCTCAACTGACTTGCAACTAACCTAAACCAACCATACCCTATCAACATAAATTTAATTATACCTCCAGCCCTCCTTCCCAAGAGCTCTTGTAACACTATACACCTATATCTAACAATCCTCCCATGGGTTATAATGAATATGATCCTATTGCAAAACTTTCCCATATCCCATATTAAATATCTTTCTTAGAACTAATGATAAATTCTCCACATCTTTGAAGCCACCTAATGCAATTATTTTTCAAAATGAATATCCCTCATCCTCCTCCTATAGGATGCAAATCTACCTTAGAAGAAAGTTTACTTCAACAATGTGAAGAGATGTCCATCTATGTTGATAAAATAATAGACACTTTTCTCTCACTTAATTTTCCTATTTATTCCATGATTCTTGATGAGATATTGCTTCATGCAGATGAATCTCCCCTATTCATTAGTGTCTAAATTGGTGATATCCAGGTTAAGCATGCTTTAATTAATGAAGTTTTAGACACTTATTTTGCCTCCCTTGACATCATTAAGATACTTGGATATTTTGAATGTAACCTCAAATCTACATGTAGTACATGTCAATGCTATGACAAATGGAAAATTCTTCCTCTATGTTGTGTTTAACTTCCCATTACTATTCCTTATTTTACCATCTGTGTGAAATTTATAATCTTGAACTTTCCACTTTCTTATAATATCTCACTTGGTTGACCTTAAACTCATTATATGAGAGAAATCATCTCATCCACATGCTAATGTGTCAAATTCCCTCATAATGTAATTATCTACAAGATTCAATGGGACATGAACCCTTAGAATTTTAAATAAGTATAAGGGCATGGTGTATTTAAAATACCCACCCTTGAACCCTTATCTTGTGTCCCATTTTGGGAATCCTAAAACTTCAAATATCTAGTCTACTACACTCAAGGTTATAATGGTCACCCCAAATTAATTGAGAATATTCCACCTAACCTCTTAGACTCTAATGATGATTATTTAGATGAGTTAAGCCTCAAGATCATAACCTATGATATTTCCCCTCACATCATCACCCAAATTCTTCCTTTTCTTCAACCTTGATCCCATCAGCTACCTTCAATGACATACTTGTTATCTTAACCAAATATAGACACTTTATTCATCATGATTCTTCCAATGATAAAATAATTCCTACATGTACCATTGAATTACATACACCTAAATATGATGATGGTTATGCTTTAGATGACCCATTATTATTTGGATTTGTCTAAGCTATAAATGTTGAAATTCTTTACTATCACTCTTCTTTATTTCAATATTTTAATTCTTCTTTTAACATTCCTTATTTTATAGATCCTAATACTAATTTTTCATTATTGTTCATAGTGTAGAGATGGATCACTCACATGATACACCTCCAATCATAACATATCCCCTATAGAGTATTCTCATAGATCATGTCATGACAAGACCTTATAATTTTACTAGATACCATGACCCTTATAGTCTACTTCCTCTAGAGATGCTAGTTAGTGTGATTAGACCCACTACACATCCAGCCTTACCTACTGATAATCCTAGTCTAGTTTATTCTCTATCTCCCCCCTTCCTTGGTGATGGAATTCTTCCCTTACCATATCTTGATTTCTTGCCTACCCAATGGTTAGATCAAACTTATTATGATATTCACAAATTTATTGGTCATTGGACTAAATATTTCCATTTATAACAACATCCCTATGATTATCCTTCCACCCATTCAACTAGTATACCCATGAAATCTACTAATAAATGAATTTGTTACTTTCATAGGATAAATAATAAATCTTATACCCACTACCAAAAACTTAGGCAATACATCAACACATTGTACTTAGACACTGCTCAACCCAAAGATAAGGCCATACCTCCTCCCAAGCTATTACCATAGTATATCCTTAAATATGTGGAAGTATATTATCTTTGGAAAAAATTTGGTACACATAATACCAATTGATGTCAAGTGCTCCAACAACATCTTCATGATTTACCATAGTCAACACTATCACCAATTATTCATCCTCTTACATGTCACCCACACACAAAGACTCCTTCTTCTATGCTTGTTGTACCTCCTTCTAGTCCCACAAATACCATTCCAATCAAGACATCCATTCCTTGCCTTAAGTATCCAACATATGAGATACCACATGAGCATTAATATTCATCTATTACACCTAACTTTTTAGTTGAGATGATACAAAAAGAAGTCTTTGCATAACTTTTCATAAAGATTGATGAGACTCTAGCCAACATCAGAACTCAACTTCATAGAGAGAAGTTTCATATGTTATGGATAATATTTGTGGTCAAATATATTATTATTTGTGAACACGACATGGTGTTATGTTACATTGTTTTATTTTATGATTTGGATTGTATTTGTGATCCATTTTTATGTCTTATACACTTGACTATGTTTTAAATTTGATTTCACTTATCTATTTTACATGGACCATTATCTTATGCTTTATGTGTTTCTATGGGGTTTCATTCTCTTTCACTCTTTCTTATGGATTATTATCATTATTTTCATGAATAAAAACTTATGTTTATGGTTTCACTTCTTTCATGGATTCTTTTATAATGATTATTTATTATCTTATGTTCACTAAAAAATAAAGATAATTATTATCATGACTTGGTTATAAAACCTTGATTCCTTTAGTATTCTATCTCTACCATATTATTAGTTAGTAAACAAAACTTCTCATTTTAGTATTATTGGAGACCTAGATTGTACCCTAGCTGAGCAAAGGATTGTTTAGGTCCTCTACTAAAATCTAGTCCAACATGGGGATGAACCTAGGCTATTGGTTACCTAATCTTAGGTTAGACCTCTAGGATTTTTAATGAGGCTAGCTCCTTCGATGTATCACTTAGCTCATTTCCACTAAAACCTACTAATTAGTGGGGAAAATGGAGAGAAAGGTAACTAAAATGGAAATCTAAGCTAATGATGGTGATGCACCTAAAATAATTTTTCATCCACTCTTACTTGAGATTTTAAAACACTAATGAGATAGAACAAATGATTGGATCTACAACTCAAAAGTATTTTATACATTAATGTTTCATGGAAAGGTTCACCAAGTGATTAAAACTTGAGGGAAGTGATGAAAGGCTTGATTCAAGGCACAAACCAATTAATGTATCCATATGCTAGATTCAATCAAATGACTTTAAAAATTAAACATGACCTGTATAATAAGACAAACTACTAATTAGGTGAGATCAGGCCTTGACAAGGGATAAATCTCTACCACATATTTAAATCAACTAACATGAACACATTAGATAAGCATAATTAAATCATAACATAGTCTTTTATTCATCTCAAGAGAATATAAAGCTTAATCTTGAAAGATTCTAGTCATGCCCAAGAGAGGGATCAATTATAAGGCTTATAATCTTGTATTTATATCATAAGGGAATGAGAGAGATGGGGAAAATACATGTAAAAATCAATAAATAGGGTCTAATTACTTTGGTGAAGTCCAAACCACCTTTCTTGAAGAATTATTCACCATATTTTGATCAAATCAAGATGTAATCCATCATAAATAGATCAACTTCTATTTGTCCCAATAACCCTCAAGCTCTTTCTTTAGCTGAGAAATGTGTTATATGATAAGAATGTTCTTAGGAAGATGATTCATGCTCTTGATAAGAAAGAAACAATCTTTTAGGTTATGAGAATACATTGAATGCTTTAACTATAATTTTTAACGACCATATCTCCATCTTGGGACTCTACACCATCCTCTTCCTAACTTGCTTATAAGGACAAGATATTTATGTCCATCATCATTATTAAACCATGATTATGTATACTTTAGGTGGTTGAATGTTCCTAATAGATTTTGGATGATATTATTATCATATTTATGCCTTGGCATGTTATTTACTAAAACCATTGAGCACATATATACTATAGTTGAAAACCAATCTCATTTATTGGTTTTCATATAGTCAATTATATCTACTTGGGTGCATTTATGTTACTTGGAGAGCCTAGTATCCCACCTTCAATCTTTAATACACCTAAAAGACCTATTTTATATATACAAAGCTTTAATGGTGTTGTTTAATCATGAAAAATCTACTCTGGTTCAACTTGGATCATGCTTTGACCTTTAGTTAGAGTCTCATAACTTCGACCTTTCATATCAAACATTGATCTCGATCTGGGATTTAAAAGTATGACACCTTTAACCTTTATTATTGGTAGTTGATCTTGATTTGGGCTTCCCATATTGTGTCAACTATCAACTCCTCATTTTCTTTATAAGATCTTAATAACTCTTTGACCTCTTACACATTGTAGATATGCTTTTGTATGAATGAATGTGAGCCATAGATCTTTTTATAGATTAATGCAGTTAAGACACTTGGCAACTTCTCATTTATCTTCAAGATTTTCTAACTTATTAAATCAATATTCACCATTAGATCTACTTTTTAAGATTGTATGTGCACCATTGATCTACCTAGACCCACTGACCTTATTAGTTAGCATGTATCGTTATATCTCTATTCAAGCACCTGAGATCTTAACACTTGTCATCGATGAATTCATGCTAAAGTTTTGTTTTGATACTCACCATTGATCTTTGATGCATGATAAAATGTGTGATATTAGATCTTTGAGACCCAATGAAATATATCAAATGATGTGTACCATTATATTTATGATCAGGTACCTAATATATTGACACTTGTCATCAACACATTCATGCTAACCTTTTGAATTGATGCTCACCATTGATCTCTGATGCATGATTAAATACATGTCATTGGATCTTTGAGATCCATTGGCATCTGTCAAGTCACCTCTCATCATTATATTTGATCTTATCTCCTAATATTTGGACACTTTTCATCTACACATTCAACTTAAGAATATTTGAATTCAAATGACTATCTCATGAAGCTCAAACTTGGCATCCACATGCATGAAATTTGATAACTTTAAAGTTTTATATCTTGAGATAGATAACTCATCAAGACATAAAATTTTCAAATGATGATCTAGGAATGAATAGCTTTATATCCATACAATATTTTATGTTGAGAGGCTTTCCAAGTGAATCTTTAAATGCATAACTAGACTGAGTTTATTTTTGCATAACATGTTATGATGGTCTAGTCTCTCTAGACTTGCACAAGAAAATTTTATCTCTTTATAAGGCTTCCAATGAACTTATATGACTTAGTATAACTTAATTCATGCCCCTAGATGCTTGAAACACCATGAAAACCTATTTGATCTTCTTTACTTTGTAACTCTAGACCCATTTCAAGACTTGCTTATCAAATATCAATAAAACACACTTTAAGCTTTCTTAAAGTGTTTCAAAAGATTTGTAAGTGAAATTTGATCTCCATCTCAACTAAGAACTCTAATTAGCTAATCATTCCATGCCAAGACCTCTAAAAATTGATCTATCTAGGAAAATTTCCATATGTGAAACAAAATTGGTCAATAACTACTACCATATATGGATCATTTTGGATATCCTTTCTTCCATTATTTTACTTTCACATACTAAGCATACATATAGTTGAAACTTGAGATTAAATAATGGTTAATAAATAATCCTAAGTTTTTTAGTTAGTCATATATTTAGTTACTTAATATCCTTTAATTAAATCCTAAATATTATTTATGTCTATCACTTTTCTAACTCATGTTTGGTTCTCTAAATTCGTATGGAGGAGGAATAAAAAAATCCATCAAAAGTTAAAATCCAAATCATTAACAAAAGGAAATGATCAAAATGAAAAATACAAAATTCAAACATCAAACCAAAAGACATGATTCAAATCACATCTCCTATCTCTAATTGAATCTCAAACTCCACAATTGGCCTCATCATAGAGACGAGGTCCATTGGGGTGCAATAGGCTAGTATATTGGGATAAGAGAATTCAATATAATATATAGTGCTACTTACTTTCTCATGTAAATACCCAATATTTATAGTAGATTGACATATCTATAAGGGGTCCTGAGGAATGGGGAACACATTGTTGGAAGGTGGGTTCATTCTAATTTTCATGCATATAACCTTAATGAGATTATATTCACAGTTCATTCAATAACCTAAGATTTGTGTGGTTAGGATAATTTATTCATATTCCTTAATGTCAATTTTCCTCTTGTTTTGACAAACTTAGTCTTAGTGTCTTGACTTCAATAAATAGTTTCTCTACCTTGTTTTTCCATTCATCTATCCCACCACCCATTTCAATTCCCCCTTGATAGGAAATTTTTATTTTAAATCTATTTTCCCACTTTTTTATTCCCTCTTCTTCACATCTTAAAAAATTCTAACACCACATTATTTTGGTTTTATCTATCTTTATAATAAAATAATATGATTGAGTGACTATGGATTATTTTATTTACACCATTTATTTACATTTCTATAATTTATTAGGTTTTATTTTAATTTTTTTGTTATCATTCCTTTTTTACAAAAACTGCATCCATTTATATATTTTTGTAATTCATTTTTTGTACACATATATTTCTATATTTCCATACTTCTTTTTTCAGACAACTATGTTTGTTTCTATATTCTATCTATTTTTCAGACAAATGCATCCATTTATATATTTTTGTACTTTTTTCATTATTAAGTGAGTTTGGATTATTGCTTCTCACTCACCAATGTTATTTTCCCTTTCATATACTTTTTCCATTGATGATTAAGGATTTTTACTACTCACTCATCAATGTTTTTTTACCATTTCTTTCCCATCTTTGTTTAAGTAAGGATTGTTACTACTTTTACATTGATGTTATATTTTTAATTTATATGCATCATTAGTTTTATTTGGTTTATTACCTTTCTTATTTAAGGTATACATGTTTGAGTTTTTTGGTCATTTAGTATCCTTAGTTTTTTAGTTACCTAATTTACTCTAAATTTTAACTTGATCATTTAGTATTAACTTAGCATTTATTGCCCCAAATTACCATATTTCCATGTACATCATGCCTAGACATTTTCCCATCTTTGTTTAAGTAAGGATTGTTACTACTTTTACATTGATGTTATATTTTTAATTTATATGCATCATTAGTTTTATTTGGTTTATTACCTTTCTTATTTAAGGTATACATGTTTGAGTTTTTTGGTCATTTAGTATCCTTAGTTTTTTAGTTACCTAATTTACTCTAAATTTTAACTTGGTCATTTGGTATTAACTTAGCATTTATTGCCCCAAATTACCAAATTTCCATGTACGTCATGCCTAGACATTTTAGTTATCTTGGCTTTTTTGTGTTTGTTTGTTTTTACTCTTTAGTTTTGTATCCTTGAGTTTATCCAAAGCAGTCTCTACACCCTCCATGATCAAAAATACAAACATAATAGACATCTATTCAATGATAAAGATAAGTCAAGGCATGCATACATTACTTTTGTGTTCAGTTATTTCCTTTTAGCCATTTACTTTTAGTTATTTTATGTTTTAAAATACTGCA
This sequence comes from Torreya grandis, assembly GCA_037957365.1. NCBI lineage: Eukaryota > Viridiplantae > Streptophyta > Pinopsida > Cupressales > Taxaceae > Torreya > Torreya grandis. The sequence continues at coordinate 1,346,348 of JARHVA010003625.1, read as the reverse complement.
ATTTATTTATCTTTAACATTATGTGTTCTTATGTTTTTTTTTTCTCAAAGCACCATCCCATGTTACAACTAAGTGACAATGATGAGATTAGAGTGGGGCATATATATAAACAAAATATTTTAAAACTCTATCAAATATTGATGCTTTCTCTCTTAAAAGAACATGTCAACTCTCAATCTCTCTAAGTGCACACCTTAAAAATTGTACCAAGAAAGGGGTGGGTAGACCATTGATGTTTTTCAAGATTTTTATTCCCTATACCACCACTTGAAACCAACACAAACCTATCATATACATTTACCTAGGATTTGACACCTCCCTTACACATTCCTCCAAGCAATTCACTACTTCAAATATTCCCTACATAAGCTAAAACCACTTTTTGACTTTTACCAAATAAAGTTAGCCTGGGTTGACCCTGTACTTAAAATATATGAGCATGTTACATGATTAGGTTAGCCTCAATTCACCTAGTATGTGACCTAACTACTTTATTAATTAAAATATATAGGGTTGATTGGGTTGAATTAATCAGCTAAAACTTTAGAATAATTTAGGGTTAGATCCATCTATAAAAACACATCCATTTTTTCTATTTTAGAGAGAGATAAGAATTAATTATATATTTTTGCATTTTCATATCTACCATTATACTTGAGGATCCATTAATTGGGGTTTTAATACTACACTTGCAGATACAAATCTTGTTTTGTGAGAGAAATATTTTATATGCATAGGAGAATTCATGTACCTTAGATATGACCTATCTTTGTTATCCTTACAAACCATAACAAACTTTTGAAAATCACCTTGGCCAAGGGGGAGATTGAGGCTTTGTGGTTTTGCCTTCAAATGTAAATTTTCCTAACTCTTGATCATTTTTATTAAAGTAGATAGATTAACATTTGTTATCTTATATGCTTCTCTCTCCATGCATTAGGATTACCTCTACATTGACTAGAGTAGATTTCTTTTATGTATGTTTGATTTTATCTTTATTACCCCCACTTTATGCCACATGATTTGGTGAGAACTAGGTTATATTTTTATTTACTTTATCATTTACTTATGAAAAATAAAACATAGCACCTATATAGGGTTATCATATGGTTTTTCTTGACTAGAGGCTGTGGAACCCTCTCTAGTGATATTATTGTGGTGAGGAACCCCTTGGTTAGGTTTATTGGATTCATATTGGTCATGAACCTGATTATATAAATGTACCAACAAGCAAAAGGGTTAGTTTGATTTATCTTCTCTGAGATAGGATTGATTTGTAGATCAACTTTACTTTACCTTGTATACACTATGATTACTCTATTGGTGTGAATGTATTGAATACACCCATGCACTATAGAAGGTATTGTGTGGATTTTATGTATTCAAGGTCATAAAAATAACATATCAAATATTCTCATGTTTTTTATAGCTAAGAAAGTAGTGACCACATGTGTTGGCCCAACCTATAAAGGTAAGTTAATGTCACTAAGAACCTATTTTGAGGTCCAATCGAATGATCTGACCACTTTGGTCAAAGGGTAAAAATCATCATATGTATATCCCAAATGCGTGAGTAATGTCATGATGAAAACATTTTATCTTGAAACATTTTCAATCATAACACTATTAATAGGTTGGTGATCAAGGTATACTCAAATAAATAATGAATGAAGATATGAGTCATCATGTACAATCTCATTATCATTAAAAGTGATATATGGTCTTTGAATTTTAGGAGGTATATGCCATGTATAAGTACCAATAATTCCATCTAAGGGGTGATCATAATGTGGTGGATGAGGATTGAATTTTATGTGATTTACAGTTCTATATTCTTCTAATAATGATCTTGTAATGGATCACTAAACATATTTTTATTCTGATGGTCACAAGGTTACGGCCCTAAATATTTGGGAGGATCACCATGTATGCAATCAAAACTAGATAATTCTATAAATTATCCTTATAAATAATATTCAATCTTGAAGAAGGTAATAAATTAAAAAGGATGCTTGGGAATATTTTTAAAAATAGGGTCATGATCAATAATGGATCTACTAAACCTACAACAAGGGATATCTTATCACACTATGGCAAAGGAGAGGTTTCCAAATCCTATAGTAAAATGTAATGTTATGATACCCTAGAAGTGTATTATGATTGTAAATAACATTAGTCAATATAATATACTAAAAAAATATGCAAGATAATATATTAAATGCATATGCAAACTAATCTAGAGTTCACCAAAGCTTATAACACAAATGGGGAAGATGATAAACATGTAAATATAAATCTATCTGTAACATAAAAATGATCTAAGCAAGATGAGATAAAATTTAACATATTAACCTTACAACATCTACTTATTGAAATATGAAGGACTAGGAATTACTTATCTTTGATGAAGTGAACCCATCATGCCTTAATCTCTCACTTGGATAATGGTGCTTTACAAGAGGTTGTTGTGGGCTTGTAAGGATCATAAAGATAAATCAGCTCTAGGCTATAATACCTCTCCTATGCATCCAATACTTCCATAAGACAAATTCTAATTTTTCAAGGTAAAAACTTAGGTAACGAAACATCCAATTGATTATATAAGTAGATGTGTGAGTAGTAATGATGCAAATTTCATTGATCCTTTATTATAAATGAAATGAAAAGGGGTATATATAGCCATGGATTGAACCTAAACCCTCATGAGATTGTATCCAACATAGTTAGTTCAATTGACCTCATTGGGTAGGAAATATAGCCATTAGGTCTTAAACTATATTGGCTTAAGATGACTTAATTCTATAATGTATGGTAAATCCTATAATATGGTCAACCCAATCAACCTAGTAAGAAACATGGTAAAAATGGGGTTTTTCTTAGTTAGGGGTTCTTTTGGGTAGTGAGTTGCTTAGGGAAATGTATAAGTGGGGTTTCAGCTCCTAGGGAAATGGATATGAGTAGATTATATTAGTTTTAACTAGTGGTATAGGGTCCAAAAATATTTAAAAGCACCAAATGTATGTCAAACCTTTTGTTAGTGTACCTTTTAAGGTGTGCACTCAAAGACATTGAGAATCAATGGGTTTTTGCAAGAGAGAAAGTATCAATAAGTGATAAACTTTAAAATTATTGTGTTTATATATATGTCTCACTCGAATATCATCACATGTCACTTAATTGTAACATGGCATGGTGCTTTGAAAAATAACATAATTATGAATAACACGGAGCTAATACAAATTGAAATATAAAGCAAAAAAGTAATTGAAATGAAATAATTGAAAAATACATACCTTTATTTACCTTACTGTTGTAGAAGAGAAACCATGTGAGAAAAATTATAAAGGCATCAAATGTAGGTAACATTAGGTGGACCTGTAAAATAAGAGAAAATGCAATTTTTTTGAAAAAATATGTGTTATATGTAGAAAGTTATCTACACTATTTGGATTCCATAATATCTGTTAGTTAAAAAAAACACTAGTAGAAACATATTTATGAGAAAAAAATAGATTTTTTTAGGAAATATTTGATAATTAAAGAATTTCAAATATAAATAGAAATTTTAAACTATTTATTTTTAATTTTTCTATTGTGAGAAAAATAGAGCTCTTAGAGACCTAGGAGAGTGAATAGAGAGATTATGGCCTAGAGGCAATGAGTACGAGTTGGGAGACACATATCAATAGCAACTAGTGCAACTCAAGTAAGTGATGTTTTATTTTTTAAAATTTTGTAAATTTTTATTGGAAAATATAATAAATTTGAAAATCTAAATGGTGTGGAAAATATATATAATGGAATTTTCCCCAAGAAATTTTAAGGTAGAGTAGAAAATAGGGCATTCAAAGGGTATGTCCCAGAATTAGTAATAAATGCCTAAGGCATTAATGATAAATAGATAAAAAGTCACTACATTAAAAAAGTCACAATAATAATTAAATAGAGTCAGCTAGGCAGACTCAGTTCAAAAATTGAAGGGGAAAAGGGGTGGATAATTGTGTAACATAAGACCTATCTAGTATAATCTTAAGTGGAAGATTGTGTATAATAATCTTGATTTATTTTATATGTTTGAAGTGGTTGATTGTGTACATAATACTTGATGTAGTATTATATGAATTGGTTGACATAGTTTATAATAATCGATAACTTTGTATGAAGTGGAAGACATGGTGATTGCATAGTAGTGGGATGACTTAGTTTTGATACATGGCCATATACATAGTAGTGGTTCGACTTAGCTTGAATGATGACATAGTGGCTGACATAGTTTGTTTCTTGGCCAATTTAGTATAAATTTTGTTATTTTTAACCCACATAGTGAAGTATGTGGCTAGCATAGTAGAGAGTGTTAGAAAATTTACCAAAAAAAATTGATGAAATAATGGAGAGTCATGCATGGTTGATGTCATTATGTTTTGGTGGCATCATGCAGATGCATAGGAATCCCCTCAGTGTTTATTTAGTCACAATGTTCTTAAAAACATGAGAGTGACTAACCAACAACTTTTTAATGAGATTTAGATGGGAATATGATATAGGTGGGAATCACTTTAGAGGATGTTCATGCTTTATTTTAAATTCTGATTGGTGTTACCCCTATTATTTTTTATGGCCCTAAGATAGATTTCAAGAGATGAGCCCTAGCCTTATGGGTGACTAGGTTTGAGAGATATTTTTAGGGTTTAAAGGTGAGGTTATTTGATGTATATATATACCATTCTAGATATCCAAAATATAATGATATGCCTTGTGTCATTTCTTGTGTTTTGTCACAAGTTAGATGGGATGGTTCCATTATATGTGGTCTCTTTACACCATTTGATTCTAGATTAAGGTACCTTGTATGACTCAAGGTCAGTGATTTGGGTGTAGTTAATCCATGATATATATGTTATTAAGTCTCATGGTAGAAGACTATGGTACCTATTATATTATTATATAGTTTGATCTATGAGATATTTCCCATGTATTGACTAGTTAGGTTTCCCCATGATGTTGATGATAGTGTTCCTCATGTTCTTAGATGGAAATATGACCATGTTATACTTGTTTTAACACATACTCTAGCTTTATAGATGGTTTCCCATAGAAACATTATATGCTAGCCCTATATAGATCTTAATATTAGTTGGATGAATTGGCATATGGTTTCCCTTAGATTGAATCATGCTCATTTTACTAATCATTATACTTGGTGGGTGAGGACACAACCTAGTTCTCTCTTACCCATATAGTTTGGCTTATAACATACTATGAATTTTATAGTTATTCCTAAGTATTTGGCACATCATGTGAGATACCTAAGAGGTATTGGATGCATGGGAGTAGCTATTGATGTAACTATGATCTAGCCATGATGATCAAAGACCTTAGACATGTCAAAGATGGCAATTGATAGCAATGAGAGCTATTGTCAAGGAGGTAGTAACTACAGATGTGGAAATGGTAGTAGTTGATATTGAGGATGTATATGTGGTTATTCTCGAGTGATAATAGGTTTTAAATTTACCACTATAGACACCCTAATGATGGATATATCTATGGTTGGTAGTAGATACACATGAGGAGGTAACTGAGTAGAGAAAACCTACAACCCAAGTAGAGTAAAGTTGGATGATAGAGCATCAAATCTAAATAGGTCCATGACATGCTCAAGTTATTTCTCTTGGTTTTTTAATACCTAAAATAAATGATCATGTAGAGTTATTTGGAGGTCATGTAGAAAAATAGACCATTGTGAGAGATACCATTTGTGGTAAGTGTTTATTTTTACATTGGAAAATATATGACTAGATATATAATTGTATATATATTTATTTAGCTAGATGTTTATATATTTTGTATATATTTGAAATATAATATATATTTGGTTTTTATTTTTTATATAAAACCAAGGAGGATTTTATATGGGGTGATATAGTGTGAGATGCCCATGACGATATTTTGGATAGTGTATTTTCATAACATGATACTATAGTTATGACTGATCTTATTATACCATCCACTCCAGAGTATGATAATTTGTTTTGATTGGTTAGTGAGGTAACATGTGAGCTATAAACATGAGGATATGTCATAAAATTACCCCTTGGATTAGGATATGAAGATTTGTTGGCATGGAAGATAATGGCTGAGGAGCCAACTACTTATATGGAGATAGTGAGACATTTAGCATAGGTATAGGCCCAGGTGACTAATTTAAGAAGACACATTGATGGATTAAATACTATAGGTATTAATTATAGTTGATCATTAAAAGGGTAAAATCACATGCATCTATGGGTAGTGTGGATCATCTACTAGATAGACATGATGGAGCACCACCTTAGAGCTATTGATATCATTATACTTATATCATGTTTTTATTGTATCAAACATTTTATCTATGGATATATATGGTTTTACATTTTATTATTTTATAGTGATCATGGATGTCTATGGATGCATATTTTATTTCTATCTTATGTATTTAAGTTTCTATTATATGCTATGAGAAAATATGTGATATGTTTTTTTATTCTTTTTTGGCAATTTGTGAACAAATGCATGCTTAAAAAGAATGATAAGAGTAAAATATAATGTAAAAAATGTAGAAATAATTGATATAATATTAATAAAAATTTAATACATGCTAAATCTTGATGGTAAATGTGTAAAACATAAATAAAATAAATAATTTGTAAGATAAACTTTTGAAATTGAGTATTTGAAAAAGTTTGTATTACAAATGTGATTGGTATAAAAAATAGTGAGTCAAGTTGAGGAATGTGTAATATTTAAATGTTTTAAAAATAAAGCACATAAAACATACTAAATCAAAATGTAAAGCATGTAAAATAAATCACAAAGTAGAAACATACTTAATTAAGAATTTTGAAAAAACTTGTAAAACAAAGATATATAAGAAGAAAAAAACATACTATGTCATGATGGGAGGTATACACATGATCCAAAACATCAAAATTAAATAAATAAGTTTATAACACAAAATACCCAAATTGATAGTTAATGTTGTGACTAATCATGGTATGAGGGTGTTAGAAATGTATTGTGAGGAAGGTCTGGTCCTATTCAAGGTCTTATATTGTAAATCATAAAATAAAAACCAATGAGGTAAATTATAATTTTTTGAATATTCATAAGAAATGTTTGAAATCTTTTTGAGAAAGACCTAGTCTTATCCACAATCTTATATTACAAATCAAAAAAGGAAACCCTAGGGGTATGATCAATTAAAAGAACATATTCATCAAAGAGTAATAGTTAGATTGTTTTAATGAAGTATGGAATGTAAAAAACATGACATAGGTCTTAGTAATAAAACCTTAGTAGACATGAGGCATACTAATTAAATAAGGTCACATTAAGAGTCTAGTGGATGATGAATAAAGGAAGTATTTATTCATAATAAACACAAAACATTATGTGAAGATAAGTGCAATACTATGATCAACTCATGAAGGTTAATTTATATAGGAAAATAAAATTGACCTACCTTACCACATCATGTTCCCCATTCCTCAAGACCCATTATAGAGCCATCGATCTACTACAAATATTGGGTACTTACATGAGAAAGTAGGTAGCACTATATATAATTTTGAAATCTCATATTCTAATATATTGGCTTACCACACCCCAATGAACCTTAGCTCTATTATGAGGCCAACTATTGAGTTTGAGTTATGATTTAAAAAATAAGAGATGTGCTTAGATATGAATCATGTCATTTAGTGTGATTTTAAATTTTCAATAATAATTTTTGCCTTTTGATCATTTCCTTTTGTTTAAATTATTTGGATTTTAAATTTTATGGCCTTTTCAATTTCCATATGGATTTGTAATAACCAGTCACGAGTGATAAAATTGACGTACACAAATGAGCTATAAGATATGGTTATAGGAGATAAAATACCTAGAGATATTGACATGTATTATTGAATAATTAGGTTTACCTAAAAACCAACATGTGATATCAAGTCTTAACCTTATGTTTGTTTAGTGTGAACAAGGATATAACAAGGGATAAATGAAGATCAGAATAGATCTACGTATGTATTGATACAATGATAATTATGCTTGATAAATTGATCATATGGTGAAGATAGGATAATTAATGCATGTCACAATAATAAATATCTTGCTTTTAAAAGATAAAACATGCATAAGACAAATAATTTTGAAGAAAAATTAAACTATGTAAAATGAGAGTAAACCATAAGATTAATGAATGAGATATTCATTTTAAATTAAATGATGTGAAAGATAAAATAAAATAACCCATTAGACATAATAAATAAGCAAAATATCCATATATACCCATAAATAAAATCCAAATCATATAATATCATGATACATAATATGATATAACACCATGATGTGTTCACAAATGCTAATATATCTTAGCACAAACATCATCCATAACATCTGACACATCCTTGTGTAACTGGATTCTGATGTTAATTAGAGTCCTATCAATCTTTATAGAAATATGTGAAAAGACTTACTACCTTATCATCTCTATATATAAAAGGTAGGTATGATAAAATCAATAATGATCCTAAGGTATCTCTTGTGTGGAATATTCAATGCAAGGAACAGGTGTCAAAGTAAGAATGGTATTCTTAGATCTATGTAAAGGTGTAGGCTATAGATAAGAAGAATCCTTTGTCTACAAATGACTTAAATCATGAGGCTAGGTTGTTGATGGCATAGACCATGGAAAATCCTAAAAAATGTCATTGAATCACTTGACATCTATCAGTATGTTGTATAGTGCATTGATGCCAATGATAATAAACCTCCCCATATAGAGGAATATATAGTACGATTACCTTAATAGGTGGTAAACTTGTGCCTTTTGGTTGTACTGTAACTAAACAAAGTGTACTAATATATTTCTTGAGTTATCAGTAATGAGTATAAGAATGGTTATGTATACCATGATAGAAACAAGAATGTCTAGTAGTAGAAGGTGAGGGTCAATTATTTGTGGTAGTAGAAGAGGATGCTTACTACTAATAGTGTGCACTAAAATCCTTGGCCCAATTACTAACAACTTTATGGATCTCAAAATAAGGTTCATCTACCCATTTTTATGGTAAAGGATTAAGCTTTGGCAAAGGTAGTATGTTTTCACAATAGGATAACTTAGAATAAGATCAATACTAGGCTATTCCACATAAATGGATGAGATTTTAATAGGTATAATTAATGTAGTTAACATGTCTATAGGAAATAAGCTATAAGTATCATGGTATCTATCAAAGTGGTACAATCCCATCATGGCATAGTCCATAATCATACTATAAAGAGGCTCAACAATGACTAGATGAGTAATGTGTGTGCTACATCTTAGACCTATGAACATTATAGGAACTAATATCATGTACTATATCAAGAGAAGTAACTATAAGAATAAAACTAAGACAATGTTTAAAGAAGAATTATATCTAAGTATCTTTACATATTTATCTTGAGCAAAGCCAACTAAAAATGGGTCATCTAAATAATATCCATCATCATAATTAGGAGTATAAATGTCAATAATACATGCATCAATGATTTATGGGTTGAATACACATGATGAAATAATTCTTAGTTTTTTCTAAGGTAACTAGAATTTCTTCACATGGTAGTTGATGAGATAGAGGCCATAAAGAAGGAGGTAATTAAGTGATTATTGTAATAGAGAGAGAGGAATTTTTTATTTTTAAACTTATCTAGTTCATCATCATCTGAATTTAAAAGTTTAGGTGGTATATTTTGTATTAATTTAGAATGACCATTACAACCTCTAGCAGAGTTAATGGGATAATTAAAACATTGTGATTCACAAAATGGGATACTAGGTAAGGGTTCAAGGGTGGATATTAATAGGATATACCTATTTTTATGGTAAAAGATTAAGCTTTGGAAAAGGTAGTCTGTTGTCACAATAGGAGAACTTAAAATAAGATAAATACTAGGCTAATCCACATAAATGGATGAAAATGTAATAGGCATAAGTAATGTAGTTGACATATCTAGAGGAAATAAGCTATAATAATCATGGTATCTATCAAAGTGGTACAATCCCATCATGGCATAGTCCATAAACATACTATGAAGAGGCTCAACAATGACTAGATGAGTGATGTGTGTGTTCCATCTCAGACATGTGAACAATAAAAGAACTAATATTAGGTACTATATCAAGAGAAGGAACTATAAGAATAAAACTAAGACAATGTTTTAAAGAAGAATTATCTCTAAGTATCTTTACATATTTATCTTGAGTAAAGCTAGCTAAAAATGGGTCATCTAAAGAATATCCATCATCATTATTAGGAGTATAAATGTCAATAGTACATGCATCAATGATTTTATGGGTAGAATATGCATGATGAATATAATTTTTATTTTATTTTTAAGGTAACTATAATTTCATCTCATGGTATTTGATGAGATTTAGGTCATAAAGGAGGTAATTGAGTGATTATTATAATACAGAGATAGGAATTTTATTTTTAAACTTATCTAGTTCATCATTGTCTAAATTTTAAAGTTTAGGTGGTATATTTTGTATTAATTTAGGATGACCATTACAACCCCTAGTAGATTTAATGGGATAATCAAAACATTATGAATCATGAAATGAGATATTAGGTAAGGTTTCAAGGGTGGATATTTTTTAAAAACCTCTTCTTGGAGTTGTTCAAAATTCTAAGGATTCATATATCCCTTAATCTTATATATAACACCATTATAAGGAAATTTAATACATTGGCATGCTGAAGAGGTAATTTCTCTCATGTAGTGTGTCCAAGGTTGACCGTGTAATATATTATAAGAGAGTGGAAATTTATATATCATGAGTTTCATGTGTACCATGATTGGGGGACTATGATAGGATGCCAAACACAACTTAACAGAGGCATTTTTCTTCTATCATATCCTTGATATGTAATTTTCATGGATTTAAGAATACATTCAGAATATCCAAGTGTTTTAATAAAATCAAGTGAAATAACACAAGTTCTTGATTCTTCATTATTAATGCTCATTTAACTTATATATCTCCCATTTACAAATTAATTAATAATGGTGGATCACCTACAAAACTTGTTATCTCATCAAGAATCATAAAAGAGATAGGTAATTTGAATGAAAGAAAAGTTTCCACTATTTGGTCAGCATGGATAGACATTTCTTCACAATGTTGAAGGATGATATCTTTAGATCCTGATAAAGTATATTATTTCCCCATGAGTGCACAACAAGGGATGTTCATTTAAAATAATAATTACATTATTCGATTACAATGATGAGCTGAAGTTATCATAAGTTCTAAGAAAGGAATTTTTTATGGAAAATATGAAATTTCTATTATGGGATCCCATTTATCATAACCCATTAGATTATTATTGGATAAATGTGCATAATGTCTCATATATACTCTAAATATAAGTCATAATTACATTGAAATTTATGTTTATAAGGTATATTTCGTTTAATTTTGGTTAATATGGATTGACTAATTTATTGTACTTATGTTATCTTAGGTAATCTGGTTATATCTTTGGTAATTTCTTATGTTTGACTAGAATAAATACCAATTGATGTTTCTGAGGTGTCTAATTGAGGAGTTTTTTTTGTAGGGTGTTGATGCTTCAAAATGTACCATAGGTGATCTTCAGTGTTGATGAACACTACTCATTTTAGGATTTGAAAAATCCAAGGTATAAGTTATAGTTTGTGACAATTTAATGATGTCTATGGTGGAAATAAAAGTAGAGTATGAGAACTATCCACAATATTTATTTGATTTAGTGGTTGGGAACCACCAAGGTTTAAATATTTAGATATTCAATAGTTTTAGATTACTTAGAAGCAATAATAAATGAGTATTAACAATGATCTTTAAGTGAGAGTGAATCTTGATAAAAATAAGAAAAGAGAAGGGTAAAGTAAGAAAGAAACGTGATTGAAAGTTTTCACCTCAAATATTATGACAAAATTCCAATTATTTTGAGTACATTTGAACCAACTTATGTTATAAAATAGCATAAGCTCAAATTCTATCATAAATTAGGCAAAATTTAAATGAAAAATATGAATCACAAGTAAGAACCAAATTTACTTTAAAGATTTGTTATTATGATTTGAATAACCTAAGTACATCCAAATACAAAGAAAATAAAACAAAGTATACTTGATATATTTATATTCAATTTAGCATTTAACATATATTAACAACCCTATGACAAAGAATGTAACTTAAAATAAGAATAATAATTCAAATTCAAGATGACTATTTGCAATTGAGAGGTAGCATAGACATTCAACAAAACTATCTAGATAATCTTTTCAGAATTCATTAGTTGTATTAAATGTTCTTGGTATACAATTACTTAAAAAATCTCCCTTAAAAATGGTAACCATCTACCTATTTATAAGAAACATAGGTGGTTAACTAGTTAAATTTCAAAATATCCACATGTGGATAAGGATAGTTATCCTTGATATAAAGATACAATGTGGAAGGTCACATGCCAACTTAATAGGAAAGAGTATATGCTAATAGACTAGCATATACTTTACAAAAAGAATATTATTTTAGGAATTTCATTGGTGGGTCTTTCAATTATCCCTATTTGAGCAAGTCTTTCACCTTGGTATATTTCTCCTTGATTAATTCAAAATCCACTATAGGCTTCATTAGACAATCATCTTCTTGATCTACCAACTTGTCAAATTTATTATCAACTTAAGATATGATTTCCTTGATACATTGTGCTTATAAAATTTGCTTTCCTACATAAATGATGATATCAAGGATCTTCTACTTGTCCTTGGATGAATGACCTTTTCTATCTCTGATGACCTAGATGTAAACACCAACCTTATGCTTTAATTCTTCATCACTAATCAGGCATATAGTAGTGGTTTGAGAAGGGTTATCTAATAGATTCCCTAAAAATTTCTCAATATAGGTTGCCAAGCCTATGTCTCTCTTGATGAAGTTGTTGACATCATTGCTCCAAGTGATCAAATCCTCTTGTTTATCCACCAAAAATTCCATGAAGATGTCCAAATGTCTAGGTTTGATGATATTGACGTCCAATGCCTGCTTTGTCTTATGTACCTTGATGAGCTCCTCCATCTGAGCTTGAGAATTCTACCATTGAGTGATTAAGGCTTGTGCCATCTCAATTTGATGGTTTAAAGCACTCAATCTAAGCTTGATGCTTTTTAAATTCTCAAATTCATCCATCAAATATTTATTCAATGCTTGTGATACATCCTCAAGAATTGAAAAGAGGACCTGAGCTTCTAAATCTTATTTTTCTTTTTCCAAGTTGATAATCTTTTATTTCATTCCTTGAACTCCAGCCAAGGTCATTATTGTCTAGGCTAGTACCATACTAGTCATATCTTCTTGAAATATAAGATGCTCCCCTGCCTACCCTGGAATAGGAGTTAAGCCTACAAATGGTTCCACCTTCTGAAAGGTGAACTCATCAGTACCAACATTAACCTTCTTGGTCACTAATCCCTCAAGAGTTGATGTATTATATTGAAAAGGACCTGAGGGTTAGACTCCTTTAACTATGGCTATTCAATAATCTCTATATTTGAACTCTCAAAGGCTCTTGGGGTATCAATCCCTTAGATTTCATTATTACGAAGGATTTGGATGCTTATCTTTACTTGTCTATTTAGAATATCCTAAATCCAAGGCTTGACATTATCTTGAACATCTGTGTCAACTTGAGTCAAATCTAGTGAAGGAGAAAGAGATGGGATCTTCTATAACTTCCCATAAATAAACCAATTAGTAATAATTGGTCATAAATAGGATTATCATCATTGAAGAGGTTAATTTCACTAATAGGGTGAGTGAAAGTTAACCTAGGCCTCTTTCTTATGGAAAAAGGAACTAAGGCCAATTCTACCTATCTCTTTCCTCTATCTGATGTAAGTAATTATGTACATAATTCCTTAGATGGATCCTCTTCCTTATCATAAGCATAAGAAGTTATGATATTACTAAGGGCATTTTCCACTATTTTTTGAATTTCTAAAGTAATCATGCTAATAACCTCTATTGGGGAAAAAGGATTTGGTGGGTATGACTAAATTTGGGGACCTTCACCAGGTCTATGCTCTATGCTCAACTCCTAAATCACATCTTTACCTTTTCCTTTTACATCCTCAGGTTGCCCAAGCTAGGATGACTTTATCAATTCTTTTTATTGAGACTCAAAATATTATCCCTCAACAACTGGATCTTGATGTGCAGTCCCAGATGGTCTTAACAATAAGTGATAATACAAGGGATGTAGTTTCCATATTTCTCATGAGGGCTTATTATCCCTGACTAGCCTATGTTCTAATTTGATGTTATAATATTTATCCCTAGATAATACTTCTTCAAATTTCCTTGCCTTTATGTAAATACCATCTCCCACACTTGGTTGATGTTTGTACTCAACCTTTGGGACCTTTTTATCCTAAATATGGTTAGCCACTCTATCATTGGGCTCCCATATCTTAAGATCATCCAACTAGAAATTAAAAGAGTTCCTATGCACCACCATGATCTCTCACTATTTCCAATCCTTGATTATAATTCTACCAATGTCCAGTGGAAAGGGATGAACCTAAGCTTTCTTATTCTTCTTGCAGTGCCAATCTATTCCCTAGATGATTTGATAAGTAATTTCTTGCTCTATAAGCTCACTAGGAACATGTATAGGCAATCTTTATGGTTGGACCATGATTCCTTCTATCCTTATTATATTGCAATCTAGAAAGAACCATACATCCCCCATGGTCTCCACTTGTCTTTTGATTAGAGGATGAAGTTTGGGCATAGGGATACCAATGATTTCCTAAAAAATGATTGGGAGGATACCATCACATATGAACTGCATGTGATTCCTATATTTAAAAATATTTAATTTGGAGTAATGATGAGAAATGGTAGTTCTACCATTAGGGGACCAATTTTGGATGCTAGAGAAATTAATAAAGGATAGGAGTGAATCCAAGAGGTAAGACATCATAAAGAATTACTTGGAAGTCTTTCTCTTGATGGTTGTAAATTTTTTGGCCAAGAAAAAAATTATTAAGTCTCCAATGGGAGCAGTTAAGTTCTGCTCCAACATGAAATGCACATAAGATACCCAAACCTTACTCAAATAAGTTGTAGAAGACGCACCAAAGGCTCTATTCAATATATTCATAGATACCCTAACACCCTCCATAAATTGGGTAATAAGAATCTCACCATTAGGGGTCCTAAAAACATGGGAACCTTAAATTAACCAAGTTGAGAGGACTAAATCTAGGTTTTCAGAATTTATCCATTCTCTCAAAGATGGGATATTGACATGAGCCAAAGGGAGCTTATAATAAGCCTTAAATTCCATGGGAGACATACATGAAACTTTCTTGAAAATTCATGAATAATCCATTCTCCATCTATTATGTGGTCAAAAAAAATATGAACAAGAAGGTTGATACAATACATTACCTCTAGTTTAGTAGCTACATGGTGGAGGCTTGCCAACTGAATTGACACTAGGTATTTATATCTTTGGTGCATTGTAGAATTCATATTTTACTCTTGGGAAATTTGTTTCAACTCCTCTATAAATAAGAATAATTCAGGCAATTTTTTGATTTCATGCACATTCAAGGTTGTTAAATCTAACTCTATGTCTCTAAAGACCCTTCCTTCACCATCTGAAGTTAGGTAAAACTCTGCTTCAATTTTCATCTATTACCTACCCACCATCATTGATAACACTAAATTATAGTTGATGAAAACAAAGATCTCACTAAAGCACTTGCTTTGAATTCTAGTTGCACTTACTTTGATTTTTATGTGATCAATTAAACTAACTTAAGTCCTTATTTATAGAGGGTTCATGGTTTTTAGATTTAATGGTGAAAATATCCAACTCTTAATTTCATACGTGCCTTAAATTTGATGGGACCTCATTCTCATGTCTTATACATTACCAATCATAGGATATCTTTCATTTTGATCTTCCATAGCTACATGGAGCTTATGTGGTAGGGTTCCATGCCTTTTGGAACAAATTTCATAAATGTTAGTTAAAGACTAGACATTAGCTTTCAAAAGTCCTCTTTATTTTGTTTTGAAAAACCAAATTTGGGTCCTTGCATTTCATTGGTCTCTTGATTTTTAAGCTCACTAATTATGCCATGGGTCAAGCTCGTGAGGCCTTTGAAAAGTCATCAACTTCATCACACTATTGGATCAAATATAGCAAGTAAGTGATCACCATTGGATCTTTAACTAGGGCCAGATCATTAATTGTATGCTTTTTTAAAAGGCTTTAGGCTCAACACACCGTTGGATCAAATCCAGTGAACAAGTGATCACCGTTGGATCCTATAAGATTCTTACCTTTTAATCAATTACATTATTATATAAATCTTAGGTTTAAAAACATCATTTAGAATTTTATGTTTAAAAACATAAAATGACTTAGTCTAAGATCTTTATGTACTATGTTTGTCTTTGTAAAAAGCAAGGAATTTCTTTAAAAGGTTTTTTAGAAATCCCCACTTTGATTAGGATTTAAAAATCTATCTAATTTAAATTTGATAGGTTTGGTCACATCAAATACATCTTTATAGATGTCAAATGATGAGAGCGAACCTATCAAATTTAAGACAATAGAGTTCTTAAGGCTTTGGGGATTGTCTAGGTTAAATTTGATGGGTTCAATCACATCAAATACATCCTTATAGATGTCAAATGATGGGAACAAACCTGTTAAATTTAAAATAATGAAATTTATTAATCTAATAACTAAATGCCATGTGCAAAGACCTCAGGAGTTCTTGAGGATTTAGGGATTATCTAGGTTAAATTTGATGGGTTAGATCATGTCAAATACATCTTCACAAATGTCAAATTATGGGAGAAAACTTGTGAAATTTAAGACAATGGAATTTATTGATCTATTAACTAAATGCCATGTGTAAAGCCCTTAAGATTTCCCAAGGCTTTTACGATTGTCTGGGTTAAATTTGATAGGTTTAGTCACGTCAAATACATCCTCACAAACATAAAATGATGAGAGTGAAGCTATCAAATTTAAGACAATGAAATTTATTGATCCAATAATTGAATGCCACATGCAAATCCCTTGGGAGTTATTGTAGCTTTAGCTTTAATTCTCACCATTAGATTTAAAACCTCTGATCAAGTGATAACTATTGGATCCTTACTCAGGCCTGAATCATTAACTGTATGCTTTTCTAAAAGACTTTAAACTTGATGCACCATTGGATTAAATCCAATAAACAAGCGTAAAACATTAGATCTACAAAAGCACATGAATTTTAAGTTAAAACCTGATCATACATAAAATTTCCCATTAGATTTTCTTGTGAACATTTAAAATTAAACCATTATGGTTTATTGCCAATGAACCCTGACTTATTCCATGGAACCTACAATTAATCACCTTAAATATGATTATTTATCAACATTAAAAAACATGATCATAATCAGATACACCAAAGCTCATGTCTTTTTTAAAGATTGACCTACTTTTAAAATTCAAGATCAAATAATCTTTCACATTTATTCTAGAATATAGAGGTTTTGGAAACAATCACAAGGTCCCCCTTTCCAAAAAAAATATGGGGGGTGTTGGTCTAAACAAATGGTGACTCACAGGGGCAACATAGTAATATGTTAGAATGTAGGGCTCTGGTTTAAACTTGTACATGTATTTTATATCCCTTTTGAACATATACTATCTCTTGAATCAAATTTCAATTGATATAAGTTCCTTATGTATACAATTTAAACATAGATATTAAAACATAAACATGTAGTGTGTTCTTTGATTCCACTTATTTTTTATCATGAATTTCAAGAAACAACGTCTAGGTTCATATCCTTTTGGTTTATTAAACTTAACTTTGAGCACTTTAAATAGTCTTTAAGAATAATAAATCTTAATTTAGGGGAGGCTTGAGCATTTCTCTACTGCTAGCCAGGCATCTATAGCCCTAACAGAGATACCTTTGGTTCCACTCAAGGTCTTGCTCCATTACCAACCAGGCATCCATAGCCTCGGTGGAGATTACCTAAATCACCTTTGCTTCTATTTCCATAAATTTTGCAATGATTTTATTTTTATACATTTTCTAGGTCCTTTTGCAAAGGTTCAAAACCAATATGGCCTATTTTTAAGGATTTGGTCAAATGTTCTAGCATTAGGATACTCTCCTTTAATTGAAACTTTAGTCCATGACAAGGATGTGTTTGAAGTGTAATCATGAATATGAGTTAATAAACTAAATTCACATTGTATATAGATGATTCTTCTTAAAACCAAGTTTTGATGTAGAATAAGGTTTTAATCTTTGTAGGATAATAAATTCATATGCTAGTTTATACCAATACCCCCGATTGCTTCATATTGCTTTATTGCCAGCCATGTTCACTTTTGTAAGATTTATACTCACATTTTGAGCAATTCCAAACCAAAAAATAATACCATGAGACTTTACCACAACCAAGGAATACCACCAAACAAGAAAAAACAAAAAAATATATATACAATCCTAAGAAGGAAGAAAAAACAAAGAAAGAAAGGGAACTAACTAGACTACCTATTCTAACTCTAACAACTTTACAAATTCACTCCATGAAGACCCCTGATGGAGTAATAACAAAGTAATGTTTGAGGTATTTCCCATTGGTGGGTAAAGTAAAATTTGATCCTTGAATATTTTTCAACCTAAAATTTTTATTGCCCAGGATTTCTACAATTTGGTATGGAACAATCCATAAAGGAGTGAACTTACCATGTTTACCTTTAGGTTATGATGCTTTGTCCCAAATAAGGACTAAGTCTCCTTGAATAAATACCTTCACTTTAGATCTCTTATCAAACCATATTTTCATGGTTGATTAGTGTCTGATAAAATTTGTAAATGCCTTTTCTCTAGCATCTTCCATTTGAATGATATCTAATAGCCTAGAATTAGAAAGTTCTTAGTTGTCCTCCATGTATTCCTACATGAATGTGAACATAGGCAAATTCAAGGTGATAGGAAAGATAGGCTCCTGACCATATACCAACAAAAATGGTAAATCCTTGAGATATTGTTTGATCCATATTCAATCTACCCATAATGCAAACTTAAGAAGTTATGCCATGTTCTAGGTCTATCTTCAACAATTTTCTTGATAGATTTCATCATATTTTTGTTTGTGGATTCAAAAACACCATTTCCTTAAGGGTATTAATTAAAATAAAACTTGATTGAAATTCCTTGGTCATAATCCCATTCTATCATTTAAATAAAAATGAATGTAGATCCATTGTCACAAACCAAATAAATTAGGGTTACAAATCTAGTACAAATATTTTCCTCTAAGAAATTGATCACCTCTTTTGTTCTACATTGCATAGTGGCTACTACCTCAGTTCACCTAGTGAAATAATATATATCAGTTAGGACATACTTATGAACTTCAAAATAATTTGGGTTTATTACTCCTACAAAGTCTAATCCCCATTGTGTAAAAGGTTTTTTTTACCATCACGGGTTGTAAAGGCATGGCTACCTTTGGCTCCTTTGTGCTAAAAATATAGCATTAATGACACTCCCTCACATGTTTATAAGCATATTTGAAGAGGGTGGGCCAATAATAGCTAGCCCTAAGAATCTTGTGAGATGTGTTTCTTTTTGAAGGGTGTCCACTTCCCAACTTCTCATGAAAAGTAGTCATAATCCAAGTTTCTTCTTATTTGGACACACATCTCAAATAAATTCCCTCAAAGTTCCTCCTATACAAGATTCCATTCCTAATGAGGTAATTAGCTGCTTTGAGCCTCAAGTCTCTCTTTTTTTCTCTTATAAATATTGGGAGACAAACACCATTGACAAGTAAATGGATAATAAATTCATACTATTCATTGGGTTGGAAATTTTGTTAATCTACTTGTATGACATGGAATTTTGGGTCAATACTAATGATCATCTCAACTAAACCTTGACATTTCAATAATTTGGATATTTTCATCTCTATATCATATTATTTTAGAATTTCCATTCACTTGCCTCTTCTTCCTCCGAGCTCATTCTGACTCAACATAAGCTTTGTAGTTAGATCAGGTAATATGGCATGTACCTTATTTCTAAGGAGGTAATGTTTGGATTTTTTATTACATTTGCCAATGCATAATCTTGATTATCAATCATATAATAATGCACTTATACATTTTTGAAGTTGGTGCTCATGAAATCTATGGGATGATCATTTTCATCAACTTTTTGAGTTAACACTGTAGTTATAGTATGCTCAGAAGCAAATGAATATAGATAGAAATATTTTGAGAAACTAGGACTTATGAGGACTAGAGATTTAGTGATTTCCTTATTAATTTTAGTGAATGCCTAATTATATTCTTCATTTCCATAAATTATATCATCTTTCTCAAGCATATCATTCAAAGTTTGACAATCTTAGTGAAGCCTGAAATAAACTTCTTCACAAAATTAATCTTGCCAAAGAATGACTTAAGTTATTTTTGGCTATTGGGCAACCTAATTTTATAAATGGCCTCTAATCTATTAGGATCTATATAAATCCCATATTTGGTAATGATATTTCCTAACAATTTTCCTTCAGTAACACAAAATATACTTTTCTTAGGGTTAAGAGATACACCATACTTTCTACATCTATCAAATACTTGTCTCAAATGTATGAAATGTTCCTCTCTACTTCTATAAAATACTATAAGATCATCCATATATATGATGATACACTTTCCCACTAAACCTTGGAAGCATGGTTCATGGCCCTTTGAAAAGTTATCCCTACATTAATTAATCCAAAAGACATTCTCTTGTAAACATTTGTTCCCCATTTAGTAGTAAAAGTTGTTTTCATACTATCCTCTAGAGTAATAAGAACCTAGTTATATCCAAAAAATCATTTTAAAAAGGACATCATAGATGTTGAAATGGTTTGGATAACCTGGTCCAAAGAAGGTAAAGGATAGTTATCCTTTTCAGATGCTCTATTCAAATTCCTAAAATATATGCACAATCTTATTTCTCCATTCTTTTTTATGATTGGGACTAGGTTTGCCACCCAAGTGGAATATCTAATAGGAAACACTATCCTTGCATCCAATATCTTCTTGACTTCTTTAAAAATCATGGGTTCTAAAACAAGGTTGACTAGCCTTTGCTTCTGTCTAAAAGGTTTACAACCTTCTTGGTGATCCATAAACTCCACTGATAAACTCTAAGTGAAACTTTAAAAGTACAAATTCTGAATTTCTCAACTTATAAGATGTTGGAATGATTAAAAATTTATGAAAGTCTGATCCAAATCAAATTTCAAAACTAAAATAAAGGTGAATTGATAAATCACATCAGTTATCCATTGAAACCGTCATATTTTTCAAATTCTCGATTTTATCTAATTTCCTGTAAATGATCAATTCATTAAATTTTGCATTCTGATTAAAAATCTGAATTTATAATCTATATAATAACTAAAACTAAAATGCAAAAAAGAATCCAAAGATCAAAACATAGAAATTGTTTACGGGGTTCAGAATTCCTACGTTCTCGGGTTAGTATCGAACTGATCCATTAATGTTGCTAAAATTTGCAAGCTAAAATAATACTTAAAAACCAAAAAAGATCATATCTCTCTACAATAATAGTCATCAAACCTTTGAAAGACCTTGGCTGACTCAACATGTCCTTCACCTTCCTGAATCTTATATAGAGGCTTCTCTAAATCAAAATTGGCAACTTTTATAGCTCAAAATGGCATCACAAATTCTCCAAAATGGGAAAATGAATATACTTCACAGAGTGTATCAAAATTATAAACAACTTTATAGTTTACTCAAAGCTCTGATTTAGCCTCTAAGGGATCCAAAATGATGAAATATTGTAAGCGGGTCTATAATCTCCCATACATAGTCGGCTAGAAGCTTTCCTTTAAGTACAAATTTGTGCCTTAAATAGCACTTCGACCCCCACAGCACAAGTGGTCAAAGCCTATCCCTCTTGGATGGTAGGTCATGAGTTCAAAACCATTATCCCTTTCTTTTAGGCACTTATGCATGAGTTTGAAATCTTCTCCCTTATTTTTTGGTGCTTAGGCATCTCTTTTATCCCACATGCATAGATTTAGAATAAGACTAGGCTTTAAAAAGCCTTCAGCGGCCCACTTATCACATGGCTTCAGCCACCTAAGAGGCATTTTTTTTAGGCTTGGGCTTGGTCTCTCCTTTGAGCGCTCACCACATGACCCAGTGTATTCTGCCTTAGACTCAGACTTGCCACCTTGCTCGGGCTTCGGCTTGTGGACTCCTCACCACATGGCTCGGTCAACGAGCTTTATCTCATGCTTAACTCCACATGGTATGTTGATGATGTGGCATGTCATCGAACCAATTTTTTTCCAAACCTTTTATTTTACAAAGTGTCAACCTTCGATAGGTCCAAATCTCGAAACAACCTTGAAACATGTGCCACATGTCGTAAGAGACATTTTTTTACCAATCTTCAAATGGACATAATAGGAGCTCCCAAACTCATATTTACACTCTAAAATATGCGTTGGAAAGATATCAATGAGATCTACACTGTGAAATTGGTTTCATCATGATTTGGAAACTTTTTCTAGAATGAACTCTGGATCACATGTTCATACAAAAGAGGCTTTTGGTCTCCAAAAGTCGACTATCTCCTAAAATCTTATAATTGGTCTACTGCATCCATGAAAACATAACCCAATCATAGCAAGAGATATAAACAATTACATTCAAATGATTCACAATCAAACTAAAAAAATGCCTAATACAAAGGCAAGAGTAATTGAATCTGTAACTACAAAAGTGATTACAATATATCAAACTGCCTACCCAAATGTCACATCCTGTAAAGCGGTGAATTGCCAAAAATTGAAACAACTCCCAATGTAACTACAAGACAAGTTTATAATTCTAAAAACATACAATTAATTTTGTAGGCATGTTGAAATGCATTTCCCTAAATGGGACTTACAATGCTAAGCAAAATACAAACAACCAAAAGTGTATGTTGCCTATCATCTAAACATGCCCATACGGTCTTACAATGCATCTATACATCCATGTGCCAAGATAGATACATTCAAAATAGTAATCTAACTATAAAATGTTGTAAGGAAAAGATTCACAACATCACTTTTCTATTTCCCCAACTATTTCAAATGAGTTAATGTCTTATCCATTATTAGACTACCCATACAATATATTTTGGAGATCAAAAAACTTAGAGTTATCAAAAAGTGAGAATTGAAAAACTTCATATGGTAAACATGTCTTGGAGTGTTACCACCAACTCTAATCTACATCTATCAAAGCTTGTTCATTCCCTTAGGTGAATTCTTAACCATTCTTTGCAAAAAGAATGTAGTGATAATCCACTTAACCAATTCTTTCTTCCTAGTGAAATTGATTGTCTATGTGGATTTATTATCAATTGCAAATTGTTGACTTAACCTCTTAAATGGATTTTCACTTGTAGGTTTTACCTTATCCTGGGTTGTATTGTCAACTATATTATGGATTGAATTAGCTTCATTAACCTTAGTGAGAGGTTTTTAAATCATCTTAGTTTTAACATTACTTGAATGTGAAGATGAATGAAGCTTAAAACATCTATCAATCCCATGTCCACTCACTTTACAATGAGTACAAATATCCTTCTTAGGTGAGGGTCCACTTTTGCCAGTTCCCAACTTAACATGAGAATGGTCTTTCAAACATGCAATCTACTTAAACAAATATTTTCATTTCCAACAAGTCTTAGCACTATGGTTATTCATCCCACAAAAAGTGCATGGAAATGATTGCATTATCTTATGTACATTATATCCAAACTTCTTAAAAGTATCAATTAGATCAAAATATTTAGTGTAAGAATTAGGAAGTGGAATCTCAATACCTCTTTTACCTTTACACCTTTGAACTAGTGGCATAGAACCTTCGCTATTGGAAACTCATCTTCCTTCAGCCATGGAAGAAACTTCTCCATCATCCACCTACACACTAGTATAACCCAAACCTACATGAAGAGGTCTATGCTCATCCTGAATTAGGTTAGATATACCTTGGCTATCTCTACCAAGTCCTTCTCCATTATAACCCATTTTAAACAAAAATTTAGATCCTATGCCCTTAGTGTATCTTTTAAAATCACCAAAAACAATATTACTAGAATTTGAATCTGAAATGGTAGAAGAAGATGAAGATTCTTATGGTGAAAAACTTATAGTGCACTCAGTCATAGTCTCTGCATCTGAATTTGAAGGCTTTACCTTTTCACACTCACCACATTTCAATCTAATTAAGAGCTCATCCTTGGATACAAGCTCCAATTTTAACTTTGCCAATTGCAATTCAAGTGCAAATTTTTGGCATCTCAAGATTGCATTTTCATCTTTGATGGCCTCAATCTGTGATAACTTGCCCATGGTTTCCTATAAACACCTGATTCCTCACTACACACTACAATATAATCAATCTACAAACCAATAATCCAACTATTCTGGAAGCAACTATCAATACACAACTAGAAGCGATCCTTGCATTCTAACTACTCTGATACTAACTTGATCTGTAAACTCCATTGATAAACTCTAAGTGAAAATTTAAAAGTATGGATTCTAAATTTCTCAACTTATAAGATGTTGGAATGATTAAAAATTGATGAAAATCTGATCCAAATCAAATTTCAAAATTGAAATAAAGGTGAATTGATAAATCACATCAGTTATCCATTGAAACCATCATATTTTTCAAATTCTCAATTTTATCCAATTTCTCATGAATGATCAATTCATTAAATTTTAAATTTTGATTAAAAATCTGAATTTATAATCTAAATAATAACTGAAACTAAAATGCAAAAATGAATCCAAAGATCAAAACACAGAAATTGTTTACAGGGTTTAGAATTCCTACGTTCTCAGGTTCGTATCGAACCGATCCATTAATGTTGCTAAAATTTTCAAGATAAAATAATACTTAAAAACAACAAAAGATCATATCTCTCTACAATAATAGTCATCAAACCTTTGAAAGACCTTGGCTGACTCAACATGTCCTTCACCTTCCTGAATCTTATGCAGAGGCTTCTCCAAATCAAAATTGGAAACTTTTATAGCTCAAAATGGCATCACCAATTCTCCAAAATGGGAAAATGAATATACTTCATAGAGTGTATCAAAATTATAAACAACTTTATAGTTTACTCGAAGCTCTGATTTAGCCTCTAAGGGATCCAAAATGATGAAATATTGTAAGCGGGTCTATAATCTCCCATACATAGTCAGCCAAAAGCTTTCCTTTAAGTACAAATTCGTGCCTTAAATAGCACTTTGACCCCCACAACACAAGTGGTCAAAGCCTATCCCTTTTGGATGATAGGTCATGATTTCAAAACCATCAGCCCTTTCTTTTAGGCACTTATGCATGAGTTTGAAATCTTCTCCCTTCTTTTTTGGTGCTTAGGCATCTGTTTTATCCCACATGCATGGATTTAGAATAAGAATAGGCTTTAAAAAACCTTTAGCTGCCCACTTATCACGTGGCTTCAACCACCTAAGAGGCATTTTTTTAGGCTTGGGCTTGGTCTCTCCTTCGAGCGCTCTCCACATGACCCGGTGCATTCTACCTTAGACTCAGACTTGCCACCTTGCTCGGGCTTTGACCAGTGGACTCCTTGCCACATGGCTCGGTCAATGAGCTTTATCTCATGCTTAACTCTGTGTGGCATGTTGATGATGTGGCATGTCATCGAACCAATTTTTTTTAAACCTTTTATTTTGCCAAGTGTCGACCTCTGATAGGTCCAAATGTCAAAATAACCTTGAAATACGTGCCACATGTTGCAAGAGACTTTTTTTGACCAATCTTCAAATGGTCATAATAGGAGCCCCTGAACTCAAATTAACATTTTGAAAAATGCATAAAAAATCTCTCAACGAGCTCTACGCTGTGAAATTAGTTTCATCATGATTTGGAAACTTTTTCTAAAATGAACTCCAGATCACTTGGAGAGGTATAATACGAGTAATGACCCTTGAATCAAATATTTTAAAATATTTATACGACAAAGAAATTACATCCTTGTACTTTGTAAGAAACTATCTATCTTTTCTGTTTTCTATTTCAGTGCAAGCCTTCCCTATATTCACCATTTGGGGCTGATCATGTGGACCAAGGTTTATCACATGATAATCTCTATCACTTACCTTGGGTTGTTTAGTTGCTTAAAAAATATTATCAAGATCAAATAGTCTTTCCAATTAAATAATCCCTTTAGGTATCTTATTGTCACTTAATTGGATGATTTTACCATTAAGTTCCTCCTTAGGAAAAGTTTCATCAACCTCATCAATAATGTGAGCTTCAAAATCTCCAAAATTAATTAAGAAATCTATGATTTATTGATCATCATTGAAAACTTGGAAATGATTTACATTGTGAGGAACTAAAGGACATAGTACTAGCTCAATACTAATGCTTTGAAAATCATGATTAGGCATGAGGTTAGTTGCACCAGAGGTAAGCTCATCAGTAGCTTTGTTTTCTTCTCTTGGAATAGCTAAGATGTTGAAGGCATTGAAATATTCGATCAAGTCCCACACCCTAAACTTATAGCTCTTTAAGTAAGAAAATTTGCACTAGTGTTACTCCTCACTTGGTTAACCATAAATTCAAAGTATCCATAGACAAGGAGTTCCTTAACTTTGTGCTTAATGACAAACTCCAACCCAATTATGAGAGCTTCACACTTAGCTAGATTATTGGTGCAAGTAAATTGTAACTTATAACCTGCATGGTATTGATTTTTTGAAGGATCCATCAATACAATACTAGCTCCTAATCCTAATTTTCACTTGGCACCATCAATGTATAACTTCCACAAACCAAAAATTAGAGGATATCTCTTGGAAACTGGTTCTTTTATAATTTTTAAATTAAAAACTCCCAAATTAGAATCCAAGAAATTTACTCTTTCATTAACAACATTATATTATGTTATCATGTGTTTATTTAGATGCTCCCTTTCCACTCTTATTTGATTTGGCACACCTTTTTAAGGAAGCTAAAAGTGTGAGAAATCAGTATACATATAGCCATTTAAGGCCTTAGTCCATTCTCTACTCAAAAGCAATCCATAATCACTAGACATTTCTACCACTTAGATATCAATGAATTGCTAAACCTTGGGTTCACTAGCTAGCTGTATATGCATATTCAATAATTATCTTCTAAACTTAACTCTAGATTTATCCAATTCAGTGACTACCTTTTCAAACTTTATTAGAGTTAACATGAGTTGTTCACATATCCTAGTAGGAATAATGTTGGTTGAAGCTCCAGAATCTAAAAGATAATTATGAACATTGTTCCCAAATATCCTGAATGTAAGTAAAAAAGGTGGAGACTCTGCTTTGATTACTTGAGTAATTACATTTTCACTATAATTTTTAAGGGGATTCCCAATTTTCTTAGACAAAGATTCCAAGAGTAAGTCTCTTTATTCTATGATCTAAATTAGCTTGTGCAGAGTGATATTGGCTTTAATCCTTTTCATATCCTCCATAATATTATAACCAATTTTACTTGGAGGATTAACATCTAGCTTAGAAGAACTTCCTCTAGGTGGTTCAGAATTATTCTTTGATATAGTGTTTGGAGGGGTTCCATAATTGTTAGGAAGGGTAGAGGTAGTCAATGGTTATTTTTATTCCCTATTTCTTAGATGATATGTCTTCAAAAATTGTTGGAATTATTGAATCTCCTTAGGAATATTTTCAGGCTCATTATCCTCTTGAAAAGGGAATTGAAAAGTTTCCACCATATGCACTTGGTTAGATGGTTTAGATTTAGAAGAATTTGTAGTGGCATCTTTGTTTGGAACCACTTTAAATGTGTCAATTTATTCTTGAAAAGCTTTAAAGGCTTTACAAAACTCAATGCAATCAATCTCACCATGCTTGGAAGTAGCATGCACCCTATAGTAATCTGGTAAGGCAATATCAGTGAGGTTTATATCCATATTATTTTTTCTAGAGGAAGGCTCATTAGCTTTGTTATTGTATAAATTTTGATTCTTAAACCTATTCCTAGGCTTGTTGAACTTTTGGAAAGTGAAGTTCATTCTATAATTGTCATTAGCATTACCAAAATTTTTTTACAATCATAGAAAATCAATGCTAAGCTTTTGTACCATTTTCAATATAGACTCATTCTCATTTTTTGAAACCTCGGCATTTTAACCTTTGTTACTGTTAATGCCACAAATAGGCACTAAAGCATTCTGGTCATTGTCATGAAATCTATTGGTAACTTGATGGCTTAAGAAATTTAAATTTTGATTAGGGGAGCATGACTAGCAGGCAACACATTCAAATCAGGGAATTGGTTTAATGCTGGACTATTTTGGTTATTATTTAGGAAAAGGTTTAATGCAAGCATTTTAGGATTAATATTTGGGATAGAATGAGCCATCTATCCTTGGGGTTACATTTGGTCACTAATAACCATTACTTTAGAATATGCTTAAACCAATGTGATGATAAGTGGAAGGGCTCTCTTTAGAAACATAGAAGTCATGGGGTCAACAACATCTTTATGAACCTCCAAAGCTAAAGCTTCATTAGGTTTATATGGATCCATGGTCTGACTAGACATCTTTTAGAACCTAGCATTAAAGGAACTAATAGGTGTACTTGTATCTCTCTTAATAACTATAAATTGATGATAGATGACACAAGGGCTTATGATCTTTCCAAATTGATCAATAAAAATAGTGTCAAAGTTATTCCATGAGATAACACAATTGTTAGGCAGATTAAGGAACCATTCATATGCAACATATTTGAATGTAAACAGGAACAACCTACATGATACATCTTCATGAATAACATTTAATAGTATTAATGTAACCTTAAAATATTTAATATGTTCTTTAGTAGTCATAATACCAGTTAGACTAAATATTGGCAAATATTTTTCAAGATTACATGGTAAATCATGAACTTCACCTGGTATATTGGTAGGGGAAATTCCAATACATTCCATGTTTGGATGAAGATCAAACATAGGAATCCCTTGAAAAGGTGATGATGGTAGAGATTTAGAATACCTATGCTTACCTCTATCTTTCCTAGTCTTTCTGTGAATTTCTAGTTCAAGCAAGGGTTCTCTAGTCTCTAAATGTGACCTGGTTCTAATCCTTGGTAATTCCAAATTGAAAAATAAGAAACCTATTTTAAAACATGGTGTAACACATTAATTTCTAAATAATGACAAATAATATGCAAACTAATCTTAATTTGCAAATATTTGTTCATAATAGGAAAAATGACATCAATCTTTAACTAAACAAGTTCAAAGATGTACTGAATTATTCAAAGATGACCAATCTTTACAACTTATGACTCAAATAAACCTCTTATTGTCAAATACTTGTCAATTTTGAATAAAATAAGCTGTCCTAACTCCAAATATTAATAAATTATAAGCAACAAAAGCCATATTTCCAAAAATGTCACCAATCTTTACATAATTTATGCTGAAAGAAACATAATCATGTAAAATGTAGAGTAATTTTGAACAAATAACCCTAAAATTTATTATCTTTAATGAGGCCCTCCTTATATTTCTAACAGATATTCTCTTATTGATGATTTGAAATGTATCATAGGTGCTCTTCAGTGTTGATAAACACTACCCATTTTAGGATTTGAAAAATCCAAGGTAGGAATTGTAGTTTGTGATAATTAAATGATGTATGTGGTGGAAATAGAAGTGAGTATGAGAACTATCCATAATATTTGTTTTATTTAGTGGTTGGGAGCCACTAAGGTTTAAATATTTAGATATTCAATAGTTTCAGATGACTTAGAATCTAGACTAAATTAGTATTAACAATGATCTTTAAGCTAGAGTGAATCTTGATAAAAATAAGAAAAGAGAAGGGTAAAGTAAGAAAGAAACATGATTGCAATTTTTCATCTCAAATATTATGACAGAATTCCAATTACTTTGAGCACATTTGAACCAAATTATGTTATAAAATAGCATAATCTAAAATTATATGACAAATCAAGCAAAATTCAAAGGAAAAATATGAATAATAAGTAAGAACCAAATTTACTTTAAATATTTGCTATTATGATCTGAATAGCCTAGGTACATCCAAATACAGAGCAAATAAAATGAATTATACTTGAGATCTTTATAGTTAATTTATCATTTATCATAAATTAAAAACCCTATGATAAATAATGTAACTTAAAATAAGAAAAATGATTCAAATTCAAGATGACTATCTACAATTGAGAGGTAGCATGGACATTCAACAAAACTATCTAGGTAATCTTTTTAGAATTCCTTAGTTATATTAAATTTTCCTAGTATACAATTGCTCAAAAACTCTCCCTTAAAAATGGTAACCATCTACCTATTTATAGGAAACATAGGTAGTTAACTAGTTAACTTTCAAAATATCCATATGCAGATAAGGACCTTTGTCCTTGATATAAAGATACAATGTGGAAGGTCACATGCCAACTTGACAAGAAAGAGTATATGATAATAGACTAGCATATACTTTACAAAAATAATATTCTTTTTGAAATTTCATTGGTGGGTCTTTCAATTATCCCTATTTAAGTAAGTCTTTCACCTTGGTATATTGCTCCTTGATTAATTCAAAATACACTACAGGCTTCATTAAACAATGCTCTTCTTGATCTACTAACTTGTCAAATTTATTATCAAATTGAGATATGAGTTCCTCGATACAATTTTATTCTACAATTTGATCCCCTATAGAAATGATGATATCGAGGATATTTTGATTATCCTTGGATGAATTACCTTTTCTATCTTTGATGCCTTGGATGTGAATACCAACCTCTTGCTTAAATTCTTCATCGCTAATCAGGCCTATAGTAGTGGTTTGAGAAGGGTTATCTAATAGATTCCCTAGAAGTTTCTCAATTTGAGTTACCAATCTTGTGTCTCTTTTGATGAAGTTGTTGACATCATTGTTTAGGGTGATCAAATCCTCTTGTTTATCCACCAAAATTTCCATGAAGATGTCCAAATGTCTAAGTTTGATAATATTTAAGTCCAATGCCTACTTTGTCTTATGTACCTTGATGAACTCCTCCATCTGAGCTTGAGAATTTAGCCATTAAGTGATTAAGGCTTGTGTCATCTCAATTTGATGGTTTAAATCACTCAATATAAACTTGATGTTTTTCAAATTCTCAAATGCATCCATCAAAGATTTATTCAATGCTTGCAATACGTCCTTATGAATTGAAAGGAGGACCTGAGCTTCTAAATCTTGTTTTTCTTTCTCCAAGTTGAGAATCTTATGTTTCATTCCTAGAACTCTAGCCAAGGTCATTGTTGATTGGGCTAGTTGGAATAGGAGTTAATCCCACAAATGGTTCCACCTTCCAAAAGGTAAACTCCTTAGTACCAACAGTAACCTTCTTGGTCACTACTCTCTCAAGATTTGATGTCTATGTATTGAAAATAACCTGAGAGTTAGACTCCTTTACCTATGGCTAATTAAGAATCTCTACATTTGAACTCCTAAAGGCTCTTGGGGTATCAATCCCTAGATTTTCTTGTTGTGAAGGATCTAGATGCTTCTCTCTAATTGTCTATTTAGAATATCCTGAATCCAAGGCTTGACATTATCTTGAACATCCATGTCAACTTGATTCAAAGCCAATGAAGGAGAAAGAGATGGGATCTTCTACAACTTACCATAAACAAACCAATCAGGAATAATTAGTTCATAATTAGGATCTCATCAATGAAGAGGTTAATTTCACTAGTAGGGTGAGTGGAAGTTAACCTAGGCCTCTTTTTTGGGGCCAAAGGAACTAAGGCCAATTCTACCTATCTCTTAGCTCCATCTAATAGAACTAATTATTTGCCTACTTCCTCAAATGGATCCTCTTCCTTTCAGAACCATAAGAATCTATGATATTAATACGGGCACTTTCCATTATTTCTCTAGTTTATAAAGTAATCATGCTAATAAAGTCTATTAGGGAAAAAGGCTTTGGTGGGGATGCCTAAATTTGGGGACCTTCACCAGGTCTATGCTCTATGCTGGACTCTTAAATCACATCTTTACCTTTTCCTTTTACATCCTTAGGTTACCCAACCTAGGATGACGTTGTTCATTCTTTCTACTAAGGCTCAAAAGATTATCCTTCAATAGCTAGCTCTTGATGTGCAGTCCTAGATGGTCTTGGCAACAAGTGATAATGCAAGGGATGTAGTTACCATATTTCTCCTGGGGTCTTATTATCTTTGACCAACCTATGTTATAATTTGATGTTATAGTTTTTAACCCTAGACAAGACTTCTTCAAAGTTTCTTGACTTTGTGTAAATACCATCTCCCACACCTAGTTGATGTTTGTACTCAACCTTTGGGACCATTTTATCTTGAATATGGTTAGCCATTCTATCCTTTGGGTCCCACATCTTAAGATCATCTAGCTGGAAATCAAAAGAGTTCATGTGCACTACCATCATCTCCAATTATTTCCAATCCTTTATTACAATTCTGCCAATGTCTAGTGGAAAGGGATGAACCTAAGCTTTCTTATTCTTCTTGTAGTGCCAATCCATTCCTTGGATTATTTGATAAGTAATTTCTTACTCTATAAGCTTACTAGGAACATATATAGGCAATCTATATGGTTGGACCATTATTCCTTTTATCCTTATTATAGTGCAATCTGTATAGAACCATACATCCCCGATGATCTCCACTTATCTTTTGATTAGAGGATGAAGCCTGGGCATAGGGATACTAGTGATTGCCTCAAAAATGACTAGGAATATACCAACACATATGAACTACATATGATTCCTATATTTGAAAATATTTAATTTGGATTAATGATGGGAAATGGTAGTTCTACCATCAGGGGACCAATTCTGGATGCCAGAGAAATTAATAGAGGCTAGGAGTGAATCCAAGAGGTAAGACATCATAAATAATTACTTGGAAGTCTTTCTCTTGATGGTTGTAAATTTTTTGGCCAAGAAAAAACTTATTAAGTCTCTAATGGGAATGGTTAAATTCCACTCCAACATGCAATAAACATAAGATACCCATACCTTACTCAAATAAGTTTTAGAAGAGGCACCAAAAGATCTATTCAATAAAATTCATAGTTACCCTAACACCCTCCCTAAATTGGGAAATAAGAATCTCACCATTAGGGGTCCTTAAAACATGGGAACCTTAGATTAAACAAGCTCAGAGGATTATATCTAGGTTTTGGGAATTTGTCCATTCTCTGAAAGTTGGGAGATCAACATGAGGTAAAGGGATCTTATAATAATCCTCAAAAGCTATTGGAGCTATGCATGTAACTTTCTTGACACTTAATGAATAACCCATTCTCCATCTATTCTATAATAAATGAAAATAGGAATAAGAAGGTTGATGCAATGCATTACCTCTGGTTTAGCAGCTACATGGTGGAGGCCTACTAGATGAATTGATACTATGTCTTTATATCTTTGGTGCACCGTAGCATTCCTCTTTTCCTCTTAGGAAATTGGTTGTAACTTCTCTATTAAAAAGAATAATTTGAACCAATTTTTGATTCCATGCACATTCAAGGATATTAAATATAACTCTGTGTCTCTAAAGACCCTTCACCATCTAAAGTTAGGTAAAACTCTACTTCAATTTTCATCTATTGCCTACCTACCACCATTGATAACACTAAATTATAGTTGATGAAAACATAGATCTCACTAAAGCATTTGATCTAAATTCTAGTTTCACTTACTTTGATTGCTATGTGATCAAATGAACTAACTTAATTCCTTCTTTATAAAGGGTCCAAGGTTTTTAGCTTTAATAGTGAAAATGTCCAACTCTTGATTTCATACATTCCTCAAATTTGATGGGACCTCATTCTCATGTCTTCTATTTTATCGATCATAGGATATATTTCATTTTGATCTTCTATACCTACATGGAGCTTATGTGGTTGGGTTTCATTCCTTTTTCAGTAAATTTAATAAATGCTAGTTGAAGGCTAGTTGTTAGCTTTCAAAAGTCCTCTTTATTTTGCTTGAAAAACTGAATCTAGTTCCTTGCATTTCATTGGTTTCTTGATTTTTAAGCTCACTAATATGCCATGTGTCAATCTCGTGAGGCCTTTTAAAAGTGCTCAATTTTTTCACACCATTTGGTCAAATCCAGCAAGCAAGTGATCACCATTGGATCTTGGCTAGGGCCAGATCATTAACCATATGCTTTTTTAAAAGGCTTTAGGCTTGACACACCATTGGATCAAATCTAGTGAACAAGAAATTACCATTGGATCTTTTAAGATGATTACCTTTTAATCAATTACATGATTATATAAATCTTAGGTTTAAAAATGTCATTTAGAATTTTATGTTTAAAAACACAAAATGACTTAGGCTAATATCTTTATATACTATGTTTGTCTTTGTAAAAAGTTGGGAATTTTTTTAAAAGTTTTTTTATAAATTCCCCCTTTGATTAGGTCTTAAAATTTTATCTAAGTTAAATTTGATAGGTTTAGTCATGTCAAATATGTCCTCGTACATATCAAATGATAGGAGTGAACCTATTAAATTTAAGATAATGGAGTTGTCAAGGCTTTAGAGATTTTCTAGGTTAAATTTGATGGGTTTGGTCATGTCAAATACATCCTCACAGATGTTAAATGATGGGAGTGAACCTGTCAAATTTAAGACAATGAAATTTATTGATCCAATAACTGAATGCCATGTTCAAAGCCCTTAGGAGTTCCTAAGGCTTCAGAGATTATCTAGGTTAAATTTGATAGGTTTGGTCATGTCAAATACATATTCACAAATTTCAAATGATGTGATAAAACCTATCAAATTTAATACAGTAAAATTTATTGATCCAATAACTGAATGCCACATGTAAAGCCCTTGAGAGTTATTAAGGCTTTGGGGATTGTCTAGGTTAAATTTGATGGGTTTGGTTACATCAAATACATCCTCATAGATGTCAAATGATGAGAGAAAACCTGTAAAATTTAATATAATGGAATTTATTGATCCAATAACTAAATTTCATGTGTAAATACCTTAGGAGTTATTTTAACTTCAAATTTAATTCATACCATTAGATTTAAAACCTCTGATCAAGTGATCACCATTGGATCCTTACTGCGGCATGAATCATTAGCTTTATGACTTTCTAAAAGACTTCAAACTTGCTGCACCATTGGATTAAATCTAGTGAACAAGTGTAATGCATTAGATCTACAAAAGCACATGAATTGTAAGTTAAAACCTAATCATACATAAAATTTCTTGCTATATTTTCTTGTGAACATTTAAATTCAAATCACTAGGGTTTATTGCCGAGGAACCCTAACTTCTTCAACGGAACCTATAATTAATCACCTTAAAGACCATTATTTAGCAACGTTAAAAAACATGATCATAATTAGATACACCAAAGCTCATGTATTTTTTAAAGATTGACCTACTTTTAAAATTCAAGATCAAACATTTTTTCATGCTTATTCTAGAATACAAAGGTTCTGAAAATAATCACAGGGGCCCCTT
This sequence comes from Torreya grandis, assembly GCA_037957365.1. Classification (NCBI taxonomy): domain Eukaryota; kingdom Viridiplantae; phylum Streptophyta; class Pinopsida; order Cupressales; family Taxaceae; genus Torreya; species Torreya grandis. The sequence goes on along the minus strand of JARHVA010003625.1, from coordinate 1,310,626 downwards.
TTCAAAAAATAAGGATAGGGGGGTGTTGGTATCAACATAGGCGTAGTAGATCTTATATCAATTATATGAGAGTTATTATAAATTTTAATTTTTGATATTTACATGTTTTTTGGTTCTTTATGCCCTAGTTTTATGAGTCGGGTAAGAGTCTTGAATAATGAATAACTTTGGAAAATTATTATAGTTAGAAGCTAGATATTGATCAATATAAGAAACTACTTTCTCCATTTTATTCATGTTGACAACATTCTCATCGTTAATATTATGATCTATAATAATTCCAATATTGTCGGTAATAAGGGTTGATTAGTGCTATCTTGATGGTTAGGAAGAGGATCATTACAAATGGCTAAGTGATCATTGCCTTTATTCAAAGGTTCATTTTTTGTTTTAGTTTCATGACCCTCAGATGTTATTTCATACTATTGTTTCATGGAGATAATCCATATTAAATTTTTGTAATTGGTGACAAGTTTCATGAGAATGGCCCTAACTTGCATGAAACCAAAAAAAATTATGTGGATCACACCAGTGTTTGATAGGGCATGTAGGATCAAGATCTCATGGTGAATGTCATATAAGATGATTTTGACTTTCTACTAAGGAAATATTTTTGTGTACATACATATTATTCCTTTGGTAAAATATGGAGCTAGGATGAGAATTATCATTATTTAGAGGATTATGTTCCATGGTGTTGTTTGGAAAAATGGTTTGGATAGTGTGTATGGAGTCATAAGTATCCATGAAACCATAATTCATTACATGTATATTCTTATCTTACACCAACATCTAAGTTCCTATTGAAGGGTGTGAAGGCTAAAATTGATGTATACAAAAATCTTGATGTTTATCTTCATTGAGGGCCACTTCCAAGGATTTTTGAGAAAAGGTCCTAACATGATATTGTAGTTTAGGATGAAGAGCATTAGAGAATAAGTGAAATAGGTTTTCATCCAACATATTATGCTTGGATTTGTTAGACAATTATTTCCATTATTTAATGAATACTTGTGCCATTTCGAATTCTAATTGTTTACAATTGATAAAGAGGGCTAGGTTATTTTCTAAAAGATCACCATTTTGAAATTATTGGACCAAAGCATTAACAAATTCCTCTAAACTAGTAATGGAATGATTTTCAAGTTGGTTATACCAAAATAATAATCCCTTAAAAATGTATTATCTAAGAGTTTGGTATTAAAAAAGGTATTAAGTTTAACCCAGTCTTTATATAGATTTATAAAGGTTTTCAAATTTAAAAATGGATTTTTGAATCAATTATAAGTGATAGTAATAACTATTCCTCATATGTCAATGTTTGTAATTTAAGGAGCAAGAGGTTTTGTTTTTTAAATGTTTAATATTTTTATTAATAAGTGTGGGTTGTGGTATTATATTTCCATATGTATCTCTAAGAGGTGGTGGGGGTGCACTAGGGTTTTATGTTCCCCATTGAATAGGTTGAGGTTGGGTTTGGATATGTATAATACTAGTTTTACATTTAAATCATTTGGTTAGAATTATTATTTTGAAAATTATCCTTTTGGTTAAGAGTTTGTAACAATAATTGATTGGTTTGAATGTTATTTTGTCTAGTAGAAGAAGCATTGGATGAATAATTATTATGTAAAGTATTAAGGGTTTTATATGCATTAATAACATGGGATGCACTAGTGGTATGGTAAGCATTAGTGGCATGAGAATCACTAGTATTGTATGTATTATAGGTATTAGTGTGGGTGTTTGGAACATACCCACTAATAGGCATACCTTCTATTTTTATATAAATACTTGGAATAGAGGCAAAATAAGACATAGAGGATGATTTCATAGTATTAGAGGGAGACATGATAAAGGATAAAGGTGTAAAATAAGTCGTGAAATGACTTGCCACAAATCCTATGGAAAAGTTAGGTGAAGGTGAATGGGTTTCTCCAATATAGGGTCCCATCATGAGGTCATAGATAAATGTAGGATCCTTACCTCTATGTTGAGTATTTTTATTGATGAAGAGGATCATTTCAATTATGTATTCAAGGTCACTTTCATCTTATACTATTTTCATGAATAAAGCTTTAAGAGTAATGGAATAAGGAAGAGTCTCATAGTTAGTAGTTTTAGTGGTAACATGGGTTAGTCACTTCAAAATGTGTTTTAATAAATTTATTATGATTAGTGAAACTCATCATGTTAGTTTGATTTTGATTTTTAGCCTCACAAAATAGATGTTTCATGATGAATAGATTGAGTTAAACACTTAATGAGAGATAATACAATCTATACTATACTGAGTCAAGCTAGTTGACTGAGTTATATAGGAAGACAAAGAAAATAGTCTAGAAAAATATGGGTCAAATAGGTCAACTTAGTTATGTAGGAATATAATTAGAATAGTCTATAAGATACTGGGTCAAGCAGGTCAACTTAGGTCTATAGGAAGACAAATAGAATAATATATAAAACATTGGGTTAAACAGGTTGACTTATTTACAGAGGAAGATAAACAAATTAGCTTTTAAGAGATTGGGTTGAGTAGGTTGACTTAGTTATATAGGAAGACAAATAGAATAATCTGTAAAAGACTGGGTTGAGTAGGTCAACTTATTTTTATAGTAAGATAAATAAAATAGTTTTTAAAATATTAGTCAAGCAAGTTGACTTAGTTATACAAGGAAGAAAAGTTTTAAATGGTCTGATTTTGGATGATATAGTTTTTATTTACTGAAAGATGGAACTAAACACGTAAGAAACTAGGTCTAGATGGTCAATCTAGTTTTAACACACAACACAAACCTTGTATTAATCTTGGATAATAGAATTTTATAATACAATAGAGAACATAAAATAGCAAGCAACAATAGTGAATTTTAGAAGCTAACTAACTAATTCCTTGAAAATAATATTAGGAAGTTGTACTAAAGGTTTTGATTAAAAGTGTAGGTTCTCAAAGATACTTGTTTGTCTATTGAATAGTGTCAACCCAATAGTTCAGATCACTGACTATGAAAGATGTACCATTTCCTTATCCCAATTAACATAGTTTCAAGGGTAAGTTGGAAGTAACTTTTCAGTGCTAACCACTAATGATGTACCATACAAACAAAAAAATGGATGAATTCTTAAAATTCAATAAAGAGGGAGATCCTAGGCATTTACAAAATACTATGAGGTAGCTGAAAACTAAAAACCATATTTAGCTCTCTAATATGGCTATGATTATTAGGGAAAGCCCCTCACATCATGATATTTGTAAATGATAGACAATAACCTTAAATAGATTATCAATTAGCTTTCATGATAATAGCTAAGTATTTTGAAAACTTTCACTACACAATTTCTATGAAAAGCCGAATAAAGTGAGAAATAAGAGCAAAAATCAAAGTTTTGAAAACTAATTTTTAGTTTTTGAAAATTAAATAGATATTTAGCCAACTAAAAGGTAAAATGAATTTAATTAATATGAGTATAGGTTAATTTCTTTTTCTTGAACTAGGAGAAACATAAATAGAATGAATTTGAGCTAATTGACATAGTTGTACAAACAAAAACAAAATAGAGTCGAGTTGGTCAAATCATTCTATTAAAAGATAATCCAAAAGGAACACAATTAAGATAATTGACTTAGTTTTTTAGATAGAAAGAAACTACATAAATAAGACGATCTAGTCAACTTTGTTTGTTGTAAAGGTACAATTTTATGGAACTAAAAAACTAAAAAAATAATACTAAAATTTGAATTTTGAAAAATATTAGGAAAATGAAATTACTCAAAAGTTGATAGAAAGTAATTATTGATATGGTTAAAATATACAGAGTCAAACATGATGTTGTAGTAGTTTTTTTGAAGCTATTGAGTTGTTTTAAATTATGTTGTCTAGATGGAAATTTGAACCTACAGAGGTAAAAAAGAATATTTAAATGGAGATGAGCTAGTTGACTAAGTATAAAAAATTGATAAATGATAAAATATAATAAAACTATGTCAACTAGATCAACATATTATTTTGGAAGGAAAAAGCATAAAATAAAAGAATCGATTAGATTGATTCAGTTTAATGTGAAAAAGTAGGAAAAGAAATTATATCGATTAGATCAATCTAGTTTTCTAAAATTGGAAATCCTACATGAAGAAAAATAAACAAAATTGATAGTCTCAGCTAAGCTGTAAACCTACAAAATATGCCTAAGTCGATTGGGCTAAGTTATAAAAAACTTGCATATAAAGCTAAATGAAATTGACTGTGTTAAATAAGTATAAAAACATGTGTACATAAAATTTAAAATGGTCAATCCAATTGTCTATAGAGAAAAATTAAAAATATACAAGGATTGGATTTACATCAAGTTCACCAAAATGTATGCAAGAGAAACTAGAGAGTTCTATAACTTATCCTGTATACATCTAAAATTACTCACTTCATTAACATCACTAATATCCTTATTAATTAACACTAATTTCACTTATCCCATATAATATTGTTTTTTTTGTCTAATTCTACCTTAATATCACCACTTCTAGTCATTTATCTAATATCCCCTTTCATTTTCCTTTATCCATCAACCTTACTTCATATCCCACAAAATAATTAATTCATCTAAATCATCATTATCTACTAACTAGTACCACTTATCTAATATTTGGGAATTTAAAATTCCCATGACTAATCTACCCACCTACCATAACCTATTCCTATGCTCTCCTACATCCCGAGTCCCTAATAACCTATCTAATCATCTATCCTAATCCCATACTAGTCTTAATTAAACCCTAAATGGATTTTAGAATTCTCCAATTCTAGAATCCTCTCTAACTTATCCCCTTTCTCTCTAGAATCCTCTATTCTAGAGGCTTTCAAAGAATTTTTAATTCCTTGGATAATCCCATGCCATCGATCCTCCCAACCCAAGTTTGAATGTTATCCATTAATCTTCCCTCCATGGTCTATTTAAATGAGAAACTCCTACATGTCCAAACTAGCTTTATGAACTATAAATCAACAGCAAGAATCCATAAGACTTCCATGCCAATATCAATCCATGATATCATTTTAGTCTATCATCAAGCTATTATTATGCCAAAATTATGAGTCCATCCATAGAAATCCATAAGCAAAGTCAAAAATTCTTAAAAATTTGCTTGAAGATCTTGGAGAGAGGATAAGAGGAGTAAGGCAATGGTAATAATTTCTTTATTATTTCTGATTTGCTTCGATAATCTCTACCTTTGATGTTATTGTGTTGTTGGGTTTAAATTACCAAATATAATAGGCTTAATTCATAACTCAAAAATATAATCACACATTAGCGATCATGGTGGGATCTCTCTTTTTGAAATGACCTGGTGTGTTTCAAGTGTGTTAATCTAGCTTGTAGGTTAGATATAAGTCAAATTTGAGCTCAAAAATCTCAAAATCTTGTGTTCCAAGCAAACGGTGGTTTTACTCTACAATTCATGACATTGCATTAATGGTTTTGACATATAATAAATGATTTTGAACTAACTACCACCATTTAACCACTAACATCTAACCTGTGTAACATGTCCTCACCCTTTCTCAAAACCTCAATTCACAAAAGTCAATTTTGCCACTAAACTTACAATTTTTTCATTAAAGTTGTAGTTTTGCATAAAATAGTCTTAAAGGAAAATAATCAATCTTGTAAAGATATTTAGATTTCTATTAGTTTATATTAATCTATTTGCCCTACAAGGTTAGAGATAGAATGTGTTATTCTTAACATTAGTATTTATTTTTTATTGAGCAAAATCGGTAATATATAGTTGTGATATTGTCAAAAAGTCACGATATTGCCTTCAAAAATAATGATTTTACTTTTATGATTAAAACTACTAGATTACTTCGTGAGTCATTTGTGAGACTATGCAAGCCAAATGTTTGATGAAATGTCATAGATAATCATTTACCTTTATGAGGCATATTTTTTATTATATCATCACTCAAATGATATTCTAGGAAGATCATACCCATATTAGTGAGCCGTGCGTGTCATTTTTGTAGTTGACTGCATGCCAAATTTAGGGGACTATATGAAAAGAAAACATGGAGGTGTTCACTTTAAATTTGAGGTATTTTTTTAACATAACAAGGATGGGATATGTGAATAATATCCCTGTAGATTTACATCTAAAAATTTTAGTGTTTATTTGAGCTTAACAAGGTTGGAATATGTGAACAATAGACCTGTATATGTGCATTTTACATTCATAGTGTTTCTTTTGAGTTTAACAAGGATGGAATATGTGAACAATAGACCTGTAAGTATCTATTTTGAATTTATATCTAACTTTGATTATCTAATAGTTTATTTGAGTGTTTTTATTGTCACCTATTGATAGGAGGAAAGAGGAGCTACCTAGAGTAATATAAAACATCCAAAACACCCCTTTTGCCATCTAGTGAAAAACTATGACTTGTGGAAGCATTTTTTTATTTATTTTAAGAAATTTTGTCCAATAATAAGTGATTTTGATCTTATTAAAATTTTAATAATATATTTAAAAATATAAACTTAGTTTTTTAGTCATTTAAAGTACATTTTATTCTTCTGTAAATATTTTAATCACTTTTTCAATCAATTTGATTGTTATATCTTTCAAGTTTTTCTTTCACTACAAAATCATAAATTGGAGTTGTCGTATTGCATTTTGAGTCATGGTATTGCATAACCATTGGTAGTTTTATGTAAATCATATGGTCATAATTGTGGTTAGTGAAATATCATCAAAACCATGTTTTTACTATTTGTGATATTTCTTAAGATCTATGATTTTGTACTCTCTAGAAGTGGTTTTAAATTAGTTTGATTGTGTATCTATGGTTTTTCCTTTTATAATATAATTTTTGCACTCATTTTTACATTTAATTTGTCCTTTTTGAGTGCATTTTAGGATAATTTTTAGTGAATTTTAAGTCATTCTAAGAATTAAACAAGCCCCAAATTTGTTTTGGTGTCGAGGACACTTCCCCTTGACCTTACCCTGTACCATGACAGGGAGCATGCTCAAGGTGATACCCCTAGACCCCACAATGGGTGTTTCCCCTTGACCTCATAATGGTGGATTCCCCTTGACCCCATAAGGGATGATACCCATTAACCCTGCAAGGGGCATTGCCCCTTAACCCCACTGGGGGTTATCACCCCCAAATCCCTGTGTCATGGACCCCTCACCCAAAGAAGTTATAGAGCCAAATAATGATTTTTTTCAATGGTTTTTATTAAATATTATTGGACTAACATTTTTTTCTTGTAGGGGTAAATATAATAGCATTTTTGACTTGCTAACATCTTCTCTTGAAGGTCACATATTTTTTCTAATGTCTTGTCTTGTAAGTTTTCCCTCTAGATTATCGGTTGAAACTAATAATCATTTATTTTATAGGTCAACTATCATGGATATTTTAGTATTTTAAAAAATCATATTATAAATATATTATATATTTTTTATATATATCACATCTAAATTAACTGGATAATAAAAAAAATTATCTACTTGTGTGTCATCTGAGGGATAAAATGGTGTATGCTCTCCTCCTTGCATCTTTGTGGTGATTATTAAAGGATAAAAAACCACTAAAAACCCCTCCCATTTTTACTTTTTTAGGGAAAACATGATGTGTAATTGGCACCCACACACTTGTCATAGTCCTAGGGGATAATGACCATGGATTTCACCACCACGCACTAATCCCAACTTTGTATTTTAGTGGAGTATAAATATCAAGGACAAACATCATTAGGCTAATAAATTGAACCCATGCATGTATTCCATGAAGGGTAAGATGTAACTCTTTAAAATAGGCATTAGATAACAACCTACATGGACTTGAGCCCCACTATACCTAGTATATATTGGGGATAACCCTAGAGATCCCATTTAACCTAGCATAGGACCACCAACCATGACAATGTACTTATTTATATAGTCATTATTAGATCCCAAGTAATTTTCATGTGTAGATATGGTTGAGAGGGTTTGAGAGATTTTTTAATGTGTCACCAACCTATAGCCTCACCTAGGAAGCTATGAGATGGTTTAGTTTTCAAGTTACACTCCTAATCATTTTACTAATCTTAGGTTTATGGTTTGCTTGATTTGGTGAGTCTCGTGCTTAACCCATGTTGTTTGCGAGCCAAGTCAACCTTTTACACAAATCTATATACACCTATATAGGTACTCACATATCATCATCTTATATATCCTTATCTCATCATTATATCATTCTATACATTTTTAGCAATATCCTCTTGTACATATTTTCTTCATATATCATTTAAACACTATCTCATCTTACATACTAGTCACATCCTATTCTAGTCTCACCCATCACTAGACATACCTCCATCATTTACTTATCCTAATCAATTATTTTCATCCATCTATCGCATATTATCATAGTCTAACCTCATATTCTTCACTTAGCCTTAATAATAATCATCCATAGCATCATTGTTATCACTTAATCCACCTTGTCCATAACCAATCTTAGTCACATCCTATTCCTTTCATTACCATATTCCCACATCATCTTTCCTTGTATTATTCATCCTTTGAGTCTTATTCCAAACCATATTAACCATCACAAAGCACACCTTAGTTGACCCTTATCACTTATCTTGACCTTGTCTAGAATAATCATTTTATCCCTTGCAACCTAACCTAATCATAGTCCAACCCATCCTTAACTTGTCATACCCTTGTCTATAGTTGTCATCATGTCAAGTCTATATTCATACATACATGTTGAAAAAAAACTATTTCCATAATAGGGTCCTTATCATTAGCTTGCTTGTGTCTAATCAACTTTGAGTCTTACACACCATCTAATCCTTCAATCAAATCATCTCATATTATTTAAGTTTATCATATTAGTCTTGATATAGTCTTAATATAATTAATCCTTATTCTAAATCATGTCTCTTGTCCTATTATACACCCTATCAAATATTAGATCTTGTCATAGCTCACTCAATCCAATCTAGTCTAAATCACTGAAAGTCTAACTCACAATCTAATTTAGTCTACTTGATCTTATCCCATCAAACCAAACATCTAACAAAACTTGAAATTTCACTAAAGTAATCCCTTTTCCAAATTCATTCCACATATACCATCTTCATCACTTAATAATTTTATTTAATCCCCCATACTTTTTGATTGGGGATGGTGAACCACATCATTGGTACTCTCTTATCTTCATCCATGGCATCCAAAAAAAATTTGGTCAATACCTTGATTAAACAATGCCTCATGGCCAATAAGGATTTACTTCTTTCTTACCTATTTGAGATAAGTACTCCACATCATATATACTTTGAACCCATCCATCCAACATTACCTCTAGTCCGTGCCCATCCACATCAATCAATTCCTATTCTTCACACCATCTAGTCTCATTCAAGCTCTATATCCACTAGTCATAGCCAATCATCCAACCCTTCCTACACTAGAAAAGGGAATCTTATCATGTCCACCTCATCTACTATTAGTCCACCCATATAATCACATAAAAAACCATCTGATCCAAAACCCAATGCTTCCACATCTAAAGCACAAAGTGGAGAGATCCCCTATACTCATATTATTATATCTATATAATCCCTCTTTCACCAACTTATTTCCAATGACATGATGGTTTATCCACCCATATGACATATTAATCCTACCAATCCTATGCCTTATTGGTATAAAGCAAACCAATACTGTGTATATAATCAAACTTGGGGGCACACCATTAATCGATGTTATAATTTCAAAAACTATGTCTAATACCTCATCGATAGTGGTGACATAAAAATAAAGATGGATTAGATGAGTCTACATCCCTATGTGAATAAGAGGAAAAATTTCAAGATTGCATTCATGATCATGATCAAGCCCTTCCCTTTACAATCCAAGGTCAAGACACTACATCCATCTTCTATGGTCCCCCCATCTTTGACAAATCCTCCATCAAAAATGAGTTTTTCCCCTATGGTCTTAGTCTTCCCTTCCCTCACGAGTTCTTAATTCATGGGCCTATCCTTGGTGAATCCAATATCTCTCCATCATCTTCCTCTCATCCATCATTTAAAATATCCCATGTTGAGAAGTCATTTACATACAATAAATCTTCTATTAGAAGCATCAAATCATGTACATCAAAGTTAAAATCAACATAGGAGTCAATACAAGTGTTATTTACATCAAGGTCATGTTATACACCAATATCTAAATCATATTCATCATTAAAAACATCATCCATCATAGATATTGTAGTAGATGATGACTATGACTAATTTCTTAGGATACCTTTAATCCAAACATCAACCAATCATAAGGCATATATTTTGATCCCAATGAGGATGATGAAGTCATAAAAGAGTTCTTGTAATCTTTATCTATTGAAGATTGTTAGAGTGAATTTGATCCTACCTTAGACACATGTTTCTAGCTAGTCTTTGTGATCCTTTTGTTGATCTTGAGTAAATTCTCTCTGATGTCAAAAATGGGTCTCGTAGGAACTCTTATGAGAACCATGTTACCCCATCACCACTCATTAACCTCATCATATCATCTCCATATTCTTCCTCTATCATATATCCTTTTATTTCTATAAATGATCATTTAATCACCTCCTTATATAGGGACGAATAGGAACATACATCATTAGACCCTCCCTAGAGTAGCATATCATGTTACAAAAATTCAAATGTCTAAGACCATATTATAAAAGTCATAAATAATTATCAAATCACCTTTGATCCAATAAGTCAAGATCAAGAAAATTTAAATCATTAGCATAAGCCAAAAGTTTATTCCCCTAATGAAGCACGAAATTAGGCACTAGGGGACTATCAAAGTCAAAATAATCATCATCTATCAAATCATAGACCAATCTCTTATGGTTGAGACCAAAGTTAGGCACTAGGGGACTATTATTATGGTTGATAATCCTTTAAATAATTAGGTAAAATATGAACCAAAAATTCAAAGTACCTTAGATATATTGAATAATTTTGTCATATGGCACCATTAAAATACAAAATGCCTAACATGTTGATGGACTGACCTTAGACTGGAAATAGGGCAGACTTGCAAAGCTATTTGTTTAATGAAATTATAGCTAAACAAATCTCATTATCAGGTGTTTGAGATCAGCCATCATATATTTTAGCTTTAATAACAAGTCTTCCCTTTGTTCTGTTGACTGATACAGTTCTTCCACCTTAGCTTCAAACTCCATTCTCATTGACTCACTCCCTGCATTTGCCATTTGTAACGATTCTTGGATAACTGACAACTATTTTTCTAGGTCATTATTCCTTGCATGAAGCTGGGAAGCTTCCACATTTGCCTTTTACAAAAGTTCTTCAGAATGGACTAAATGTTTCTTCAAGTCTTCTGCTTCCAATTCTTTTTATGAAAACCTATGCTTAAGTTCACCCTATTTCCTATGAAGCTCAATTAATCTGTTCTTTTGTTTATTACTCAATACGAGTTCAACATATTGGCTATCCAACTTGGACTTCAAGAATGCTACTGTTGTCTCTAGTTCATTCTTGGAACATTTTAACTCATCCAGTTCTCTATCTAAAATTTCTAGTGCTTCTTTTACTGAGATAAGATCATTTTCAAGCTCTCCGCTTTCTTTCTTAAGCTTTTGCAAAGCTAATTTTAGCTTTGTATTTTTGACTTTGGTATTGTCCAAAGTCAGTCTTGCCTGAACTCTCAGACTACCCCCTTTAACACCTCCAGTTCATCTCAAAGTAAATATAAGATACTTCCATCATCTTTTAAAACTATTTTGTCTATAGTTTCTCCAATTTTCTACTTTGAATATGTAAGAAACTCAATTATCAAAGTACTAGCATCCCTAGTTTAGAGCCTTACATAATAGATGCCTTTGCTAAATAGCGACTGGGTATATACATTTGCACATTCAGAGTTTGGTTTATGTGCCCATTATATACGCCTCTGGAGATTACATGTCATCCTAGCTCGGGTCTTAGTGGCTCTATAAATACATAGTTATCTCATTCAATCAACGAATGTACAGAATAGATGTCTCATCCCTAACAAAATGATCACATTAATATGAGCCTCACAGACTCAAGTCTATTCAAACGAATTCTACTTCAATTCGATTTCTACACTTGTATAACTGGAAGGAACAGGACCCATACCTTGTCACCGAAGCTTTTAGATTCAGGCCATATCCCTGTATCCAGGGTAGCAATAATTTCATCATTTTCAAATGCCATTTTATTTTTTTCTCCAGAGTGATTGCGAAGGGACTTCTTGATATTGTGAAGGGACTTTCTTGATTTACATCTTTTAAGCCGAGGATATCCCATGTATGAGCTGTTTGCAAATTTCTTTTTCTGTTAGGAAATACAGATAATACTTCTGCACATCTTGACATTGCAAGAGCATGTTCTTTGTTGTCATGGTCTCATGAATTTATACACAGGTGTTTCATTGGGGATACCATCTATAGGGATCAAACATAGACACTGGTTGTATGCATTATTTCGTGGGCATCAACTATATGGAATGGTTATCTCACCTCTCTCATTTGGGTCGGTGTGGTTACAATGCCATACATTCCCCTTACCCAGGATTAAACAGCAAAAACAAGTTTCAAAACATATCACAACCCAGTCTTGTCAATATCCTTAGCCTAATTTTCTTCAGGTGGGATGACTACAGTTTATTGAAAAGCAAATGACAAAATAGGGAACCATGAACATACACAGGCTTGTCACTATTGAAACCAGAATTCTATAAAGGAAACCATAACATTATCATGGAAATCAAACTCTGTTCTTTCCTCTTTTTAAATAAAAATACTTACAAATAATGTTCATGGATCAAAGGCTTATGAAACCTTCATAGACACATCTAGGCCTATTCTTGGACTCCACCTGCAACTTCTCTTTCTCCTTCATTTTACATCCTTTGAGATCCTCTCCTCTTCCTACATCCTTCGGTCCTCTCTCCTTTTCTTCTACGTCCCTCTCATCCTCCTTCTTTTCCTCTTCTCTACCTTCTTCTCCCATAAATTTTATTTTTCTCTTTTGTTATTAAAAACTTCCTCCAAAACTCTATGCCAAACTTGGCTTAAGGCAAAACAAAATATAGTTTTTAATCTTTAACAATATACTAAGGTTGAAAATATTTTCAACCATTTCTCCCTGATTTCCTCAACAGCCCAAACAATCACTTTTTACCTTTTCACTTTTCACTTTTTACAATAACATTTACTCTCAAGGTAAAATTTTGAAATCTAACACAATTTGGAGGGAAAACAAGAATTTGAAATTTGAATTTACACATGACTTGTAACCATGTCTTGCCAAGAAAATGAATGTAGATGCTCCTGCATCATACTCTCCCTCTAGAAACAATTTGAACCTTAGTTCAAATGAAATGCTTCCTCCATGCATTAGTCTCCACTATATGCCTAGATCCCAAGGTCTTGTTGCCAATACCAATGCTTGTCTTTGTTTGGAATAGTCTTTGTCCTTCATTTTGCTTTTCTTCCTCTTCTAGTATGTTCTTCTCCTCATTTCTTTCTCAGCTGCTATGCCCCACATCCATGCTTCTTCATCTTCATACATGTCTTCTATTTCTTCTTGTTGTTCTTCTTGATTCATGAGCTTCTCCAATGACTCATGTATGTCATTCATTTTAGCTACCTTCATACCTGCATACAAAACATTCAAAGCCACCTTAGAATCAAAATCTTTAGGCCATGAAGCCTCTTGGCTGGCTTCACATTCTTGCTCCTTGATCAAAACTATCTTTGACTCTTTGCTTTGCTCTTGTCCTGTTTCACTCTTCCCAATGGTGTCTTCACCATGGCTTGTATCTTCATTCATCTTTCTTGAATGACCAAACAACTCCTCCAACATCTTCAGCTCTACCTTTAGTGAGATCTCATCTATCTCACAATCTTCATCAAACTTGGGCTTATCAACCTGAAGGATTGCTTGTTCCTTATTAGCCTTACTCTTCATCTCATCACTCAACACAAACTCATCCAAATATTCATGTCCTATATCAAACTTAGGACCAATTTGTCTTTCATCCTCTATAAATACATTCATCCACTTTATGTTTTCTTCATACAAATCAGCTTCTTTATCATCATCAATATACTTATCAAATACAATTGTAGTATCCTTACCTTCTGTCTCCTTGCTCTTTCCAATCTCTGCTTGAAGCCATCTTGTTTGTTCTTTGTTTTCAATGAGGCATTGCTTTGCTGCATATTCTGCCCTTTCCTCATTATCCATCCATTTGGCATTTTCTCCTTGCTACATATTAGTCCACACAGCCACTTTCCATTTTTCATTTCTTATGAAAATATCATTAAAGAATTCAAAAACATCATCACAAACAATTTGTTTACCTTTCATCTTTGCATCCTCATGCTCTACCTTATTATTCTTTGAGAAGTTTTCTTTCTCATATTCATTCTCTTGGCTGCTAGAATCACCTTCAATCCTCTTCCATTGACTTCTTGGTGTTGATGTCTCAACACTCACATATTTTATCTTTGCCTTCTTAGGCACCCATATTTGATTCTTCTTCTTATCATTTGACTTCACAAACCATGTAGGCATCCTTCATCCATGCTCTTGTACTAACACTTCCTGTTGCTTGGGAGTTTGCTTCTTCCACCATTTAGGCATTATGTACCCATGGTTAATTTCTTTGTGTGAGGACTTCATCTTCCTCTTGCCTCCTCTAACCTGTGTATTAACATCTTCATGCTCACAATAACAATCAAAATCAGGTCTTAACACTTCATTTACCTCTTTGATAGCTTGTTCCATGGAGCAATCTTTCTCTTCCTTTGTGCTTGGCTGTTTTCTTTCCTCTTCTTGGCATTCAATGGCATCATGGAAGTCATCTTCATCTTCCATCTCTTCTCTTGCTTGTATAGGTTCCTCAACACCTTCCTCATGCATTAACCAATGCATCTCTTCTTCTTTATCAACAGCAACAAACTTTTTCTTTTCTCTTACACATTCACTTGTGTACTTGGTGTCTTCTCTTACACCAATCTCTTCACTCTCCAAGGCCCTTATCTTGACCTTCATAAGGTTGCTCATACCTGCAATTACCCATGCAAAAACAGCATTAGATATAAAAACAAGAGACCACAAGGTCCCTATGAATGCTCTCTTCACCAACACTCTTATCTTCTCAAGTGCTCTTCCTGGCACTTCATCTTTTCTTTCTTTTCTTCTCTTGTTCTCCTCAATGAGAACCTTCTTCTCCACCTCTTCCTCTTGTTGCTCACTTGGCAACCTTCTTATCTTCTTCAAGCCTCTATGGGCTTCTCTCTTCTTGGCAATATCCTTTTGCCTTCTTCTCCTCTCCATTAGGAGATCTATTGGCCACTTCAACCTCTTCCTCATTGGCCATACCCATGCTTTCCTATTAAACTGCATCCAAGACTCATATTCATCTTTAATCTTAGCTAATTCTCTCTTCAAATTAGCAATCTCTTTATCAATTACAAAATTGTTCATACCTTTGATGCTTGCTTTCTTCTTAGTGCCCTCATATACCTTGCTACTCTGTAATGCCTTCAACAGTACTTCCATTTCTGAGATCTTCACCCAAGTCTTTTCCACCTTGGTCTCTTGATCCCTTGTCTCACCCAAGCCTTTTCTCCTTGACTGGTCTTTTGACAATCTCCTTGATCTCACCTAGGCCTTTTGCATCCTAGTCTTTTGATCCTCTTCTCAATCCTGTAGCAATTCTTTATACAACACTTCATCAAATACAAATCACAAATCCAAGCTTACCTTGCTTTGGATCTTCCTCTTGAGCATCCACTATGCTCTCTTACTTTTGAGCTTCTCTAAGCTTCTCTTTTTAATTCTTCAAACTCCATCCTTTACCTCACCTAAGTCTATTTCACCTTAGTCTTTTGGAAAACTGTCCAAGCTTCTTCTTGGATCTTCACTAAGCCTTCCTTGGCTTCTTCTTCTCCTCTTAAGCCTTAATGGCTTGACTACCTTCCTTTTTCACCTATTTTCTTCTTAACAAAATAAACTCAAATCAAATATCACAGATTATTCATACCTTTTCTCCAGCAGGGTCTTCTATTGCTTTGTCCTACTGATCCTTTGCCAAATTCTTCACAACTACAACATCATTATTTTCTTAATTCTATAACAACAAATTATCCAATCCCAAGAGCTTCAAGCTCTGATACCAAAATGGACTGACCTTAGACTGGAAATAGGGCAGACTTGCAAAGCTGTTTGTTTAATGAAATCATAACTAAATGGATCTCATTATCAGGTGTTTGAGATCAGCCATCATATATTTTAGCTTTAATAACAAGTCTTCCCTTTGTTCTGTTGACTGATACAGTTCTTCCACCTTAGCTTCGAACTCCATTCTCATTGACTCACTCCCTACATTTGCCATTTGTAATGATTCTTGGATAACTGACAACTACTTTTCCAGGTCATTATTCCTTGCATGAAGCTAGGAAGCTTCCACATCTGCCATCTACAAAAGTTCTTTAGAATGGACTAAATGTTTCTTCAAGTCTTCTACTTCCAATTCTTTTTCTGAAAACCTGTGCTTAAGTTCACCCTATTTCCTATGAAGCTCAATTAATTTGTCCTTTTGTTTATTACTCAATACGAGTTCAGCATATTGGCTATCCAACTTGGACTTCAAGAATGCTACTATTGTCTCTAGTTCATTCTTGGAACATTTTAACTCATCCAGTTCTCTATCTAAAATTTCCAGTGCTTCTTTTATTGAGATAAGCTCATTTTCGAGCGCTCCACTTTCTTTCTTAAGCTTTTGCAAAGCTAATTTCAGCTCTATATTTTTGACTTTGGTATTGTCGAAAGTCAATCTTGCCTAAACTCTTAGACTACCCCCTTTAACACCTCCAGTTCATTTCGAAGGAAATCTAAGATACTTCTATCATCTTTCAGAACTATTTTGTCTATAGTTTCTCTAATTTTCTGCTCTGAAGATGTAAGAAACTCAATTATCAAAGTACTGGCATCCCTAGTTTAGATCCTTACATAATAGATGCCTTTGCTAAATAGCAACTGGGTATATACATTCACACATTTAGAGTTCAGTCTATGTGCCCATTATATATGCCTTTGGAGATTACATGTCATCCTGGCTCGGGTCTCAGTGGCTCTATAAATACATAGTTATCTCATTCGATCAATGAATGTACAAAATAGATGTTTCATCCCTAACAAAATGATCACATTAATATGAGCCTCACAGGCTCGAGTCTATTCAAATGAATTCTACTTCAATTCAATTTCTACACTTGTATAAATGGAAGGAATAGGACCCATACCTTGTCACCAAAGCTTTTAGATTCAGGCCATATGCCTGTATCTAGGGTAGCAATAATTACATCATTTTCAAATGTTGTTTTCTTTTTTTCTCCAGAGTGATTGCGAAGGGACTTCTTGATATTGTGAAGGGACTTTCTTGATTTGCATATTTTAAGCTAAGGAATTCCCATGTATGAGCTGTTTGCAAATTTCTTTTTCTATTAGGAAATATAGATAATACTTCTGTGCATCTTGACATTGCAAGAGCATGTTCTTTGTTGTCATGGTCTCATGAATTTATACACAGGCATTTCATTGGGGATACCATCTATAGGGATCAAACATAGATGCTGGCTGTATGCATTATTTTGTGGCCATCAACTATATGGAATGGTTATCTTGCCCCTCTCATTTGCGTAGGTGTGGTTACAATGCCATACATTCCCCTTGCCCAAGATTAAACATCAAAAACAAGTTTTGAAACATATCACAACCCAGTCCTATCAATATCCTTAACCTGATTTTCTTCAGGTGGGATGACTATAGTTTATTGAAAATCAAATTACAAAACAGGGAACCATGAACATACACAGGCCTGTCACTATTGAAACCAGAATTCTATAAAGGAAACCATAACATATCATGGAAATCAAACTCTGTTCTTTCCTCTTTTTAAATAAAAATACTTACAAATAATGTTCATGGATCAAAGGCTTATGAAACCTTCATAGACACATCCAGGCCTATTCTTTGACTTCACCTGCAACTTCTCTTTCTCCTTCATTTTACATCCTTTGAGATCCTCTCCTCTTCCTACATCCTTTTATCCTCTCTCCTTTTCTTCTACATCCCTCTCATCCTCCTTCTTTTCCTCTTCTCTACCTTCTTCTCCCATAAATTTTCTTTTTCTATTTTGTTTTTAAAAACCTCCTCCAAACCTCTACACCAAACTTGGCTTAAGGCAAAACAAAATATAGTTTTTAATCTTTAACAATATACTAAGGTTGAAAATATTTTCAACCATTTCTCCCTGATTTCCTCAACAGCCCAAACAATCACTTTTTACCTTTTCACTTTTCACTTTTGACAATTACATTTACTCTCAAGGTAAAATTTTGAAATCTAACACAATTTGGAAGGAAAAAAAGAACTTGAAATTTGAATTTAAACATGACTTGTAACCATGTATTTCCAAGAAAATGAATGTAGATGCTCCTGCATCACATGTCCAATGGAATGTGTGATTGCTAGTCCGAATAACCAATCACCCATCACACCTTCCTCTCATGATATTATCATCGATTAAAATCCAACACACCCTCATCAAAATCAATATATAATATAATACATACCTCACACCACCTTCCAAAGCAATAGTACCTCTCATAGGGGTAATGGAGATACAAGGTCTCTAGAACTCCTAACAAGACCCTCTTTCCTTCTAATGCCTAGTCAAAGAAGACAAAGTCAAAGTAAATGAATAAGTCTTATAATAAAATAAAAAATATGGATGGACCTAATAAATCATTGGATAAGGTTTCAATGGGGAGATTAATAAATACATGACTAAGCCTTTAAGGCCTATTTTTAAGGAGGTGACTTCTTCATGAAGAATATAGGTATATGCAAGCAAAGATATAGTAGATTGTATGGGTCAAAGACCAAAAATAGATGATAATGACTTATTCAAACCTTAAAGACAAGTATCATCTCTACCTATATGCCACTTTTATTAAATAAGAAAAGAGATATTCAAGGAAGTGTTATGTTGGAGTTAGGGAAAGACCTAGTGAATGTCTTAGTTCCTAGTTTTTAGGCTTTTACTTTGTCTCTCTATCTCTCCTTTCTCATATTCTCTATATGTAAGCCTATTTTTTAAATTGAAAAAAATACTTAACCTGATTTGTGTCAATTCCATACTCATAAAAACACTGTTACTTGCCTCTTTAGAATGAAAATTATTGAATTCATGTCTCCTAAAAGCTTGTGACTAGTGTATGCTAATGGTTTATTAATGAGTGACAGTGAAAGTGAATGATTACTTTAATTTTTTCCTCTCCTTTTTAACTATTTTTAGGTATTAGTACATCCTTATATGTTTCACATTATGCTTTAATCATCTTGTATGTATGTCAAGTGTAAGTTTTCCTTAGTGTCTTTGAGATACCTATTGATCAAGATACCTTAGATCATGCATCAAACTGAGCCTCTATATGAAATATTGATGTTTGTAGACCTTAATTTGAGATTTAAAATTAGTTTCATGTCTTTATTCATCCTTCTTAGATAATATTAGACAAGTGGAGGACACATTTTGGTGTATCAACTCAATTAGATAGGTTTTCCTTTCAGTTTACCTTTCCTTTTCCCTTACAAGTTGGTAGTGTAGAGTAGAGATCCTAAATGATACATCAAGGGGAGATACTCCTTATAATATAGATTTTTAATCAGTATATTAGGCCACCCATGGCCTAGGATTGTCTCCATGTTACTTCAAATTGTGAAGTCCTAAAACTACCTTCACAAGGGTACAAGTCTAGTATAAAATAGTTTTTGGCATGTTTGGTGGGAAAAACATCCAAGTTAGTGGAAGGATTGTTGGTTTTTTTCTTATATAGATCAACCTTTGGAGGCATGCAAAACATAAATGGTATCTTCAAGTTTTATTAGTTGGTTCTAGTAGCCCTGACACATATTCAAGTAAGTTGTGTGTTGAATTCACTATTTTGATGAAGTTTGATGGGTGAATATGAGGAAAATTCCTATGCTATACTTATTTATCATCCCTATGATGATTCATACCAACCTTTTCATGATTTATATGAGCCTAATCAACCTTACCAATATTCTTATCAGTTCTATGATCAGTCTTATCAAGAGTATGATGGTTCATATCAACTTTATAATGATCCTTATTAGCCTCATTATAACCCTGACTTTATGCCTCAATAGCCTGACCAAGACTTACAAAAATCATACTCATATCCTCCTGCTCCATTTACAACTCAAAAAATCATGTTTCCCCTACCATATCCTTGTTAGGATTCAAGCTAAATATGCTAAAGTCTGAAGGGGTAATGAGATTATGGGATAGAGAGTTAGATTTGATACCTTTTTACCTCATAGAGAATATGAGGAAGATAGTATAAATGTTGAAAAATAGGTGGGAAATAGTTGGAAAAAATCATTATTTTATGACTTATGAGTTGCATTAAATGAGATCCATGATTTAATGGTGGGTAGATATGTTAGTGAGGTGGGAGGATTAAGAGATCCAACCCAAAAAACTTTATCAATATCCTCCTACCCCTATTCAAACATCTTATATTCCAATTTTCCTTCTAGCTACACCTACCCTTCCTCAAGAAAACAAGCTCAATTCATCTTAGAGGCATTGTTGGGATATGATTCATAATTATGGCATGCCAAGTCTTATGAATGAATCTCCTCCCATCACTTTTAAATAACCCTCTTGTTTACCATATCAACCTTATTATGTTCCTTTTCCTCATGAAGTCTTTGACCATTCTCACATGGAGCCTCCAAGAGAGCTATTTCAACCTCTAAGTGAACCTACTAGTTTCAAAGTCCTACCTTGGAACCAAGTAGTTAAGTCTTGGGAGAAACAAGTGAAAGAGAGTTATGATTCAAAAATTGATCCCAAAGAAGACCTTGTTCCTATTTAAACTCCATTTCCCCTTCCTCAAGAACATAAAGTTATTACATCTTGGAGAAACCTCTAATAAGGCTCTCAAGACAAGAAAAGGTCTTATTTTATAGGAAAGGAAATCAAGTTGCAACCAAGATGGAACCTCAAGAATACTATAGTAATATGGAAATGGATATTGAGAAGGATGAAGGACTATTATGAAAAATTAAATTAGTCTCTCTTCAAGTATTCTTATAATAATATTCCACCCCTAAGATCTCAAGTTCAAAAAATACTCCCTCAAGTACCAAGTAAACTCATGAGCATATCCATTACCCTCTCACCATATCCCTTCTTGAAGAGGACCCTATTCTCTATAGGATAAAATATGAATTTACAATTACAACTTAGTTTCAAGAAGAGTGTAATGATTTAAGTGTGCATGAAGAAGACATACTTATTGGTACTTCTATTGGTGAGAGCAATGGTAATTTACTTTTTAGACATGATGAAGAAGTTGCAGTAGAAGATGAAGGATATATTGACTTATTTAAAAATCTAACTTTTGATGTGATTGAGCATGAAAAAGAGAAAATTAAGGTGATTAAGGAGTTTACTATAGTAGAGATTCAATTAGATTCCATTCATGACACTTTAGGTGTGTAAGAGAAGGTAAATCCTTGTTTTTATCTCCTTGTATTAGTCAAGAGCATAATAAGGACTTGTTTAAAAATTTGGAATTAGGTTACTCACTTCTTCCAAGTGATTATGAATTGAATAAGGCAATAAGAGGAAGTTTTGGTGAGCTAATCAACAAGCTAGAGAAATATCATATTGAAAATTTGTCATTTAAAGAGACATCCTCACTAGATTATGATTTTTTTGGAATACTCAACATGGGTTAGCATCCTCTAACCTCATTTATAGATCTTGGTGTACTTTTAGAATATAATGATGATCTCTTTTGGCCATAATTTCTCAAGGAACAATAAAGTCTCTCTTTTGAATAAAATTATGGATAAGTTGGGAGCCTTTAAGAGGATATTGAGGTCTAAGTATGCCACTTTGATCAGTCATATGAATTTCATGATGTAGCAGGTCTTACAAACCAATATCTAGCCATCTTGGAGACTATTGCCAATGAATAAGAACAAAAAAAGGTAGAAGTTGAAGTTTTGGACTAGTATGTGCTCATTGGAGATCTATTTCTTGATGCATACCTATTACAATACATGTCAAATGTGTTGTCAGTCAGAAAGAAGGCTCACCCAAGTAAGAATTCAATCAAATGTGATTTCATACACCATTGCATACCTCATAAAGTAACTGATCCAAAAAACTTTCCTTTTGATCCTAGAGGAGGATTATTTTCAAGTTAGTTGTATTTAGTTTAGCTTTCCTCCATGTACTATCCTAGAACATTAGTCTGATTATGTTTTATTTCAATAAGTGTTTAACTAGCACATGTGTTTTATTAGTCTAGTTTCTCTACTTTATTATTTTTTATTTTCTTGTCTTTGAGGAGTAAGGCAACTATTTTATCTAGAGTCAAGAGTTTTAGTCTTTGGTGAAGGCCTAATTAAGATTATTTTTGAATGTATGACTGATATTATGAATCCAAAAGATATGTCAATGGTCTAGTTCATAATCATATTAGGCATGTTTCCTAGCTGAATGTTTTAGATAATTTTTTCTTATATTATTTAAAAGGATGACAAAAGAAAATCAAGAAGGGTATAGTTATTATAACCTAATATGTTGTGCACACATTGATTCAGATGGTTGTAGATATTCCTCTTTAGCTTGGGAGGAATGACATGTAGATAAGAAAGAAATGAAAAGAATGGTTTATTAGTTAAATAGTAGGGTGGATTACCTAGTGAGAGATAGATCCAAGAAGCACGTGTTTTTTAGGAGGTTATCAGTCCATGATTTTTAAATAATTAAGTTTAAGAATCAAAAGATAAAGTACTTATATAAATAATAGAAGGTACTTAAATTAATTATAATAAGTGCTTGATAAAAGAATAGACAAAATTGACTAATTATAGAAATAAGTAGATCAATATTAATGCTAAATGTGTTAGGTATGGTTCAAAAAATATATTAAGGCTCTGTGATGGGGTAGAGGGAAAGAAAGTTGGATTTGTTTAAGGTTTGGTGGGTGAAAATAGCTTATTATTATTTTGTCACACAATAACCATCGGTAGTTAGGGTGATCATCAGTGGTTAGGGTAATCATCAGTAGTTGGGGTAACCATTAGTGATTGGGTAAAATCATTAGTGGTTAGGGTGACTATCAGTAGTTATTATGGGTTGGGTTTGGTCAAGAAATGGCTATTATAATGAGGTCATATAATGAAATTATGAGAGATGGGTTGGTTTGGGTTGATTATGAAAAAAAATAACTACATGATTGAAAATAGATACTTATCCTATTGGTTGTTGATTTGATGAATGATTGAGATGGTCATCTGATAAACTTGTTGATGGAGTTTGGTGTAATTTCAATGGATGATAACACTTCAAATATCTATCACACTTATTAGTTCAATGGATCACTAGAAGAACACCTAAAAAATGAAGTGCTAATGTAAGAGGCTCTAACTCTAAATGTGGATGCTTAATTAGTTTTAGATCTGGATCCCTTTTACCTTATCCTCCTCTCTTTTTATAGGAAGGAAGGAAAAGTGCAATAATATGTTAAAAATAAGTTTATAAAAAAATTCAAAGTTAGCTTTCACATGAATTGTCTCACATAAAAATTAGAGGAGCTAAATATAAAAATTCAAGTTGGATTTGATTAAAGTTTGACTGTTTAGGTGATGGAAACCTAACCATCAATAGTCAAGCCTAACCATCAATGGTTAGGGTGACTATCAGTGGTCAAACATCAAAATATAAGTTTGGTCAAGGTGGGTTAGTTTAACTTAGTTTTGGTTTATGATTGAAATTTCAAGGTTGGTCCTTAGGGGATCTAGGGGTGTTTCAACACTTAGAACCATAGTGTGAAATTTTTTAGTGTCTAAATTTTACCCCTTTTTATTATGTAATTTGTATTAGCAATCTACAAAACAAAAATAGATTATGGTTTAAACATTTGGTTTCCCTAAGCTTGGGAATATGTGTTCCCCCCTCAAATTGGGAATCAATGAGCTGAAATAGAATTAGCTAAAGGTTTGATAAGTCGTTAAGTTATTATTGAGTTGGATTATTGATAGGTTGGGCACTAAAGCACAAATATATGCACAAAGTGTGACTAAGTGATATAGCATAGATCACATAACTACTAATTTGTCATGGTTGGTAAAAATTAAGGTTGTTACTAAAAGGACAAGTGACAAGTGGACCATATGACTGTATGTGATGGTTGGGTTACACTTGTAAACTCAAGTCTCTTAATCAAGGTGAGTGTAGTCATGGGTATCCAATGTAGGAAGTGTTCCTGAGAAGACACAAATTGGTTAGGTGTGTGTAACATAGAGTAAGTTCAAAAAAAAATTAATATTTTAATTTAGTTGGTGTTGTCAAAAGGACCAAGGCAAGGTCATCATAAAACATACACTAGGTTTGATCCAAAATGGCTAAGTGTGAGGTTTTAACATGGGTTATAGTTCTATTTGTCACAGAAGGTAATCTCTTATGGTGGGTAATTAATTTGGTTTTAGGTGAAAAATTTTGTATTAAAAGTTATTATTCAGAGGAGAAAACCCAAAGGGCTAATCATCAATGGTCAGGGTTGTCCCTCAAGGTCAATTGTTAGTGGTCACCCTAATCATCGATGATCAAGCATCAGCCCTAAAAAGACAAAGATAAAAAGTGCCACCATGGGTCTTATTTACTCATTTAAGTGTATTGACTTTGGTGTTTTTTTATTTGACTAAGTAGACCAGAGGTTGGACCAATGAGGATGCAACATGGGTAAGGTAGGGCATATGGCCAAGTCATGAGTCCCAAAGTTCCTCCTTGATGACAGTCAAGGAATGAGGTAAGTACCATGTTGAATTGGTAAACTAGATTTATTTTGGTAAATGCTATCATATTTAATATTTGGTTGTGCATTGATTATTTATTTTGTGGGTAGTGGTTGACTTAAGTTTAGGTTTTTGATAGTTATGGTTAAATTTGAGGTTGATTTTGAAATTATAAAGGGTAGGGTAGTTAGGTTATGGTAGAATAATTATAGGTAGAAGTATTTTGATTAAGTATGGCTTTTGGGTAGGTGTTTGGGAAGGTTAGAGTTTAGTGGATCATTGGTGGTCACATTACAGTGATCATTGGCAGTCATATCCAATTGTCTCTACTCATGATCACCGATCGATGGTTGATAAGGGATTGTCATAGGTCATTGTGTGATGACTATCGATGGTTGGTCTCCTAATCATTAGTGGTCACCATGACCATCAGTAATCATCAAAAGTTGGATAATTTTTTGAAAATTTGGTTAATGTTTAAGGATTTTGAATGAGTCAGGGGGTATGTTAGGTAGTCTTATGAATGTTTAGTTAAAATTAATGTCAAAGGTTTTGTTGTATGTTTGATAGGTAGTAGTTAAAGGTTAAAGGAAAAGTTTAAGGTAAAGGGTAATTTTATAGGTTAATAGGTAATGGTTAAAGGTTAGATTTGAAAGGTAATAGTTATGTTGTAGGGTGAAGGGTAATGTAGGGTAGGTTGAAAGAAATGGTGTCACTAGGTATAGGTGAATTAGGAAAAGAGGTATAATTCATAGGCATAGTGTGTTAGTGGACTAAGGCTCTTATTATCAAACCTTGTAAGTATAGGAGAGGATCTAGATGTGAGACTGAGTGCCCTAGATCTTTGATGAGATTCATTGAGGGATGAATGTAATGGACTGGGCCCATATAGAGCAGGTGGGACTTGGTGGTATGATGCATTAATAACATGTTTTGTGGGATGTGAGGATGATAGTGTCACTCATCAAGAGATGGGATCTTGCCACTAACACCTTCCTACTACCTATAGGTGAGATGACCATCTTACCTAAGGATATCCATAAGATTACATGGCTACCCATATGGGGTGAGCCAATTTACCATATTGAGAGGGAGTATGATGATTTTATCAACATTTTATACAAAGATGACCTTGAATTTTTGAGGTGGCATGTAGGAGGCTTCATCTATACTCAGTTATACTAGAGGGATAGAGGTGATAGGTGACTATTAATGATGATCGTAGTAGTCTCATGTTATGCAATACCAAATTTAAGTAGTAGGAGGTTCCCTTATTTATTGTTAAGGGTGATAGTTGAGATGTTATTGGGCCACACAATGTTTGGGTAGGTGCCTGTGTTGCCAGTTTAAATTTACAAGGAGCTATGGAGATTCTAAGATCATAGGAGGTACAAGATCAGTGTCAAATTTGTCCTTTACTATTGGCCTTATGAGAACATTTAGGTACTAAGGCCAATGGGGATACCATGGGACGGGTATGCTTAGATGGGTTTTTGAGTTGGATTTATGTAGTGGATATCTAATTTTTCCCTCTTAGGACCAAGTAGAGGGGTTCATGATATTGACTAGTTCAAAGGTTTATTAGATGCCTTAGTCATCAGAGATGTGATTTGGAGACCATATGTCAAGTTTCTAGAGTGGGCACACTATAGGAAATAAGCACTATCATTATAGAGCTATCGATGGATCTATAGTAGAAGGGATGGTGAAATAGAGCTCATTCCTTTTGATAGGGTATGGTGACAATTTGGCCTAGTTTAGGATATTTTGGGTCCATTATTGAGATATAGGTGGGAGGATGTAGTGTTCTTACTACCTAGGCCATAACCAGTTCACATTTTTATTAATCATAAGGAGTTTCCCATTAGGATAGATAGGGATGATGTACGTGTTACATAGGTCTACCCTGCATGGTACTAGGCACTTTATATGGTGGCTAATTTTGGTGGTGATGGTGGTCAATAGGTGATGGATGTTAACCTAGTTAGTAGAGGTGGTCAGTAGGCTCAGGTACTAGGTGTTTCCCTAGATATATAGTTAGTGACTACTTAGAGGGATTAATTATGAGTGGCAGTAGTTGTGGCATAGGATCTTATGGTAGCATTATAAGCATCCTTGAAAGTGGAACAGGGTTATTTGGCCACCATTATAGGTGAGAGAGACTAGGCTAGGTCTCAGATAGCCTTGGTGATGTAGGAGAGATATTCTCTCTAACAAGTAGGGGGTGAAGTACCAGTAGCTACAAGACTGATAAGGATGATTCCCATGTAGAGATATACAGTAACTATGGAGGAGTTGTGATAATATGAGGCCTTAGTATTTAGGTGATGCCCAAATGAGCCCTGATGAGGTGAGTACATGGCTAGGATTGTGGGTGGTGCTAGCATGGCAACACTAGGTCAGTGGGTTGCATCTGTGGGAGGGTAGATAGGGGCAGGAGGGTAGACAAGTGGAGGGTAGGCTCGAGGAGGTAGTGATGCACTAGGAGATGTTGGGGCCTCAAGTTCTTAGTTTGTTTAGGAGACATTATACTTATTATGTATATGACTTTTGATATTGGCCTGTGAGCTAATGCAGTGAGATTTATATTTGGAGAAAGATATGTATATTATTATGCATGATGATGTTTATTTATGAGATAGATTTTTTATGGATTATGGTTCATGGTTATGATGTTCATGTTGATTATTCATGATGTTATATTGATTATGGTTATGGTCATGATGATGTGAATTTGGACTCACCTAGCTAGGAATGTGATGATATATATCTTTATTCATGTCTATGACAATGTTTGGTTATGGATTTGATGCTATCTCAAGTGATTATGATGAGAATTTGATGTTGTTGATGACTAGGATGATGTTTATGACATTTATGATTATGGTTCTTGATGATTTTCTATATGGATGTGATGATTTAATTTCATGTTTGAGATGATCATGTTTATGACATTGATATGATGATGATGTTTATGCTAAAAATTTATGAGTATGTGCTTCCTTATTCAGATTTAGACATGTGGTGAAAATGGTTTATTGTTCATTGTTTATGGATGTTATGATGCTAATATGATGTTAATGTTATGTATTTTGATGATGTTATGTGATGTGGTTATGATTATGTTCATTTTTTCTAAAGTGAAGCACATAAAGTAAGTTAAACAATAAAACTAGATGTGAGAAAGAGAAGATAATTAAGAGACAAACATCTAAGTGAATATATCAACCAGTATGAGAGGGTAAGAAGAGGGAATGATGATTCTTATTTTGTAAGGACTAATACAAACCAAATTTGGATTGGCTTAAGGAACATAATCCCTTTGAATGCTTCACATTAGCATTTGTTAGTTAGTTAGAAAGGTATCTTGATCACATAATGTCAAGTAAGCTCAAAATACCTTGTTTGTATGCATAAAGGGGAGATGGATATAAATGGAACCTTCTTGTGAGACTAGTATGCCTCTTTTAGAGGTTACCAAAGAGTTAGTATAAACAAGTCTATATCATATAAGGTGTATATTGATCGATGTGAGAAGTATACTCATGAGATCCAATTACAGCTTTCAAAATTATTTTGATTTTTTTTATGTCTAATAATGGGTCTATTTCTATTCTTGGGAGGGTTGGGGAATTTGATCAATGTGGGAAGCTTCCAAAAAAATTCTATGATTTGACAAATTTTTTACTTAGCCATCCTTCAAGGGAGTGGTCTAAGTTTTGTGTACTTTGTTTAAGGCTTCTGATAGCTATCCTTTAAGGCATCAATCTACCTTACATTGAGAAATTTTGATATGTTTTTGGTAGCTACCCTTCAAAGGATTAATTTATGGATGCTAAGAATAACCCATGATTATTTGCTTTTGCTTACTATTTTTCTTGATATAGACTTGATTATATAGGATTAAAGGTTCTCCTTTTATGAATGGAAAACTAAAAACACAAGAAGTATGAGTAGGTATGACAATGGTTTAGGTGACAATGACCATGGGAATCCATCCTAGGAAAGGGATGGAAATTACCATTATATTAATGCCATGGGTAAAGCCAGGGTACCCATTATTCAAGATCAAGCTATGATTGTGATGGATAATCACATGATTCAGTTTTAATTAGTTACCCATAAAATAGGGAGATGAATGTGGTTTGAAAATAAGGGATGAGCTTAAGTTTGAATAAGAGATGAGTTTGATTCTATTTTAACAAAACAAAGCATGTAGATATGAAGTATTGAGGGGCTCAGGTTTTGGGTTTCCCTCCAAAGAGGATAATCGATAAGCTCATAATCTATACTTGTATATATTATGATATGAGGTCCAAGTCAATTGAAAGCAAACTTGCCTCAGTTGCTTTTCTCCATATTGGTGACATGTTTATTTTCCTTTAGGATGAGGTCTCCAATATTGAATTCTCACACTTTACGGTATTTATTATAAGCACACTTGATGCATTCTTGATAGACATGAATATGAGTGAGAGCAGATAAATGACGCTCATCAAGTAGCATAAGTTAGGATAAATGTTCTTGATGATAATTACCCTCACAGATGAGATCTTATAGGGATATGTGAAGAGAGGGAATTTAGACTTTGAGAGGAAAGATAGCCTCTACTCTAGAAACTAGAGAAAAAGGGGTAGTACCCATAGGGGTTCAAATACTAGTAGGATATGACCATAAGGAAAAGGGGATGTGTAAATGTTAGTCCTGACTAGATACATTAACCATTTTAGTTAGCATGTTATTGAGAGTTTTTTTGGAGTCTTCCACCTATCCATTTACTTGAGGATGATAGGGTGAAAAGAAACATAACTTGATACCAAATACATCACAAATACCTTGGACTTTTTTTTGAAATATTTGCCATTTTTAGTGATGATTTTGTGAGGAACATAGAAATGATAGATAATGTGATGATAGATAAATTTAATAATAATTTATAATTTGGTTGAGATAATATAAATAACCTATACCCATTTATTAAATTACTCAGTCACAATGATGATATAATGATGTCATTATGAAGAATGGGGTTAATTTCACCAATAAGGTCCATGCCCCATTGTGAGAAGGGACAAAAATTTGTGGATATGCAAAGATTATGGCTAGGTGCATGATGAAAATTGGTATGTTGTTAACACTTAACACATTTTTTCACATAATCAAAATAATCTTGGTTAAGAGTAGGCCACTAATATCCAAGATGAAGGATGTGTTTAGCAATGGTGAGGCCACTAAAGTGTCCCCCATAGATCCCATCATATGTTTCCCTGATAGCATAAGAGGCTTCATGACTATGCAAGTAACAAAAGAGGATACCATAAAAGTTATATTTATAAATAACTCCTCCTAATATGGTATAATGTGAGTTACTTTGGATAAACTCTCTTAGAGAATTCCTACAAAGACCAAAAAGAATGATTGCAAGGTTGAGATAGTCAAAGGTTTATTGATACCAAAGATCGGGTTAGGTCTCATCCACATTAAATATGGTGGGAGAGTCTGACTTGACATAAAAGGGCTAGGTGAGTTGATGGATAATCATAGATAGCTTAGAGTTAGAAGGTGTAAATGAGATCTAAGAACCGAGTAAAGCCATCATGTTGACAAATTTATTTGTAGATCATGGGGTAGTTTGGATATGGTAGTGTTCAAATGATTCTAAGAACACATCAACTAATTGTTTATTTTATTTCAAAACATAATTATTACACCGATAAGATCTATTGATTTGATTGACCACAAATTTGGAGTCACCAAATATGTTGATCATTTTGACTCCTAAGGCTAATGTAGTTTGGAAGCCTATCAATAGGGCTTCATACTCAGCTATATTATTGGTATATTCAAAATTTAGCTTGAAGGATAAAGGAAGAGGTTTACCATGAAGGGGTATAAGGATGATGTTGGCTCCCCCACCATGTTAATGATTTTATCTATCAAATAACATGGTCACTTGATAGGTGAAGTCTACCTATGAGAGGGTAATGATGGACTCATCTGCGAACTCAAGAGGAGGTTGATTGTATGCTAAGGGTGATTCAACCAATCAGTCGATAATGACTTACCCTTTAGTTGACTTCTATTGAAGAAAATCAAGGTCAAACTTAGCAAAAATCATGATCCATTTAGCCATACATTAGTTTTGGTATGACTTAGAGTGCATGTACTTGAGTGGATTAGTATTGGTTATGACATAAGTCTTATGGTTGAGAAGGTAGTGTTAGATTTTGGTGGAAACAAAGACCAAGGTGAGGAAACTTGTCTTAATATGTGTGTACTTCATTTCATACTCTACAATCATGTGACTAATGTAGTAGACAACTTAGTCTTTATGTTCTTCATCTTGATGAGCAAGAATTTACCATAAGGAGTGGTTAGTGGTGGAGATATAAAGGTAAAAAGGTTGATCTTGTTTATGAGAAATGAGGACATGTGGAGACAAGAGGTACTTTTTAAGTGAATAAAAGGCCTTTTGAAAATTGTTGTTTCACTCAAAAGATACATCCTTCCTCAAGAGGTGATGGAAGGGTTGACATCGATCTGAGAGCTAGGAGATAAAGTGACAAATGGATTAGATCTTCCCCTGCAAGCTATAGAGTTTATTAAGGTGGTAGGAGGATTCATGTCAAGGATTAATTTGATTTTGGATAGATTTAATTTGATTCCCTAAAGGGATATGATAAAGCCAAGGAGCATTCCTAAAAAGACCCCAAAAATGCACTTCTTGGGGTTAAGGTAGACATGGTAATGGATGAGTCATTCAAAAATAATCTTGAGAATGGTTAAATAGTCTTTATGAGATTTAGATTTCTAAATAAGGTCATCGACATAGTCTTTGACTATTTTGTGAATAAGGTCATGGAAGATGTAGGTCATAGCACATTAGTAGGTTGCACTAGTGTTCCTCAATCCAAAATGCATGACCCTATTGTAGAAAGCTCCCCATAGGGTGATGAAGTTATTTTTATGTTGATCCTCAGGGGAAATTAGAATATGATTATAACCTAATAATTTATCCATAAGTGATAACATCGCATGGCTAGCTATAAGATCAACTATTTGGTCAATGCTTGGTAGAGGAAAGTCATATTTTGGGAAAGAAAGGTTGAGGTCATGAAAGTCCACACAAATTCATAGTCCCCCTATGGCTTTGGTGATAGGTGCAATGTTCGAGACCCCTTAGGGATAGTTACTAGGTTGAATTAAATTAATCGATAGGAGATGTTAAAACTCTTCCTTGATGAGAAGGGCTATGTGAGAGTGAATTCATTGAATTTTTTGCCTAATGGGCTTGGCCCTGTGGTTGGTGACTATGTTGTGGGTAGTGATGGAGGGTTCAATTCCTAGAATGTCACTATAATACTAAGCAAATGCTATGTTGAGGTCTTTTAAGAAGGAGGGGAAGTCCTGTAGCTCTTCAAAATTTAGCAATTGGATAATTTTGACAATGCATAAGTTATTTGGATTACCCAAGCTGATATCCATGGTGGATTCATTCAACATGGTTGAAATCTCAAGAGGAAGATATTTATGGATAGAGGAATCTTATACACCAAGATAGGAGAGAATGGAATCATCATCCTGACATCGAATGATATTAATGGTTGGAGAGTCATCTCTTATCATTTGAGGATGGGTCAAAGGAATGATTATAGTTGCCCCATATTTTTGATAAGTCAAGGGTTCAAGGATAATCATGTTGATGAAAAAAAATTTAGAGGGATGATATCAAAATCCCTAGCTATCAATGGTGGAGTGGACGATGAGGATGGGATTTTCTCGTCAATGATGGTAATGGGAGGTGGGTAGGTTTGTTGTTTAGATGGTGTAAAAATGAGGCTATTACTTTCATGTGGTTTTTAGGTTTTTATTAGAAATAACTCATGTGGCTCATGTTCATACCGACCTAGGCTAAATCCTTTCTAAGCACACCTATAGAGGTATGTCTTGGTAAACTCTAGTTTATCTAGGTACGAGAAGCTAGAGGTAAATAGTAAAGGTGAAAAAGAGGTGGCAAAAGTATCAAGGGGTTTATCAAGTCCCCCATAGATAAAATTTGTTTGACAAGTTAAGGGTCTAAAAGGAATAATGGTTTCGAAATTGAGGTCATAAATAGGTTAGTGGTCAAATTTCCCATATTCTTAGGGGGTAGGGAAAGTGTTTGGTATCAAAAGGTGATACTCCCCAAATGAAATACATTAGAATGTTGATTTCAAATGATTTATTGTGGGTATTTGGGTGGAAGGGATAGAAGAACTGATGGGTGCCTCATTGGAGAAGAAGATGGGATTTCATTTTTTATTGGTGAAAGTTTTTTAGATGGAGGAAGGAGAATGTCATTGGGTCGGTATGTTATATTGCATGATGTAAAGGGTTTGAGGTCAGCTTATATGGTAAAAATTTGACCATCAATCTCAAATTTAATGCACTAATGTAGAGTATATGGAACATAACTCATAGAATGAATCCAAGGGCATCCCAACAAGATTTTTTACTATAACTCTTTTTCTACTACATAGAAGATCAAAGGAAGGGTGTGGGATCCTAGGTGAATGTGAAGGGTGACAGTTCCTAAAGTCATGGTCATGTTATCATTTAATGATCAAAGAACTATTGAGGTTTTTGACATGATGTTATTAGGTAATTAGAGTTGGTTATATGTGTGGGAGGGGTTAATGTTGATACTAGTTTCCCCCATCAATCATAACCCTATTGATGTGGGTCTGGTTGATATAGGTGATAATGAAGAGAGGAGGGTCTGGATCATCTAGATAGATAGAGGGTATTTTCAAATCCTTGAATGTAATAAGGTTGGAAAAATATAGATCTCTAATAAAACTTGGTAAAGTTTATGGGTCTTCTAGCCTAACCTCTATAGATTGCAACACTTCTACCATTATTTGGTGATGATAGGGTGAGGTATTGATCAATTCATACAAACTCATCTTTACTAGCATCTAGTGAAGCTATTTTAGAACTACTAATTAGATTGATTTAGATGGATTAGAGTGAGAGGTTAAAAATATGAACACTTTGGGTTAGGTTAAAGGTAAATGTGATTGGTGTTGGCTAGGTGGTTGGGTGGAGGAAGAGGGATATGTCCATGGAATGGACACCTTTGCCTTCCCCTTATGCTTTGGTTGAGCTTGTGATCATGTGACCACATGGATGGTATGGATCAAGGGAGGATTTATGATAGGTGATTGCCTTGGTTCTTATTCACTCTAAGGTGAGATTGGAGGGGTAGGTATGTGTTGGTTGATAGCTATTGGTTCTTGGACCGATGTTAGGCTCATAGGGGGCTCATCTAATAATAAGTCATCACCATGATATAGTTGATGGGTTATCACTTGGAGATATTTATAGTTATCCATGTCATGCCTAGGTTTCCTATGGTATGAACATATTAATATGTCATTATACCAAGATAGTTTAGGAGTACATGGGTCAAATGGTCTAATAGGTGGCAAGGTTAAGCAAGATACCTACAATACCCTCTATAGGATGGTTGAGTAAGACTCAAGAAATGGTGACAAAGAGGTAGAGGTATTAGGTTTGGTAGTCTAGGTGGAAACCCTTTTAGGAGTGGGTTTGGTGGTAGAGGTTTTGGGTAAATGAGCATTCTTGGCAGATGGTTTCAGTTTTAGTAGAAAGGTTGATAGTTTGGGGTTATAAGGTTTTAGGGTAGACATTCAAGAGATAATTAGTTTGTTTATATCTATTTGGGAGATAAGAGGTATGTTCATAGGTGTCTTGATGAAAATAAGTATGGATGAAAGTAAGAGTGATGGTGTAACCAAAATTGATGGTTGGGTTTTGATTGGCATGTTTGGTTTCCCAATTAAGGTAGAGGGGTGGGGTCCCAAAATAGAGGGCAAAGTGGAGAAGGGAGGTAGAGTTTTGGGTTTTGGGTTTTTAGGTGGTTTTAACTTATTGGTTGGCTTAAATTAAGGTTTTTTTGATAGGTTTAGTGAGCTTAAATATAATTTTATCTATGGATCAGTAATGTTATGAGTAGGAAATATGCCAAGGTTCTTGGTGGGTTTGGTTAAAATGGTAGAATGTGATTTGGTAACTTAAGTGAGTTTGGTTCTAGTGGTGATGTTGTAATTTGATGGGTAGAAGTGTCTAATGGGTGGGTTATCATGATAGTGGATTTGATAGTGGAAAGGGTAAGTTATTTTGATGATGAAGGCTCTAGCTTGGTTCTATAAGGGAGTCCAAACTATTACCAAAATGTGGCTTGATCCAGGTTAGGGTTGGATATGAATTATAAGTTTTTAACTAGTCTGGAGAAGGGTTTATAGATGGGTATGAATCCCTCGATAGTAGATTTAAAGGATAGACATAGGGGTTAAGGGTAAGTAATGATTACCTCACCATTTTCTTGATTAAAATGTTCCAATATCTAGGAAGGTGACTCCTCAGTGGGATGTGTAGGCAAAGTGGTTTCTTCTTTAGGAGTGATTGTTAAAGGAAGAGTGGATTATTGTATGATTATGGAAAATGATAAAGTGGGAAGGGTTTCCTCCTCTGAAATGCCTATCAAAGGAGAGGTCAATGAATCCACTACCTCAATAAGTGGAGTGGGGGAAGAGGTGATTTGGTCAATGATTTCCTCATTAATGAGTTTACCAAGAACTATATTGACTGTATGGGCCTTATGAGCATGAGAAGATTCTGCTTTATTTTTGTTATTGATAGAAGGAACATGGTTAAGAAATGGTTGTCTAAATATGTCAAGTGATTGGTTCAAGGTTGTATTAGGGTTATCCAACACAAGTTCCCCCTTGTCAATGAGAGTTTGGACAACATTCTTAAAGTTATTACACCTACTAACATCATTTCCAATGACTCAATGGAAGGTGCATAGTTCACTCTCTTTATACCAAACCGATACAAGATGAGAGGAATAAAATTATCGTGAAGGTTTGATGATGGGAATCTATATGATATTGGATTTTAAATACTTCTCTAAGGCCAAAGTATATGACTCCCCAAATGGGGTAAATTTATTCTAGGTGTTACATTTTGGGCTCCTAGTATTTTGATTGAAGGAATTGGAAGAGTTAGATTGGTTGACAATTGGAGGAGGTGAAGTCTTAAGGAAAACCAAATTCATAATTACCTTGTTATTTTAATTAGTGTTGGTTTGATTTTTTAGTTTAGAGGAAAAAGCCTCATTTGATTTAAAGGTAGAATTCTTATTTCTCAATTTCAACTTCCCCTCATCAATGGCCCTATTCTCTAGTTTTTGTGTCATGGTGAAAGCTTCATCAAAGGTCCTAAAGCTTTGAACCCATAAAGTAGAGGAGATGTGTTTGGCACAAGCCTGGGTAAAGAGTTTGATCAATTTAGGTTAGGGTAGAGGGAAGGAGAGTTGGTTTATTAGACTTCTCCAATAGGCCATGAAGTCAGTAATGGATTCATCATCAAATTTTTGAATAGAGTAGAGATTAGTGTTGGAGATTTTCTTAGAGATTTTTATGGAAAAGTGATCTAAGAAAATCTAAGCTAGTTGGGCAAAATAAAAGAGGGAGTGCTTTGTAATAGAACTATATAATCTAATGCCAAACCTGATAAAGACATGGGGAAAGTATAAAGAAAGAGAGCATCATTGTAGGAAATCATATAACATGAATGTCTAAATGCTCTTAGGTGTTGTTAAGGGTCCTCCTTACTTTTAAACTTTGAGAACTTTAGAAGTTACCATTGAGGAGGATATGGTCGAATGGAGATGAATGGTTGAATTGGTTCATTATAGATTTGGTCATATGAAAAAATATGAAGTAGTCATTTTATCCATTAACATTTTGACAAGGTCAGTTTGGGGTTGTGTACCCCTATAGTTGTAAGGTAGGTTGTGTTGGGTTTGGGTATACATGACATATGTATAGTCAGTTTGGGGTTGAGAGGTTGTCACATGTTGGTATGTGGACATGGTTGGTTGGGATGATGCCACATATGAATATGTGGAGATAGGTAGTTGGGTGGAAGGTAGAGTTATATACCCTTGTGGGTTAGGGATGTAGCTTGGGTTTGGCATGATGGGCACATGTTGAGAGAATAATATGGGTTGGATAAGCAGTATGCTTAGGTCAGTAGGTAGAGGGTAGGTGGTGACTTTGGTACTGATAGGTGGAAGGGTGTAAGGTATGGGAATCACCAATATCTAAAATGGAGTAAAGGTAGGTAGGTAAGGAATGGGTGGAATGGTGGTGGCACTAGTATAGGGTACTCCTATAATAATGGAATTATCAGTGCCCAAAGGTTAGGTTGATCGTATACTAGGAGGGTTATTAGTTGGGGAACAAGGTTCTTGGGTGTTGCTTATTTGTGTGGGTTGGTTATAAATAGTGGTGTTGGTGGGGATATTGGTAGAGGATGATGCCTAGGTGACTAAAGGTTGGGTAGATATGGTGGCTATAAAATTTTCACCCATAAGGTGGGATGGTATGTTGTAGGGTTGGTTAATAGGTGGAACTGAAGTAGGGGTATAGTGGGATATGGTGTTAAGGTAATGTTGGAGAGTTATGGGGTTTTTATCTAGAAAGGTGGAAAAATTTGCATCACTTGGGCAACCATCCGATGGATGGTAGGAATTCTAGAAGGATGAGGACTCTCTACATTTGAGATGTACTTTATGCATGAAAGAGAAGAGGAAGATTGATGATTAGGATGTGGCTCCTTATTTTCTTGGTTTCTTATTTTTTGCCTAGTTAAAACCATGCAGATGAAGAAAGGAGGAAAATACAAGAAATATCCCAATTGAAACAAAGAAAATACAAGAAAAAGTCAAGAAAACTAAACACACACTAAAACACATTAAATCCTAAGGTTATTTTTAGTTTGTCTTATGGTTTATGCCTTAGGTTTTAAGAATTGTGTGGCTAAACTTTGGCTTATAGAGCCGGTACTAGAGAAGAAGTCTATGGTTGGTTTTAGCTTGTGTTTAGGCTCTCAAAGGGATCTACATTGGAAATCAGTATATGGCTTCATATTAGGGCCTACCACCTCACTTCACACACCATAGTGATAAGGGTGTTGGTTTTTTAGCCAAGATATACTGATTAATAGAGATTATACTCAACTAGAGAGCTAAGTTGGTTCTCCCTTGCTGATGAAATCCAAGTAGGAGGACCAGGAAAGGTTATCGCTAAGTAGTGAAATCCTAGTTGAGCTATATGTCAATGTTTTTATGCTTGATTAATTATTATTGGTTTGGTCTTGTGTGTGTGATAATATTGAAACTATGATTGATTCACTTTATTAATTAATTTATGTGAGCCAAACTAAGCAAGCAAACAATGTATGCAGTCACTTTTAAGCCTAAAAGGAAATTTTGATTTCATTGTATGAGCATAAAGATAAGAAGAAAAATCACCTAGATGCAACTATGAACCCAAGAAAAGACTCAAGGGTCCCACTTATCATGCTAGAATGTTTCAGACAAATTTTACTTATATTCTTTAGAAGGAAGAGAAATGAAACTCAAGAAGGGTATGGTTAGTAAAATCTAATATGTCATGTGTGCATTGATCCAAATGATTGTAGATACTCCTCTTTTGCTTGGGAGGAATGACCTATAGATAACAAATCACTAAAAACAATGGTTGGTTAGTAAGATAGTAGGGTGGATTGCCTAATGAGAGCTAGATATGGGAATCATATGCTTCTTAGGAGGCTATCAATCCATTCTTTTTAAATAAGTAAGTTTAGGAATCAAAAAATAAAGTACTTGTATAAATAACAAAAGGTACCAAAATTAAGTAAAATAAGTGCTTTATAAAAGAATAGATAAAATTGACTAATTATAGAAATAAGTGGGTAAATATTAATTCTAAATAGGTTGGGTATGGTTCAAAAAATAGGTTAAGGATCTATGATCAGGCAGAGGGAAATAATGTTGGATTTGTTTAAAGTCTGGTGCATTAAAATAGCTTTTTATTTTATCACACAATGACTATCGGTGGTTGGGGTCATCATCGATAGTTGGGGTTACCATCAGTAGTTAAGGTAACCATCAGTGGTTGGGGTAACCATTAGATGTTGGGATAGACTATCAGTAGTCAGGGTGACCATTTATGGTTACTATGGGTTAGGTTTGATCAAGAAAAGGTTGTTTTGATGAGGTTACAAAATGGAATTCTAAGAGATGGTTTTGGGTTGGGATAATTTTAAAATAGAAATAAAGTAACTAAATGATTGAAAACATATACTTATATTATTAGTTGTTGATCTGATGAATGATTGAGGTGGTCGACTGATAAACTCATTGATAGAGTCTAGGGTAATTTTAGTAGAGTAATAATACTTGGTTTTTGTTATATGGATGGTAGCACTTCAGATCTCTATCACACTTGTTGGTTCACTAGATCACTAAAAAAAACCTACAAGAGGAAATGTTAATGCAAGAGGATCTAGTTTTGGATGTGGATGGTTGATTGATTCTAGATCTAGGTCCATTTCACCTTCTCCTCCACTCTTTTTATAAGGAAGGAGAGGTGAAACAATATGTTAAGAAGAGGTTAAACAAAAAGTTAAAATTTAGCTTTTGCATGCATTGTCTTGCACATGAATTAGATGAGCTAAATATAAAAAATCAAGCTAGAGTTGACTAGAGTTTGATTGTTCAAGTGGTGGAAACCTGACCATCGATAGTCAAGCCTAACCATCGATAGTTAGGGTGACCATATATGATCTAAGGTCAAAAACTAAGTTTGGTCAAGGTGGGTTAGTTTGAGTTAGGCTTGGTTTGTGTTCAAAAGGTCAAGGTTGGTCCCTAAGGGGTCTAGGGTTGTTTCAACACTTAGAATCATAGTGTACATTTTTCTAATGTCTACACTGAGTCACCAAAATGTTGATAATTTTGACCTCAGAGGTAAAAATATCATCCCTACCACTTGAAACTATGCTTATCATGCCTGCTTACCCTTTTGTTCATTTTGTTGGTCCTATAATGTCTTTGAAATGGTCATCCAAAACCTTGATTAGCAGAGTTGAAGGTAAATTTGATGAATTTAAGGTTTTGGTCATCATGACCATATGCTTTTCTAGCCACCTTTTGACCTATTTTAGGTTGTTTTAAGAGATTAAATGATTATATAACATCTTTAGAGGCCTCATGTCTTGTTTCAAGGTCATAACATGCTTTAAAATTGATCAAACTAGTTGGTGACATGTTTGAATAAATTTATGACCTGATTGACTAAATTTTAGATCACTTTGTGGCTTATAGAATAGGTTTTTCATGACAATAATAGTATAATATTAGAATAAATACATGTTTTGCATTTTAAATCATGAAAAGGTATAATGGATACATTTTTCAATAGTTTCATCAGGCTTTTCAAGTCATTATAACATTTTAAATGCCTAAAGGCCTATTTTGGGATATCCATATAGATATTCAAGGTAAATTTGACCTCCATGCATATTCAATACCTTATTTATTCATAAAAAATTCAAATACATGATATGGAATGATTTTTAGGTGTCAAAATGGATAAAATTGACTTATCTCTCATATTGACCTCCTTAGCAACTCTACGAAGGCCATCATTTTTTACTCAATACAGGTAGGAGAGAGAGTTGGGTCTAAATGTATTGAGAAATGATAAGTACCGTAATGACCTTAAATTTAGTGGCATTGGTTTTCAGATTCATTCCCCATATTTATAAATAATCACTAAGAGTGTAAGGGAGTGATTATGTCCTAGTCATGTAGACAAGGTCCAAGTTTGTCTATGTTTCTTCACTTCAAAGCTCGATGGAGAAAAATGGTTATGGGGGGATTATTTAAAGGTTAAATATGATATTTTTCATGGTGTACTCATCATATAAGTTATCTTGATAAGGAGTCTTTTCATAAAAAACTGGTTGTCTATCTTGAGTTGAGTTTTGGCAGTTTTCATGCACGTTTGATATATGAACTGAATGTTATTCATTTTCAAGATGTTTTCAAGTTCATGTTTTAGATAAAATAAACCTATTCCATTAAATCTAAATTTCATGTACCTTAATCTTAAAATTAGTCTTCCTTGAGGTAGTTTGAGTGAGATAGGTCCCTCCACAATGAATGGTTGCAGGTTTAATGAGCTTCTAATGTATGAGAGCATCTCAGTGAGGTCAACATGATCTTGAGGAGTTTTAAAAAAGTGATTTTAAAAAAAATTGATAAATTCTAACCTCACCTTGGGAAGATAATATATATTAGGTCTTAAGAATATGTTCTCTCAAAGCTCAAAAGAGCACTTGTAGGCCTAATGATTAGGTTAGAAGGACAAAATGGTAAATGACATGTGCATAAGAGTCATGAGGGAATGAAATAAATATGGAAGAACATGAAATATAATCAACCATTCTCTAATGGGTCTTGAATTTTCTAATGACACTCTTGGGAGCAATAAATCCATTTGTAGCCTTATATACCTGAATTACATAGTTAAGAGTGTGTATTACAATATTAACAACTAAGAGTGGCTTCCAAAGGGTTGTGTTATCTCAAACATGTGTATATGAGGTGTTATTATGAATTTTCAAGATGATCTATGCCTATTTTATGAATTAAGATGATCCAATTGTTACCAAGGTACATTAAAATCATAAAAGAAAGCCTCTCAAAACACTATTTAACAGAAATTAAGGATCTTTAGCAATTTTTAAGGTAAGATCATGTTTTGGTTTCCTTGTTAATTAAGCTCTTTAAATGATTCTTAAATGGATTTTATGAGTTGAGTTAGAGTCAAAAAACACTTTTGGAATCATTTTTGTTATATCGCCTTGTCATATGTCTTTCTTCAGTCTATACAGTGAGTCAAAAGACCACCTACAATAGTTAATCTAGGAGTAGGCTTACTTCAAGAAGAATTATGTTGAAATACAAAGGTAGGTGGATTTTAAGTTTATGATATCAATTTATATCAAAGATAAATTAATAATCTATCATCTTGGGAGCATAAGGTAAGTGGAATGACTAATATACACATACAATCAAGTAAAGTCAGTCATCTACAACCATGACCTTCTAAGCATAAAAAACCTTTCTATGTAATATGAACTAATCTCAAACAATATGAAATTATGAAATATATTATTTGAACATAAGATCAACCTTATTTAGGATAAAATTATATAAGCACAATAAAGTCAAGGCAAATTTACTTTTGCAGACCTACAGTCAAGGACAAATGTGCACCTACAACCATACATTTTGGCTCAGTTAGTAGTCCATATGCAATGAAAGCTTGTAAAGGTAAATAAGAGAAAAAGTTTGGAAGTTTTAAGATGAAAAATCAGTTTTTTAATATTGTATTTGGATATAAAGTCACAAAGAGTCTCTCAGAGTAGAATATCTCTTATACCTACAACCAAACCTATTAAACCTATAGTCAAAGCAGGTGAGGACACAATGAGTTATACTACATTACATGAGTAAAGTGTGTGATAATATTTGAGGTTTTTTATGCCTTAATAAGATGATAATAGATCTTAATCCATGTAAAAAACCTATTCAAGGTCTTATATCACCTTATTCCTCTATTTTTTAAGCCAATGAAACACTGTATACATACCTACAACAAATGCAAGACACAGCTAGTCTTTGTGAAATAATGAAAATGAGGGTTAGGGATGAATTTGAATGAGATTTTAGAGTAAGTAATATAATCCATTTAAATTCAAGTGTCTTTTAAATTCATATCCATAGGGGTAGAATACAATCAAATGACATTATCCCTTTTGAGACCTATAGTCTGACTCATAAGCATAATGAGAAGAGTGTATTTCTCACCTGAGATTGAGTGTCTAGTAGTTTAAAAGAGTGTAAATAACCATGATGAATATCTTACCAAGTTGTGTTATGAGATAAGGTTTTAATTGATGTTGAGTAACATAGTTTATGGACTCTAGGGTCAACAAGCTCAATTTGCACAAAAACCCTCCATGATGAAATTCAATGTTGTGGACCTTTTTTAGAGGACAATGATTATATTAAATAATGTTAGGTCAATTTAATATATCATTTAAGACATATTAATATATTTATTTGATGATAAAATGGGTTTTGAGGTCTTAAGACACAAAATAACCTTCTTTGACTTTTATGCATAGTCATCCCAACCAAGAGGCAAATTTGAAGGTTTAGAATTATTTTCAAAAGTTACATGGATGGTTGAGGTTGTTTGAGGTGTTTTATGTGGTATAATTATGAAATAACATGACATTGGTTTATCCCTTTGATCCCACAACTTCATGAACAATCAACTAGAAGACAAAGAACTCTATTTTGCTTGACAAAGAGCTTGAAGAGATCATTTTGTTTGCTCAAAACTTTTTTGATAATTTTTATGATAACTCAAGACCATAAGAGATGATTTGGGGGTCCCCTAACACAAATTATTTGCATTGGTTTTTAGAAAGGACCCATATCCTTTATGAACCATTCTTAAGAACTTAAAGCCCTCTAAACCCTCCTTAAACCCTACAATTAACCTAATTGAAGAGATATGTTTTTTGATGAATTAAAATTCTATTTTTTCACCTCAAAATGACCCTAATTAAATTTTCAACTCCCATAAGCTTCACTTCCAAGTATTTTTTTACATGTGCAAGTACAATATTATACAGAACAAGGCAAAAATGTAATTTTTAGATTGTTTTTGAGGGTATAAGTTATGGAGTGATATCAAAACATTTATAGAGCCTTATGTGGACTTT
The DNA here is from genome assembly GCA_037957365.1 of Torreya grandis. Classification (NCBI taxonomy): domain Eukaryota; kingdom Viridiplantae; phylum Streptophyta; class Pinopsida; order Cupressales; family Taxaceae; genus Torreya; species Torreya grandis. The sequence goes on along the minus strand of JARHVA010003625.1, from coordinate 1,266,937 downwards.
AAATAGGTTTCATTATCATAAATAAAAAATTATAGGTCTCACAAGTTGTTATAAATCCCCTACAAGTTGGACACAAGCTGAATGGTGTCAAGAACTCGGTTTTGCAAGCCAAAAATCAATAGTGAAGGCTTGAGAGTGCAATAAAGGAATTAAATATTAATTATTGAGTTTTGTAAGGGTCCTATAGGTCTCATCAAGTCATATTCAAGGATAAAAACCTAAAAATCTCTTACAAAACATCTCCAAAAATTCCTTAAGCACACAAAAGCATATATGCTTACAAATGGCCATTTCATGGTTTGCCCTTATACACAACATTCCAAAATGTGAAATTTTTCATGGAGGATGGTATTATTCTAGGTAAATTTAATCAAACACTTTTGTCTAGTTTCATCTATGTGGGTTCTCATTTGGGTCAATTTTATCTTTTTAGTCCTAGGAGGCCTAATTAAGCATAATTGGAGAGATAAATTACATAAAAGAGATACTTACAATTTGATTTGGATCATGAAATTATGTATTAAGATTTAATGGAATAGAGGGTACTCAAAAATGTGCTCAATTTTCCAAGGTGATCCTTACATTATTCTAGATAAGGATCTTTACCAGTTTTTAGGACTTCAAGGAATGAGTAGAAAAGCATGCTATAAGATAAAAAATGCATATTTTAGACTACTTTATGGTTCAAAATTCATTATTTTAGATCTTAATTTAGTTTTATAAGACACACATGAATGGATTTTTTCTAATTTAAAGTGAAACCCAATTTTCTCTAACCTATGCCTCTTTGGTCAAAAAGGAGTCAAGTGATCAAAGCACCAAGTTGATGCATAGAAACATTTCAAAAAGATTTATTGGTGTTTATTCTCCCTCATACACCTATTAAAGAATTAATATTTAAATTTCAGTTGGAAAAAGGTTGAAAAGGTCTCTAGGACTCGTAACAAGACCCTCCTTCCTTCCAATGTCTAGTCAAAGAGGACAAAGTCAAAACAATTGAAGAATTCTTATAACAACCAAAGAAATATGGAGAGAGCTCATAAATAATTGGATAAGGTTTAAATGGATAGAGAAATTAATACTTTACTAATCCTTTAAGGCCTATTTTCAAGGAAGTGACTTCTTCACTAAGAATATAGGTATATGCAAGCAAAGATCTAGGAGATTACATGGGTCAAAAACCAAAAATGGATGATAATGACTTATTCAAAACTTTAAGACAAGTCTCATCTCTACCTATACACCAATTTTGTGAAGGAATAAAATATATATTCAAGGAATTATTATGTTACAGTTAGGGAAGTACCTAATGAATGTCTCTCTCTCTCTCTATGTAAACCTATTTTTGGCATTGAGAATAATCCGTAACCTAATTTTTATCAATTGCATGCTCAAAAAAATACTTTTACTTGCCTCTTTAGAATGAATAAGATGGAATTCATGCCTCCCCAAATCTTGTGACTAGTGTATGCTAATGGTTTATTAATGAATGATACTAAAAGTGCATATTTCCTTTCATTTTATCCTCTCCTTTTTACCTATTTGTAGATTTTAGTTCATCCTTACAGGCTGCATAGTGTGCTTTAACAATCTTGTATGTAGGCATGTGTAATATTTCCTTACTATCTTTGAGGGACCTATTGATCAAGTTTCCTTAGATCATGCATCAAGGTGAGCCTTTATGTGAAATATTGATGTTTGGAGACCTTAATTTTAGAAGTGCAATCAAGTCCATGTCTCTACTCATCCTTCTTAGTGTATCACCTTAGTTAGATAGGTTTTCCTTTCATTTTACCTTCTTCTCTTTTCCCTTGCAAGATGGTAGTGTAGAGTAGAGATTCTAACTGATACATCAATAGGAGATAGACCTTATAAACTATAGATTCAATCAATTTATTATGCCACCCAAATCCTAAGATTTTCTCCATGTTACTTTAGATTGTAAAGGCTTGAAACTATCTTCACAAGGGTGCAAGTCTATTAGATAGTAGTAATCACCTAAAAGTGGATGCTAAGAGTGTTATTTGAGATAACCTAATCCTATCTTATCCCTAGACCCATCTTAGAGCCCTTATCACACTTTTTTAGCCATTATGTAGACCAAACACATCTCTAATTAGCCAAAACATAGTCCTAAACCTGAATTCCCAAATCTTGGCCCTTCTTGCCCAGTATTTCCTAGCTAGACACTAGCACTATATTAAGGACACTAGAGACATATGGCATTAGTTTACCCAACATGATGCTAATGTCTCTTTCCATAACTCTCTGAAAAAGATATAGTTTTAAATGTGTAACCCTCTTAAGGTTGGCCTGTGCACATTTTATTATCTATATAAGATATAAAACACTATAAATATAAGACTATTAGACTTTTATCCCCTAAATGGAAAATATATGAAAAAATCTTATTCAAATAAGAAATAAGTTGAGTAAAATTAAGGTTATTAATCTTTATTCTATCTTACTTCTACATACTACCATATGTGATTTCCTTAAGCCAAGATTTCAAATATTTCCAATCTCAATCACACTTAAGGTATTCAATACCACTATCATTATATAATTCACTTACACTTTCAATAAGTACTAGGTGGGAGAACTACATCAGGCTTGATCCCTCCTTAGAGTATTGGTATGTAGGAAACTCTCTTCACAATAATGTGTTGAGGATGTCCAACCTATCCTACTAACGAACACACATTTTCAGCTCATGACATACTTTCAAGGAGGATTAGGGTTTGAAACTTAAAATCAACTATTATAGGCATAATATAGAGTTCTAGAATTTGTGCACAAGAACAAAAATTAGAAACACAAGCACAGGTGCACCTAGAAATTAGGAAAAATCCTACAAATAGGACACTAGTGCCATTTTTAGGATACTATAGCCATATGGTACTCCTATCCAAGTGGGGCACTATTTTCTAGGGAATAATCTAACTCTAGGACCCTATTGATGACACTTAGACCTATCTATAACCTAGTTTTCATCACCTAGATCTTCCATGATAGTTGTTTTCTATATAAGCCTCTATTTGCATATATTTATTATTATTTTTAGAAAGTCAAATTTTGTAACAAATTAGTGGTTATTTATTTCACTAATTTATACAACCCATCCATTTAATCTAACATAGGATTTTACATTAGTAAAACCTTAAAAGGTTAAAATAGATCCCAATGAGGGAATGTGTTGTCATGAGTCTAGGTCCCTTATCCTCTTTTATTTATTTATTTGGGAGCATAAATTTAATCATTGGTTGTAAATGTTTTGATCCATTATGGATAAGAGTGGGATTTTATACTATTTTTATGTAGAGTGGGTGGGAATTATTCTTATAGTTTTAGATGTTTTATAGGTGTGTTTTGAGGTTCCAACTAGAAGGTAAAACATCTAAAACTATAAGAAGGGATCCCACCCACTCTACATAAAATAATTATACCAATATCTAACCCAAAATAAATAGATCTCCTTGCATGGATCACTAGATCTATAACTAGTCTTAGTTGGTTGTTAATCTCATATATATAGTTTCACAAAAGGACTATGTCTAGTAAAGGAAGACCAAGAACCCTTAGTTACCTTGTCTAATTCATCTATTGAAACCAATTCAAACAAACCCATACCTATGGCTACACCCATGGAATGGCTAGTTTGGTTTTCTATCAATGTTACTAGATCATTTTATGACATACCTAAAAAATCATAGAGGTGTCTTCCATGATTCACACCTAGTTGAGCATGCACTACTAAGGAACATATAACTTCCTATAAGACAATCCTCAAGCTCCTTAACATTGAACACAAACATGTGGATTTTATACTCTTTCATTTACTTTTATGGATTCTCCCTATGATTGGTTCTTAAACCTTCATATGAACTCCATCATAGTATGGAAGGAGTTTAATAATACCTTTCTAGCTCATTTTGGATAATTCATTGATCCCAACATCCTATACTAGTATTTTGATAGAATTTAGAGAGAAAATAATGAGTCCATTAGGACATTTAATTCTAAGTTACAAAAGATATATAGTTGGGTCACTTCATTTTATATACCAAATTCCCAACTAGCTTTATAAATATACAAGACTTACCTAGATCCTTGGATTACAATATTCTTACATAGAGATCCCCTCATTGTGGACTTATGTTTATCATATATTGAAGCCATTAAATTATATAGGCAATTAAATACTCAAGGCTAAATGGTTTTTAATATCCCAAATATACTTCAAAATTTGTTTGAATTTAATCATATCTTAAATACTAATAAAAACATGTCTATTCCACAACCTATGCTAGTAACCAACCAACTCCTATTGAGACATGTTAAACCTAATCAACACTTAGATTTTCTTGGCCCAATAAATTTTGAGGTAGCGCCTCAAGATAAAAACCAAGCATTGATCCTTGGAGTAAAAAATTTCCAAATCATACCCCAAGTGTATACTAAAAATGAGTTGGATGATATAAGACACATGGTGCAAAAGCTTAATAACGATTCTTAGGCCTATAAAGATAGGTTGGGAAAAATGGTTGTGAAAATTACAAATATAAATTCACCTATTAGAGATACATTTTCCTTTATAACCATTTTAAAAAATAACTATAACACTCAATACATTTTTAACGATCATTATCTATGAGTTGGCCCTACCAAACTAGTGTCATGTGCATAACATAACTCAATACATGGAGATTGGCATTATTGAGTTTTTTAGTTCTTTTGAAATATTTAAATGGGATATGGATGACTAATAAGTGGTCTTAAACCTTCTGAATGGCAATTCTATGTTACTAAAACCCTTGAGTTTACTAACCAAGAGGATAATTAACCAGAAGAAGCCACCAATGAAGTACATCATTTCTAACAATGCCAACAAAACAACTATACCCTTAGGAGTCTGAAATAATAACAACCTATTATTACATCTACTCTCATAATGATGGTGTAACCCTCCTAATCATAGATCAATGAATAATCCTCCACCTCCAAATGCTATTAACCCCAAATCCCTTGAAGAGGTGTAGCTTATTCTTAAAAAAAATAGGCCAAACATAGTAAAGGACATGAAGAAGATCAAGAAAAACATCACATAGAATGAGCTTACCCAAATCAATATACAAAGTGATATCCTCTTAAATTCCTTGATAGACAAACCAACCAACCCATCCCAAGCCTAAGGCTACACACAGCAATGTGATCAAACATAAGAATAAGGTTGAGGTTTCTCATTTCCTCCTCATGGTCTGACTATTTCGAAAGAACTTAAAAAATTATCTAGCTAACTCAGGAGCCTATAAAAATGTCATACTTGATACAATTTATTAAAGGTTAGGGATATACATATCTAAATTAGATAAAATATTAGTTTAACTAGACAAAACTAAGGTCAAGGTAGGGTAAATTTTAGTGGCCCATATAAAAATAAAATTGGGTAATATTTTGGAGAATTTAAAAGTATGTATATTTCAAAAGTCTAGAAAATGTTAATGGATGATCTTTAGGCATGCAAGTGAATAGACATGTAAAATATAACTTGTCATATAAGGTATGCTAACATGTGACTATATGAAAAAATCATAGACAAATGGTATAGTTTTCCTATATGATAGGCCTTTACTATTCAATGAAATGAATACCATCACATAAAAACATAATGTCAAAATATAGGTCTACTTTCATTTGAAATTTATGTTATCATTCAATAGTGTTGTTATCATTAAATAACATAATTTCACTTGAAAATAATGCTATCACATGACAAAAATTTTATATCTCAACAAAATTTATCTCGATAGCATTATTGTCACTCGAAAACATTGTTTTATTTGATATTGTAAAAATCTTGATTTTATAGGGACCGGGAACTAGAGTATATAAAAGTGCAATAAAAAGGAGCAAGCCTCATAGGCTAAAAGATAAAATCATAAAATATAAATATCAACTAAATAACCATGTGGAGGAAAACAATAAAAGGAAAGTATATGATAAAGCTATTCTAAGAGGGGGTATTCCTCTGCAGGTACCTTTGCATCCTCTATCACCTTCTCCTGCATGACCTATCTATTCTTTATGTTTTTGACCCTAGTTAGACAAGATCATTCTATGTCTCTTATTCATATGTTCCTTCATAGGGTTATTTATGGTGGGGGATTTTTAGGGGTTCTTATGGGAAGAATTATTTGCCTCCATGATAGGTTGTTTCAGGGGGTCCCTTCAATATTTTTTAGTTGAGAAAAAGACTAAATAATTTTGGTGACCTCCTTGTTCATGGAATTCTAATCTTGTATTAAACCTTATAAACACATACCTACCTCATGAAGCTTATTATCAAACCTTTCTAGTATATCCTTGTTGGTTTTAATCACCTTTATCAGGGGGTATTGTCTTTCCCCATTACTTCCCCCAAGATTTCTTCCTCCATCAAAAGGATTTTAGGCTTGAAAATAGAGAGTTTCAAGGGAGGATCATTAGTTGAGCTTTTGGAATTAGGAATAGCATGGGAAAAACTAATTATCAAGTGATGAGATCCTAAGGTAGGATCTTCCTTAGAGGATTCATCCTTAATAGATGACCCCTTTGGCAAAACCTCCTTACCCTAAAGGGTCTTATCATGTTTTACCAATTGGAGAATAAGGCCCTGGTATATGATGGGATTGGCTTCATTGATTTGGTATGTGAGAGCAGTGTTCTCTAGGGATTCTAGGAGGTAATAAGGAAGGATAATTTTAAGGCCTTGAAAATTGTTCATAAAGAGAAAGTGATGTGAAAAAATGAGGGTATACTTACCTTTAAGGGTGAGATACTTCATTATTTACAAGCAGACTTCAGGCCAATAATGTAGAAGATCTGAGGGAGCAAACCCCTTTTTATCCATTTTAATGATCTCATTTGTCTAAAAAAAAACCTTTACAAAGTTCTTAATTTTTTAGTTGGCCCTTTAAGGATTTTTTTCCTTAACATGACATCCTTGGAGCTTCACCTATCATCTCCTCTATTAAAGAGACATTAATGCCTCTTACTTCCATAACCCTTTTATTATATATTTCAACAAATTCCATTGATAAGTAAGCATCATGATCAGTGACCCTCAACATAAATTTGGTGAGGCCACCTCTATGTATCTTCCTTTAAACCTTCTTCATGCTTCTAAACTATGATCAAGAATTCAGTTCAAGTTAGTACCTATATCCCATCTCAATAATAGCCTGAAAGCTAAAGATGGAATTTGCCAAACCTTGGTAAGACTTAAAGTTAACAACTTGAAATAAAATTGAAGTACATTATTTCTCCCACCCTTTATTATTAATTCTCCACATGGTGGAATGATGGCATGTTATGATTTTTGAAATTTTTTAATTAAGATGTAATATCCATACATGTGACAGTCGTGCCATCATCCTATCAAGAAGTGAATTTATTTTGAATAATTGACATGACATTTTTATGGGCATGGCATCCAAAATGCTTGGTAGATAAAATAGGGAGACTAACTCTAATATTATCAGGTAGGTCTACTACCCCATTCCCCTTTAGGTATGTATGAATAATGGAAGAGTGTGTCATCTCCATCAAGCTCTGATTGGCATCATCTATTATGTATTTTTTTATGTGGGAAGGGGTGTTTTTACCTTATAAAACATTAAGTATATTGTTGGAATCTCATTAAATGGTAATTATATGCATCTTGAGGTTGGAGGCAAGTTGAATGCCCCAGAGTGTTACCTTAGATTTGAACACATGGTTTCTCTAAATTCTTGGGGGGGCGGGGGGGGGGGGGGGGGGGGGGGGGGGGGGGTGGGATATGTAAGTAGTGATTAACATTCCCTCTAAATTTATTATGGCTCCTCCTCTTACCCACAAGACCTCAATTTCCTTTTGAATCTCTATCAAATTTTAGCTTAACCCAGCCTTCAGCTAGAGGCTTCCACCTAACATGTTTATGTACCAAATCTTTAGAAGGGGACCTAATTTATTGTACTAACTCCCAATTTCTAAAGATTAATTATTTATAAACAAATATCAAATTTTTGTCCATGGGGGTAAGGCTCTCCAATTCTTAATGATGGCATGAAAAATATAGAGGAAGACCACTTTTAGCTAGTGTATTTTGTTTGAGAATAGGCTATCATTTAGGGATTTGCAAACATTCCAAAGCTAGTGTGGGAGGGAAAGGTTCCAAAGGAAAGAAAGGGATGGAAGGCTCCAAGGAAGTTTCCATTGCCTAATGAGATCAAGAATGTTGTCTGGTTTAACCCATGAAATATTTAATTTTTTCAAAATCCAATCAAATAGGCATAAACTAAATGGGTAGGACATAAAAAAATGATTGACCAAGTCTTCATCTTCCCTATATAGTGGTCATTGGCTAGGTATTATGAGTCCTCTTATTTCCAAGTTATCCATAGTTAGGAAATTATCTTGAGCATCTAGCCAAAATAAGAAATTTACCTTAGGAGTTAGGTGTTTGATCTATAAGTCTTTTTAATAATTACATTCATCCTCCATATTTAGATCAATAGCATGTCTAGAGGAGATCGATTACTTCCTACTATCTTCATCCTCACACAAAAAATGATCTTCCTTAGGGAACATGGGGATGTGAACTTATCTGATGGAATAATTGAGATTTTAAATCACCTAAGCTTCTTCAGTAGTGTAGCCTTCTATTGGGGGACTTTCCAAAATTTTTCTTGATAACATAGGTATAAATTAACAACGTAGTTAGTGCATGACACCATAGATATTATATGATAGATGCACTATCAAAAAATAGTTATGCTACCAAACAACATCTATGTTGTTTGACATGTGATAATGTTGTCGATAAGTGACAACTATGTTGGTGAGTGAAAAAGTGCTTCTTGATGGTAGTTATACCAATATGTTTTATAAATTTGGTTCTTAAATGATTATGTATTAGATATAATGGTAAATAATCTCATATTTACTTTTGACATTTTGGAGAATTACATTTATATGTATGAAATTTATTTTAAATAATAGGTGAGATTACATATAAAACTAAATTTCACCAAGATAATTTAGGTGAATCCACATTGTTCACCGCCCAATAAAATAGACAAATGCCAATTTCTAAAACTAAAGTATTTACGAATTAATGACAGATATTCACTAAAATTTACCATGGGTCAAGGTGTTAGGCGACCTCTTTAATGTGCACATGTATTCAAAATCTAAACATAGAGTATGGTGATTCATGGATATTCAAGTAGTAGAGATCATAGAAGCTATGAGATGCTACTCAATAGGAAATGGCCCAAGACCCTTAATAGGTGTATGGACATAGAATTCTTGCATATGTGGTTGCCTTAGAGATATGTGGCTAATAAAATTCTTGATAATATAGAGTCTAGGATGAAATATATGATTACAAAATATATTTTTTCAATGAGAAGGTAAACATAGTATCTTATGACATCAACATTTACACCCAATATATAGAACAAGCAAAAGGCAAAGATAATGATAATTTTAAATAATTAGGATTATGGTCCTTATACTTCAATGGGGCCCATTCCAAACAAGATTCTGAAGTTAGGATTATATTAGTTAACCCAAAATGCAATAACATTTGGTTTCCTATAGGTTACAATACCCTTGCACAAATAACCTTATAAAATATAAGTCCTTGATCTTAGCTCTACATCTAGCCCTAAATCATAAAGTTAAAGAGCTAAAATATTTTGGGGATTCTAAATTAGTAGTCAATAAGGTTAGGATTAAGTTTTAGTGTGAGTTATCTTACTTGATAAAATATAAACATAGAGCATGTGACTTGATAGAAATATTTAATGCATTAATGACATCTATATTCATAGAGAAGAGAACTAGGATGTGAATTCCATCTCAACTTTGGTTATGAATGTAGCTCCTTTACATCACTCAAGGCTTTAGAACCTTTCCATACATATTATACCCTACCCTTAATTCCCATACAACATTGAGAAATTTTAGGTTTTTGATGATGATCATCACAATTGGAATTTTCAAACACCTTTGGGATATTTAGAGCTAATATCATACATGAGAAGGATAGAAACAATTACCTTAGTTAAGACTAAGTCAAATATGGTATTATAAACTTAAGAGAAAACTATATTCTAAAGGGTATGATATATTTATATAGAGTGTTTGATCTAGATAAATCAACATGCAAACAAAAAATACCAACTTATGTTGACCATCAATCATTCATTATAAACATAGAATTAGATGGTCAACCCAGAGATGTCCACATTGGTCATGATTATACTTTGACTAAAATATAACATCTCAAGAGATTGATCATGTGATATAGAGATATCATCTCTTAGACATACAAGTACATTAAGAATTTTTATCCTAGTGTGTTAATGCATAACATACCACTCAATCAAGGGTAAAATTCATTCAAGTAGACACAACAACCTATGAACCCAATCGTAGAACCCCTCATTTACAAATACATTCACAATATGATCTCAACTAGGATTATTTTCCTAGTTTATCACTCTACATGGGTGGATAACTTAGTTCATGTTCATAAAAAGAGTGGATAAATTAGATTATGTGTTGATTTCATGAACCTAAATCAAGTCTCAGATAAATACAACTATATTTTACACTCTTTACATGAAATCATCCAGATGGTGAATTGGTCTAAGACAATTTCCTTATTTAAAATATTATTAGGGTATGACCAAGTCTTGGTAAACCTATAAGATATGGTTAAGAATTCCTTCATTAAAAAAATGGGTACCTTTGCTTACAAAAGGCTACCATTTATCCTTATAAATGTTGGGGCCACCTTTGAAAGAGTAATAGACTTCACCTTTAAGGGATTAATTGGTAAGTGTATAATAATATGTATGGATTATCTAACAATATTATCAAAACATAGGTCTAATCATGTTAACCACTTGAAAATAATATTTTAAAGGTGCAGAAGGTATGGTATCTCACTTAACCCAAATAAAAACATGTTTGGTATCATAGAAGCTAAGTTACTTGGTCATATAACCACCAAATAAGTTATTTATATTGATCCTAAATGTGTTAATGAAATTTGTAAAACACCTTTTACTAACAGAAAGAAAGAATTAAAGTCATTCTTTGGAAAAATTAACTTTGTATACAAATTTATATTTGGTTTTACTTATATTTTTAAGCCTCTGAATGCTATGCTAAAATAGGAAGCTAAAGTGGAGTGGACTCCTATATAGTCAAATAAGCTTTACAAGACATAAAAATGTTATCATGTAGGCACCACACTTGACCATCTTGAGCTATAAAAAAGACTTACATTTCTATTCCTCTTCCTCTAAACACACCATAGTTGTTATATTCACTTAGACAATTGATGAAGAATAGAACCCCATGTATTTCATAAGCATGAAATTAAAATATGTAGAATTGAAGTACTCCACCCTCAATAAGCATGATTATGCTTTGGTTAAGTTTTCCAAGAATATTCAATGCTATATCCTCAGGAACAAGGTACATGCCAATGTATTAGACCCAGTGATAAAATTTATGCTAGCAAAGAATGAATTGGGAGAGTGTAGAGGTTAGTGGATGGCTATGTTTTAAGAATATGATCTAAAAATCAAACCTACAAAGTTGGTGAGAGTTCAAGGCCTCACTTAGCTAATCATTGAAATTAACTAGATAATCACTATGGTGCATTCGTATCAATCATAAATGGTTATCTAGGACTGGTAGGACCCAATTATCCACTATCTTCTCTATAGTAAACCTCCTCTAGGATTGAAAAAAGCACAAAAATATCTATGAGGCTAAAATATGCTCATTATATGTTAAATAAATAATTAATATACCAAAATAAATATGAGTAAATATACCTTAGGTGTCTATCAAAAGATGAGGCAAAAGAGGTCATGACAAGCTTTCATGAAAAGTTGGATAGTGGTCACAACTAGATAACAACAACAACACATCCAATTTTACAAGTTGGGTATTATGCCCCATTGTATTCACATATGAATTCACACATGTATGCACTTACCACAAGTGCTGGACATTCACCAATAAGTAATTCCATACATAATGTTAGAACATTTAATGTCTAAGTGGTTCCCGTTATGGACCCTTAGTTAATTTTATTTAATTAAATAGTAATAATGATTTACTATTTATAAACATGGGTTTAAAATATCATGTAAATAAATAATAAAACATATTTATTTATTACTTTTGGTATTAAATGTTATTAGGGAGATGTTGGACATATTGTTTAAATTGGTCCACCTCTACACCCCAATATCAAAAGGGATTTACCCCTATGGTAAATTACATTAGACATTCAAACATACTCAGGGGATTAAAAGAGTTTTGTGAATGCATGCTTGAGAGGAAGTGAGAAGGAAGAAGTGTGTATTGGGTAAAAGTTTCTCAGTTAATGAATATCACTTTATGGGTTTTAAACCTTTTTAGGTTTTCCCACATTATTTCTTATGTCATTTGTCATCTATTTTATATGTGATTTTCCTATTCATTTACACTATAAATATTTCATATATTACCTCATAAATTCTATCATGGAATCAGATCCTGAGAGTGTAGAGGCTTGGAAAGAATTTTTATTGAATTTAACTTCTAATATCAAAATAAATTCAAGTTTTTAATCTTTTTAAGAATACAATTATGGCCTTGGAAGTAAATAATTCTATTATAAACCCATTTTGCATCATTATTGATGTTGTGGAGTCAAATATCTACCTACAATCTCCATTAATGTGTCCAAAACTCTATTCAAGAAACCCTGAGTATTTTTTTAAGAATATTTATCTTGATTGGGCATGGTTATATGGCATGGTTTAACCCTAAATTAGATATGGGGTTATCCTACCTTGGTGTTATAATAGGATTAATAATTTAAAAATGGCAATGCATAAGGGTGATATTCAGATTTACACCAAGCCAATTGGGTGTTAAACTCAGATATAAACATACACTAAATTTATTATGCTGAGTGTAGGCTAAATATAAAAATTATAACTATGATATGTATTAAAAATACGAAAAAGTAATCTACCTAGTCAATTTTAATGCTAACACAATGTTGGATCTAAAACAGGTAGAAACTAGTCTAGAAAGATATTCTAGATATGATGCTTTTGGATCTCTAGACACTAATGTCAATATGGGATGGTTGTATTGACACTAATATCTAGGTTAGATGTAAGTTTAATATATGTAATAACTATTATAAAATTATGAGACCACCTAGATGTTTTTGGGTTTGACTTTGGCTTCACTCTAGTGCATTAATATATGGGTCATGGACTATCACTCTTTATGAATTTTCAAAGCACTAGTTCTTCACCTTTATACTAACCTTGGAAAAAAAAGGGTTAGTCAACACATGATTTCTATCTAACCCCAAGGACCCCATTATCAATAGGTGTTTCCTTCATATCCAATACTCTAAAAGAGGGCCTCAAACTCATGTAGTTTTCCCCTATGTGTTGACTTATGTGTGAATCATGCAATATATCAAAATAAAGTACAACAATGACATAACTAGTAATTTATAAACTTGGGATCTTGGGTTGATCATTTATTACTTCATACCTATATATGTTTATTACCTATGACTCATGTGTAAATATGGAAGCTTTGTTCATTTGAATGCTTGATGGAATGCTTTTGATAAGTTGCCTTGGTCTCTTTTGGTATTTTTATAGGAAAGGAATGAATGAGGTTTGATATTATTTTTATATAAATAAATTTTGAGTAATAAATCACATTAAATCACTTAGTCCAACCATTAGGATACATTTCATTTGTAAATTGGATGACTTTAGGGAACTAGACATTTGCATTGGGTTAGGATACTAACGTCGATGTTAGTGTCTATCTCAAAAGTTAGTGTCCATAGAGTAAGAAAGTAATTATAGATTTAAAACTTGTAGATATGGAATATGAGTAAATTTTAAGAATTTTGGGTAAGATATAATTCATGGGTCATCAAATAATACTAGTCAGACTAAGAGATATACGCCAAGGGGCATAAGATGGAGAAAATGTGAGACTTGCATATGCAAGAAAGGTCCATAAATGAGATGAACATGTAAGTTATAATTTTACTAAGTGTATAATATTTATGTGATATATATTCCTTAAATATCATATAAAAACCTCCCTCCCCTCCCCCACTTTAAAATAGAAATGAAATTACTAGTTTAAAGTAAAGGAATTAATGCCTGGGTGTGTAGAGCACACCTTGTCTTTGCATGTTCCCAACTTAAGTAATTTGTTAATGACTAACCTATAACCAAATGCGTGTTATAAAATATAATAAATTCATATAATCTAATATTTAAATTACTTGAAACATATTAAAATTGAAAAATTAAGGTTTAGGAGTACACCCGTGTGTCGATGTGATCACTTTAACTATTGGTAAGTTATTTTGTAAACTATGTATCATTGTAAGGATATTAAACTAAGGTTAGGTCAAATATATATAAATATTTAAATTGAATATATCCAAGGATGTATGTATGTATGTATAAATAGAGAGAGAAAGATAAAATGGAAGATTCATACCCCTAACCTTAGAGCGAAAGTGATTTGTAGTTGAGATTATCTCAACCATACAACCCAATGACACTTATATCATATTGAGGTTGGATGATACAATTAATCCCTACCTAAAAACTTGGAAATAATGAGAGGTTTAATAATATCAACCATACTAAAAATTGAACCAAATACTATAGTATATTGTCTCAATAAAGTTCACAAAAGTATATGGGGTATCAATATGAAAAAGTATGTGATGTGGTAATAATCCATAAAAGTGTTTTGGAAAATAATTTGGATTTTGTAATATTAGGTACACATTGAAAAATATATGCATCTTAAATATGTCTCATGCTAAAACTATGTATATAATTTAGCCACAACTATGAATCTAAATAGTATTCTATACAAAGGAAAGTGAAGATGATCAAAAAATCAATCCTAGCTCAAAGAAGATAAATACAACTAACCCTTTCACTTGTTGGGACATATATATAATAAAGGTGATGATTAATATGGATATACTAGACCTAAATAAGGGGTATCTTACCAAACAATATCACTATATATGGTTATAAACCCTCTAGTCAAGTAATACCACACAATAACTATAGCTAGGTCCTATGTTTTCTAATCTAGTACTCACCAAAGCATGTGGGATAAAATGGGGATAATAAACATAAAAATTAAACATGCAAATAAGAAATATAATCAATTCAATATAGATATAATCCTAATGTACGGATAGAGAAATAGATTCAAAATCCATTACTTATTCTAATTCTATCTACCTAAATATAGGATTAAGAGTTATAAATACCTACCTTGAAGATGAAATTATTGGGGCTTAATATCTCCCTTGGCCAATGGTTATTTCCAAGAGGTTGTTTTGGTTTATAAAGATCAAAATTATAGGTCATCTCTAGGCTATTTGAATTCCCCTATGCATCTAGGACTTTTCCATAAGATTCTTCTCTCCAAGTGCAAACCCTAAGCAATGAATCCTTAAGTAGAATGGTGGAAGAACATATTATAAATAAGAGTAAATTAATGATTATATCTATTTGTCTCTATTGATAATGGTGAAAATGATGTGTTTATATATCTAGATCTAACCCTAAACCCTTCTAAAATTTTAGCTAATAATGTCATCCTAGTCGACCCTATTCTTTAATAAATAAAGCAATTAGGTCCTAGACTAGATTATTTAGGGTTGACCTAGTCCTGTAATGTGCCTATTTTTAGAACAAGGTTGACCTATGTGACTTTATTTGTTAAATGACAAGAAGATATTTTGTCTTAGGTAAGAGCTATTTTAGGTGGAAAATTTCTTGGAGGAATATTTAAGGGAGGTGTCAAATCTTAGGTAAATTTATAGGAGAGGTTTATGTTGATTTCAAGTGGTGGTATAGAGAACAACAATCTTGAGAAGAACCAATGGTCTACCCACCCCTTTCCCAATGCACCCTTTAAGGTTTTTACTTAAAGATATTGAGATCAAAAAGCTCTTACAAGAGAGAAATCATTATTAATTGATAAAGTTTAAAAATATTATTGTATACATATGCCCCACTCAAAGCTCATCACGTGTCACATAGTCATAACATGGTATGATGCTTTGGGAAAAGAACATAGTAACACATAATGTTGAGTTAAGTGTATTTCAGTATTTTAAAGCATAAAATAACTAAAATTAAATGGTTGAAAGGTAATGATTGAAATAAATAAGTAATGTATGTGTACCTTAACTTGTATTTATTTTTGGATGGTTTTCTATTGTGTTTGTAGTTTTGATCATGGAGGGCATAGAGACTGATTTGGATAAACCATAAGGATACAAAACTTAAAGATAAAAAATACAATAAATCTAATATAACTAAATTTGTAGGCATGACATTTTTGGAAATTTAGTAAGCTAGGATGATAAATGCTAATTTATGACCAAATGACCAAGTCAAAAACTTATAGTGAATTGTGTAACCTAAAAGACAAGGTTATTAAATGACCTATAGACTCAAACAAGTATACCCTAAGTAAGAAAGGATGACAAACCAAATCAAACTAAGGATACAAGAAAAAATGAAAATCTTACATCAATGTGAAAGTATTAACAATCCTTACTTAAACAAAGATGGGCAAGAAATGGTAAAACAACATTGATGAGTGAGTAGTAAAAATCCTTACTAAATCATTAATGTAAAAATTACATGAAAGGGAAAAAAAATGGTGGGTGAGAAATAACAATCCAAACTAACTCAATAATGGAAAAAACATTGATGAGTGAGAAGGGTCAATTGTAACTCACTCAATAATGGAAAAAGGTATAAAAAATAGAAATGGATGTAATTGTTCAAAAAGAGGAATGATAATGAAAAAAATTAAAATAAAACCAAGGCAATTATAGAAATGTAAATCAATGGTGTAAATAAAATAATCCATCGTCTCTCACGCATACTATTTTTTTAAAGATAGATAAAACCAAAACAAAGCAGTGTTAGCATATTTTAATATATGAAGAAGAGGGAAATGTAGAAGTGGGGAAATAGATTTAGAATCAAATTTTCTTATCAAGGGTGGAATGCAATGGGTGATGGGGTATATGGAGGAAAAATCAAGGTAGAGAGACTCTTTATCAAAGTTAGGACACTAAAATTAAGTTTTTTTAAAACAAGACTTTCAACATTAAGGACTCTGAATAACTTCTCCTAAACACATAAATCTTGGGTTATCAAATGAAGTATGAATATCAAACTCATGAATACTATATGCATGAAAATTAAAATGGACCTACCTTCCCATAATATTCTCCCCATTCCTTAGGACCCTTTACAAAGCCATCAATCTACTGTGAAGATTGGCTGCTTGTGTGAGAAATTAGGTAGTACTATAGATTATTTCGAATTCTCTTATCCCAATATACTATCCTATAGTACCCACCTTGGCTCTATCATAATTCCAAATATGGAGTTTTATCTTAGATTAAGAGTAGGATATGTCTTATAAATCATGTTTTTTGGTGTGATGTTCACTTTTAGATTTTATATTTTGCCTTTTGTTTTAAATTATTTGGATTTTAAAGTTTGGTGGATTTTTATATTCTTCCTCCATATGGATTCAAATAACCAAACATGGGTGATAAAAATGAATATAATTTAAAATTTTTGGATGTGGTAGCTAAGAAAGAGTATTTAGAGAGCATGGTGTCTAAGAGTCATTTATTCATGTGAAAAAAAAGTGATATCTTGACTTCAACCTTTTTTTATCTAAATTGGAATTAAAGGAAGTGAAATCAAGGGAAAATGAACATGAAATAATTTGAATTACTTACAATAAAAAAAATGTGACAATGTGAAAGGGATACAATGACAGGTAGGTATGATTCTTTACCATAAGAATGTATGTAAGTGTAGGGAAACATGATAACATAGTTTGTTGTGTAACTTGTATCCATAAAATATATAAGAACTAAGTCTAAGAATATGGAATCAAAAACTTGTAACCATTTCTTAATATTCTAAAAAGAACACTCAGTTTGGTAAAAATGTTTGAAATAATATATAGATTCTATGAGGAAAGCCTGGTTTTATCCATGGTCTTACACTGTCACTCATAAAAGATAAACCCAAGTGGGTGAAAAATGGTATTTATGAGGATAGCCTTGTCTTATCCATGGTCCTACTCTAAACTCAAAAAATAAAAACCCAATTGGGTGTAAAATTCATTGGAAAATAAAAAACTTGTGAAAAAAGAAAAAAGATATGAAAATTTGATGTATGAAATAAAAAGGTATTCATGAGGAAAATTAGGTCCTATCCATGGTATTACAATGCAATTAAAGAATTTAAAGAAAACAAAAAGACCAAAAGAGGGGACTAAGATTTGTGTATAAGATATACTATTGTAGAGGATGAGATCATTAGAGAAGTCCTATAAGAAGTGTCAGTAGGGCAATGTATAGAAATATGAAAATAAGGGAGATATTTAAGAAAAATATTTATTCAAGAATTGTACACTAGTGGGTTATTTAAAAACATGGCCTTCATTAGTTTGTAGAAAATAAGTGTTAGGAACAAGAATGTCTTTCACTAAATAGGGACCCACCATTTTTCAGCATATATTTTTATTATTTATCATGGGTGTAATCTAATTTTAAGACCAGATCACCAACATTAAAAGTAAAACCTTTGAACTTTTTATTATGTTATTTGGTGATGCAAGCATTGTATTGAAGGTTATGTTAAATAGTGAGTAAACAGTGTTCATAAATAAGGTTTAGGCCATGAAAGTGAGCTTCATGTAATTCTTCATTAGGCATGATACCATGAAGATATATATGTAAAGATGGGAATTCAAATTCTTATGGTAAGATAGATTCAAAATCATATACTAGTGAGAACGATGTTGGACCAATGGTAGTACATATGCTAGTATGGGAGGCCCAAAGTGTGGGGTATAAGTGAAGATGCAAATTAGTGTGGGTTTCGTAGGTGGTCTTTTGTAAGATTTTGTTGATAATTTTGTTACTGTCTTTAGCTTTCCATTGCATTATGGAAGGTAAGGTGTGGGAAATTTGTGGGAAATTTTAAATTTAGAACATAACTATTTCATGCCCTTATTTTTTAAATTACCACCATTATCAAAAATGATAGTATGGGGAACTCCAAAGTGGTAAATGATTTAGTTTAAGGTTAATTTTCAAAATAGTGTTTCACGTGGCATTGACAAGAGGCATGGATTCTACCCATTTAGAAAATATTCAATAGTAGTAATGATAAAAACATGACTATATTGTGATCAAGGTAATTTACCAATGAGATCTAATCCCCACGTGGATAACATCAAATGAGACTCATGATTTTGAGCTCAACTGGTGATGAATGTATTAAATCATCATGAAGTTGGCAAAGATTACAATTTTTATAAAAATAGATAGTTTCCTCTAAAATAGGCCAAAATTATCCCATATCTAGGTATTTACATGTTATAGTATGTCCATGACAGTGACCACTAAAAATTCCCCCATGTGTTTATTTGAGGAGAGGAAGAACCTCTTATTAGATCAAATAATAAAGCATGATACCTTTTACATTATGAAAAAAAGAGTGTTGAATCGAAAGACATATTTAAAGGCTTATTTATGTATTCTAGTCTTTTCACAAGAATCTATGTCTAGAGGATAGGTTTGATGTTCAAATAAATGGATGATGTTTTTATACCATGGGCTTTATGGAATAGTGACAACCTCAATATGACAAATGAGCAGATCATTTAGTTGGATAGAAGAGGGTGATTTTTTTATTTAGATAATAAATTGGGAATCATTAAGTACTTGATGAGGATGAATAAGAGATGTTGAAGTAATAGAATCAACTATGGATTTTTTATATCTTAGAATTGGCTCAATGGTAAAAGAAGTAAACTCTTTGGCTAGTGTGGCTATTATTAGATGATAAGTAACTATATTTTCACTTTTACACTTATAATCACCATTAACTAGTGATAAATAAGTTTTGAATCATCTAAACCATGTATATATGGGATATCTAAGTCAAATGTTGCTTTCATACCTAAGATGAGAGCTTCATATTTAGCCATGTTATTAATAACATCAAAATTTAACCTAAATACTAGAGGGATGATCTTACCATGTGGGTGTTAGAATACAACCTACCCTAGATCCTTGGAGGCATTTGGCACCATCAAATTGGAGGGTTTATGTGTCTTCATGCAAATCAATGGTAACTTCAGGGATATCTTCAATAGCTACTTTAGGTTTAGTAGTATCAGGAATGATATTAGCATCTTCTTGATTATTTTCCTCTAAATTATCGGTTAAATTATGGAAATAATATTTAAGGGAGATAACCTGGTTAAAACATTCAATATAAATAATGTTGTCATCGAGGAGATTATCTTGAAGGTGATTCATAGCTGGTATAGGTGTCATTAGAAGTTGGTTAATAATAACTTGCCTTTTGATAAAAAAAATTTATAACAATTCAAAGGTCAAATTCCATCAAGAGGACCATCCATTTTCCAATTCTATATCTAGGAATTAATGCTTTGGAGAAGAAATGAGAAAGTGGATCAAAGTGGACAATGACATAAGTGGTTTGATAAATCATATAGTGATAGATATTTTTAGCTATGAAGTAAATATCAAGACAATAATGTTATACTTTATTATAACATTTTTAATAGTCAATGAGGCCTCGACTAATATAGTAAATAGCATATTGTCTACCAATATTATATTGTTGGCAAAGCATTACCCAAACTAATATGGGGGTAAAAGAGATGTATAAGATTAAAGAACGACCATTTAAAGGCATTCAAAGGGTGGGAGGATGGATAAAATATTATTTCATGTGATAAAAATATTTTTATCATGAATCTATCCATTATATATCATTACTATTTTTCATAAGGGAGTTAACAAAGTAGATATGGTAAGCCATTTCTGGGATGAATCGTTGGATTTCCTAAAGATTTATGAGGTAAGTGTGAATGTTAGGAATGGAATGAAGAATGGGCATGTAGATTATACCATTGATTTTGGTAAGATAAACATCAATGCCATGAAGAGATACTAGGAACCCAAAATTTTTACTAGATTTGATGTTAAAGACACACTTAGATGGGTTAATTCTAACTTTGTATTTGATTAATCAATAAAAATGATAGCTATATCAGTGAGGTGTGTTATTCAATTATTATATTTGGTAATGAGGTTTTTAACATAGGTCTCCACAATGTTATTTATAAGATCATGGAAAATGTGATTCATGGCACGTTGATAAGTGGCTCTAATATTTTTAAGGCCAAAAGGCATTTTGATGTAGCAATTGGTGATCTATTCTATAGTAATTATTGTTCTATGTTGGAATTCATGGGCTATGTGATTTTGATTATATCCTAAAAAACCATTCATAGGTGACAAGATTTCATATCCAAAATTTGAATCTATAATAGCATCTACTGAAGGTAGTGGGAAATTATATTTTGGACACACGAGGTTAAGATTGTAGATATTGATGTATATACGAATGACCATGGAAAAAAATTTACAAATGGGAATAATGTTTGATACCCATTCATAATAATCAATATGTTTAATAAAATTGGAATCCAAAAATTTAATAATTTCTTTATGACATAAGGTGGAAATTTTGGGTGTAAATTTTTGTTGTTTTTTTCAAATAGCTTTTGCATTTGCGTAAGTTAGAATGTTATGTACAATGATAATAGGATAGATACCTGACATATAATCATATAAACAAATAAAGGTTTCAATATACTTATCGAAGAATAAGCTAAAGTTTTCATGTTCTTTTGGCATGAGTTCTTTAAAGATATTGATGGGTCTAGGACATGATGGTGTACCATATTTCATTCTTGTTGTTTCTTTAATGAGAATAACATTTTCCATCTTGAAAATGATATGGATCATTAGGAAGAGAATAAATAGGATTTGTTTAGGGTCCAAATTAGCAATGAATTTATTAAAATGAGGAATTTTTCATTTGAAGTTTCCATGTTTATGATGTTGTTGTGGAAGTTGAGTTTCTCTACCATGGAGTAACTCAAGTATGGTTTCATCACTAGGGAGCATGGATGAGAGTCCATAGTATTCCACATCTACTTAGAGATAAATTATTTTAGTATAATGGATATCATATCTAAAATTTATTTGTCAAATATCTATTTCTTTATCATCAAGGGTAATTTTAGATTTAGGTGGAATTATTGGTTGAGGTTGATTAGAATCAACTAGATTGGTAATAGGTGTATGGGGTTGTGTTTTAGATGGTGGTTCCATTGAAGTGAAGTGGATAGACCTAGTAGTATTTATATTATCATGGGAAGGAATGAGATTAGGTAGATTAGTTAGTGATACAAAATGTATAGATGGTTCTAAAATTTCCAAAGCTTCTAGAGTTAAGATTTATTCAACTACCCAAGCGGTATCGAGAAGTGGAGGATTAATGGGAGATACATGACCTTTTATTTATAATTCACTATAAATTGATATATAAATAAAATATACATCATGGTTGAAGCCATGTATTTTGGCTAATGTTTTTTTATAGTAATGTAGTCTAAGTCCTGAGATTGTCTTGAGTCATGATAAAGTTTTCATCATATGTGTGGTAAATAGTACATGCATTTGTCTCTAGAGGATCATCATAAGTAGATACACCTAGATAAATAAATTTTTGGGGTGAAATTTTTAAAGGATATTGAAATAATCTTGCCACTCTATATTTATTACATGTGAAGTCATCTTCTTTTAAAAAACTTTCTGTACATTACATGGAGGAGAAAGTTTAGTGATCTCATCAACTAGAGGTGTCATATGATAACAGGGTAACAAAGAAGGAGGAATCCGATCTAAAAATTAGGAGGTAACTTATTAGTATTTCAAGTGTTTTTTAAGTCATTTGATTGATAATCATCAAAATTGGCAAGAATGACCTATAAATCTAGATTCATGTTAACGAATTCAAGTAGAGATGTATTGTTAGTTTTTGGATGGTTGGAATATGATACTAAGATTTAGAGTGGGGTATTTGAATACTCCATGGATTAGTATTAGCTTCATGTTTATACCATTTTCCATTATGGATGAATTTGATACATTGACTACTTGAGGATTCAATAGCCCTCATGTGATGTGTCTATGGATGACCTAGGAGTATATTGTAGTGGTAAGTCAAATACTATGAGATTATTCAATATGGTATTGATTCCATTAATGATGGAGATTCAAGTAGAACCAAGTGGTTTTTGATGTGTCTTATCAAATCCTTGACATGTGAGATGAGTTTTCTTAAGGTGATCTTTAGTATACCTAGGTTATTGAATTAACCAAAGGAAGGTAACATTAATTTTTGTCCCTTCATAAACTAATAATTTTAAAATAAGGGTGGTATTGATTAAAAATTTAATGAAAAGAGGGGGATCATCAGCTCAAAAAATAATTTCATCATTAATAATATCTTCTTTAAGAAATTCTATGGAAGCTTTAGATTAAGTACAAATAGTTTTAATAATACGTACTTCTACCAATGAAGGATCTTGAAGAATTTGTTTCACTTCAAGGGAAAGCATTTATTCAATATTTATAATTGTTTCATGAAAAATTTGTGGTGATATGGAGAAGTATGAACTAAATCTATAAGGGTTAATTTACAAGGCATGGAGTTGATCTCCTCTAATAAATTCTAATGAGATTTATAAGATGAAGAACCAACATGAGGCTTGGAGGGTAAAATGTTTTTGGTAGGAATAGAGGTAGGTTGAGGTTTTAATAATGGGAGTCTCTCCTTATTTGTGTCAAAAAGTATGGTAGTGGTTTCTTTTAGAAGTTGTTTTTCAAGTGATAGTTTTTTAGCTTAGTGATAGGATCTTTATGGGTAGAT
The DNA here is from genome assembly GCA_037957365.1 of Torreya grandis. Taxonomy (NCBI): domain Eukaryota; kingdom Viridiplantae; phylum Streptophyta; class Pinopsida; order Cupressales; family Taxaceae; genus Torreya; species Torreya grandis. The sequence goes on along the minus strand of JARHVA010003625.1, from coordinate 1,242,953 downwards.
TTACATTGATAATTGACTTTATTTTCTTTCACATATTGAGAATTGGTATAATATTGGTCATAGTCAGCATCAATTATGCATATAACCTCATTTGAATGTTATGGGTTGGAAGCAGATTTTTTTTTGGATATTTAGAGGAGGAAGGTTTAATGACTTATTTCTTGTGAGAGACATTAACATAATCATGATGATGTATCTTTATGATAGCATCATGATTGAATGTATCTAATTTTTTATGCCTCTAAGTGTATCACAGGTGATCTTAGTGTTTAAGAACACTTCTCATTTTAGAATTCAGAGAATTCATGGCATGAGTAAAAGGTTTTGGTAATAAAGTTACCTATGGTGAAATGAGGCAGAGCAAATTGATTGTTTCATAAATTTATATTACTTGGTGGTTGGGAGCCACGGTGGTCCTTATGAATTTTTAAGTATCTATGCTAAATACTAATCTAGATGAATATTTACAATAAGATCTATACTAAAGTTATTTGGTTAAAAAAGAAGAAAAAGAGAAGGGTAGGGCAAAAAGAGAATGTGTGATTACTAATACTTGACTTAAACATTATGAAAAACTTTTAATTAAAATTTAACATGCATTTAACAAGTATATAATGAAAAATAACATAAGCTCAGATCTCACCATACACCAAGAAAATTTCTAATGATAATATGAAAACATATAAGTATGAACTCGATTTAATTTAAATATTTGTTACCAAATTCAAATAGCATTAGCACATTTAAATATAGAACAAATGAAATGAATAAAATTCAATATCCTTCAAATAATCTATCATAAGCACAAATTAGTAACCCTATATCATAGATGCAAATTCAAAATTCATGAAACCATTCAAATTTAAGCTTTAGAACCAACAATTGAGAGAAAATCCAAATTAACAATTGACACAACAAATTTGGACAATCTTTTTATAATTATATTAATTACTCAAGTATACAAATTTTGCTCAAAATTCTCTCCCTTTAAAAAATGGTAGTACTACCTTTCATAGAAGGGTAAGATAATATACTAGTCAGTTACGAAATACAAATATACAAAAGGTCAGGATAGTTGTCCTTTTGACAAGGTTCTAGAATATATTTGCTTTTCCAAAAGCACTGGCCTAGAGGAAAATACACTAACAAAATAGCATGTGCCTTTACAAAAGAATATTCCTCTTTTAAAATGTTACAAAGTTTCAAAACATGGAATATCATTCAACTAATTGGCTAGTGGGCCCTATGTTGGAGAACTTACTTGCTACTACTGAAGGATGTTCATGGCCTTTTAGTGTTGCTCACTGACTAGTTCTAGGTCCATAGCTAATTTTAGGAGACATTCATCTTCCTTGTCAGCTAGCTCATTCAATTCTCTATCATTTCTATCCATGGATTCTTTGATGCTCTTAGCCTCAGTGATCCTTTCACCTACATTAAAGATCATGTCTAGGATCCTACTATTTTTTGTCTTAGAATGTATTTAAATTTTACTTTTTATTTCTTCTATCACCAAAGTAACATTGTGTTTGAATTCTTCATCCTTCATGATGCCTAGGTTAGTGGGTTGTGCAGGGTCAGTGAGCATTGTCCCAAGAAGTTGTTTAATCCTTCCTATTAGCTCCTCACCATCCTTTAGGAGTCTCTCTAGTTCCTATGACCAAGCACACAAACTATGGATTTTGTCAATAATAATTCCCATAATTGCATTCAAATGCCCCAAACTTATTATTTTAAACCCAGGACTATGCCTTCCAACCTAGATGTTGATTAACCCTATAATTTGATCCTCTGAAGCTTGCCATTAGGCTATTAGACCCTTAGCCACTATATTTTGTTGTGTCAATATACTTTGCCTTAACTTCAATTTTTTTAATGTATCAAACATGTCATATAAAGATTCATCAAGAATTTTAATCATTACCTCAAGAACTAATAAGATAGATTATGTCTCAAAATTTCCCTTTTTCTTCTCCAAATTATATATCCTTTACATCATACCTTTGATGCCTACTCTGACCTAAATTGGATGTGCCTTAGCTAGGCTTTCAACATCTTATTCATAGATGGGGAGTTCACCAAGTTGTTACCTCCAACTAGAGTTAATCTTAAAAATGGATCAACCTTTTAAAATGTGAACTCTTCAGTCCCTACCATGGCATTTCTAGTTGTCACCCTCTCTAATCTAGTTGTCTATGGATTGAAGTACATAATGGTAGTTGGTTTAGTATACTTTGGAGGTTTAAGAGCTTCCATTTAGGAGTTGTTTGAAGCTCCTAGAGTCTCCATTTTCTTGTTATTTGACCATACACTAGCCAATATTATTCTCTATTCCTCCTCCTTTATCAAATCCCTTATCCATGGATTGACATCATCATGTACATTAATATTAATAGTCTTGATCAGCGCCCATGAGTGGTGCCAAGTGGGGATCTTCTACATTTTTCCATAGATGAACAAATCAAGGATGATTGGTCCATGGATGGGGTATTCATCACTAAATAAGTTGATTTCACTCATAAGGTGAGTGAAATTTAACTTTAGATTCTTTTTCCCAACTAGGACTATCACTAATTATGCCTTTCTCTTCCTCAATGGAGCCACTAGGACTAGATGCAAGGTAGGCTCTTTCCCCTTTTTTTCTCAGCCTCCTCCATTTGGGCTTATGATTCTTCAACATGTTCCTCCTCTTTATTAGAGCCATATGCCTTATCAAGGACCTTAAGGGCATCATCCACCATCTCATCAGGATCCAGGGTGTAGACACCTAAATCTGGCCATCGATAACCTCTAACCAGGCTTTTGGATAATTTCCACCCAAAATGTACAATTTGGCCTAAAAACACTAAAACATGATAAATTATGTGAAAATAACATATTCAAGTGCTAATTTTGGCCAAGGTATCCCTAAATGGGGCAATGCAATTTATAGGCCAACTAACTTTGATCATTTCATTTCAAGTTAAAATGCCAAATTTACACCTAGGTGCTTTGGATTGCTCTTTCCTATCAAATCTCTTACACAAGACATATGCCTTTTTTATTTTTTGTTAGTAACATCCTAAATGGGATAGTAGATCTAACACATCTGGCATTACCTTCCAATTCTAATCCAGTCAAATTTTAGACCAATAACAAGACATTCTGATCAATTTAAGTAATTTGTGCACAAAGTGCTTATTTATTCTTAGAGATAATTAATCCAAATCAAGGCCTAATCAAGAATTCCATGGAAACTTATTGAATAATTTGTTTTATAAATGAATATTGAATATCTACATCATTAGGTGACCTCATTTCTTGGGAAGACATCCCTAGGCCATCAATGCCACAAATATCAGGATTCATGACCTCCATGCCTCTTAATTACCCCTTATTACAATGTCATGATGAAGATAATTATAAACTTAATTGAAAAAATTGAATTAATTCTCAACCACACATCTTAATATTAGGATGGATGGTTCAGGTTGATTCTGATCATTCTCAAAAATCTATAAATAGAGAGGCCATGAACATCATTTTTAAGTTTTAGATTAAGGTAAAAGAAGGTTTTCAAGGGGCCCCGAAACCCTTTACAAAATTAAAAAATAAAAATAAAACAATAAAAACTGCCAGGACAGGCTAACCCACTAAACATCAGTAATAAAACCAAGAATTACATGGCCCTGAAACCACTAAGATAAACTAGACAAAGCTCCCCAGGTTTTACAAGGACCTGAAACCTAAACAAAAAAACCAAGCTCAATGACCTGAAATAGGCATCCAGGTCATACAAGAACCTGAAACCTTAAAAAAAACACGCAATAACAGATCTACACATTTCAGAACTGCATTAACATGAAGAAGGGTTTTTGGGAGCCGCATAAACATCTGCCTTCAGACCCCATCCCCAACCAAACAAACCCTAGAACCATCACCACCAACGCCCTAAACGTCCATTCAATCGTCAACCCATTCATCCCCTCTACAAAACACAGAGGCAACACCACCTTGGCAATCAAAATTTTGTCTTAAGACATCATGAAGCAATTCAACATAAGCTACGACCCCACAGATGGAAGGCAATGGCAAAAAACCAAATCTGGCAACCACCCCCAACAAACTCATCTTCAATCTAGCCCCTGGGGTTATCGCAGATACAAATCCCCTCTGGATCCGGTAAAAAACACATTAACTACCGCCACGAGGAACCGTTCAAGGACCACCCCACGGCCAAACCCTCTCCAAGCGCACTAAATAAGTAACCCAATAGCCAACTCCATGCCACGCACTAGATCGACAGTCAAAGCGGGAAAAAAAAACTTTCCCTAACCACGTAGAAAAATGAGCCTGTAGCCGCGCCGCGCTCAGCAACCCCAAGTCTCGGGACCTGGTCTCAAAAAGCAAGGCCGTGAGGGTTTCAGCGCGGCCGAATCCACAGCCGCTCTCCCTCTTCCCCCGTAGTAGTCCATCCACAAAAATAAAGTTCCATGCAATAAAAGATCTTGCATTAAAAAAAATGCATTCAAAAATAAGGGATTGGTGGGCCGCACAGACACCAGCAGAGGAGTAGGGTTTCAGCACGGTCGTGGACGCGGCTGTGCTCCCTCTTCCCGCTCCCTTTTGATTCCAACAACATCATTTCTAAGTTATTTTGGTGCAAAGTTATAATTCACAAATATCTTCAAGAAACCATTGCAATTAGTGTTACCATGCCAAATTGATTACAAGCCAAGCCAAGCCACAATCTAAAGGTGCCAAGGAGAGATGGAGGTAGCCAAGCTTCCATTTCCAAGGACTTCATAAGCACAAGCCAAGAAAACTACTAAAAAAAGGATTTTGGAGCATCCAAGGAAGATAAAAGAGAGTTTTCTTTAGCATTTTAGTTGTGTTTTTTATTCATGTTTGTTAACTAAGCCCTTTGTAGTTTCTAGGCCTAGAGATGTTATGCTAGTTAGTGTTTTTCTTTGATTTTGTTTTCATTTTGGAACTAACACCATACTAACCATCCTCTCTTGAGTCAAATTCCTAGATCACATAATGGCAAGCCTGATGGGATTAGATGCATCTTCACACTTGAAGAATATCATTTCATAACTCTAAAATATTTATTTGGACCTTTAAATCTCCCACAAATTGATTTTCTAACTTTATTTTGTCATTTTTGTTTGCCATAGTTTTACACAGTAACTGACGTTGGTAGGTAATACCAAAATTGATTGCATAGCTTAACTGACATCAATTGGGTAAATGACATCATTTATAAAAATTAACCATCATTGGTTGTAATAACTAACATTGATCACTATGTTTTTTCAAAAACACAGACTCGAGAGGTCTTTTTTTAAAGTTCATTGTTTCAAAACAAAAAAAGATTCAAAGCTAAAGAACATGTTGATGTTTTTGATGAAGGAAAAAGCTTAATATTTTCTCAAAACTTGTTTAAATAACCTTTTAATGATTAAAAACCAATTAGGAATCTTTTTTTGGGTTTTTAACAAAGAATTTAGATGTTTCTGGTGAATGTTTTCAAAATTTTCAATTAAGACCAAGGGGTCAAATGAACACCACCAAATGTTTCATTTTGGACTTAAAATTGAACACACTTGTCAATTATTGTTTTAAATAGTTGTTTAATCAAATTTTTGTTTGGAAAAAATATGGATGTTGCATGTATTCTCTTCCATTTGTCTCTTATAGAGAACCCTTAGAATCAAAAGTGTCATTCTTATTTAAAATAGCCTAGTCTAAGGCTTAGAAAGAAAGTCATCTCAAGGACTCCCCAAAAACTCATCAAAGTTTGGGTGACCTTGAAAATGACCTTAAAGTTTTTCTAATATCATGATTTCTTTATTTTTATGTAAACTTGGCTTGCGAGGGGGACATCATCGCCTCCCACGAGTTCTTTAGAGAAGCTTTGACCTAGGTTTTCATCTCTTGGAATTGACTTCATTTGGCTCCTTTTGAGTTGCACACGGGATGTAGTGGCACTTTGGACATCACACTACACTGAGTGAACAATAGGATGTAGTGGTTTCAAAAAGGAATAGACCTTTTTGCAATAATCCAACTGATATGGACCCAAAATCCATGCTTTTCTTTTTCTTTGTTTGGCATGAAAGTCATTGTGCAATTGATTCCCCTAGATCATTTGGAAACTTGTTAGATCTTAGAAAAATCCCCACTTGCCAAAAAATTATTATTGGTACAAGGTGAACCTCAAGGTCCATGTCGCAGTATTGTTAGAAAAGGGAGGGTGTAAAAACCCTACTATATAATGCACATTTACTTTTGGATGAACACTTAAAATCCTCTCAAATGATGTCTATTGATGGATTCCAACAATACCAAGTAACCTTGTCAATTTAGGATCTAAGAGTGGTTAATTAGTTTGTCTTGTCCTAATTAGAGTCTTGTTTGGAGTCAAAACTTGGTGTAAATAAACAATCCAAACCAAACACATAGTCTAAATTTTCCTTTGAACAAAGAGATTGTATGATGTCTGTATGAGATCATCAATTTTCCTTGTTAAAAGTTCATTAAAAGCTTGAGAGTCATATCATCCACTTTGGTGTAGTTATGCTACCTAATTGAGTCTAAACCTTTACCAAAGTTGTTTAAGTCCTTCACTTATAATCTAAATTTAGAATTACACCTTTACAAGTTCATAGGGTTGATGTGTTAAGTGGGTCACCATTTACACTAAACTTGAGGGAACTTAGGTTTAATTTCTAATTTGGGTTGAAGGCAGTTTAAGACTCATAATCATTATCATCACTTGATAGATTTAATCCATTTTGTGCTAAAAACTTACACTTTAAGTCTATGTACAACAAAATTTTGAGTTAAGAAAAGTAGTGTTATGCTATCAAAATTATGGGAAAATGTCTTTGCCTTAGAGATTTTTTGAAAGAAACCTTTTTATCACACCTTTTGGGTAGTATAGCATCATTACACTACCCAAAACATTTAAAAAATTATTTCATAGACCCTCTTGCATAGAGTTCTAAATTTGTTCCTACATTTTTACACCAATCTAAGTGTAATTTTCTCATCCTTTGTCTAAAAAATTTATAATGATCACCTTTTTCTAGATTATTCATCAAAAGAGCCAAGTTTTATACCATTTTTTATGAGAAAATAAACTATTTCTAAAGTGTCTTTTGTTTCATACCTTATACCTAGTTGATCAAGTTCATGTCCAAGAATAAAATGCCTAGTGTTTTTTAGAAGTGTTTCAAATTTGTTAGATTAAGACTTTCATCTATTTTCAAAGTCTAGCTTTTGATGCCATTTAGCCAAGAGTCCTAACACATGCCTTGTTTGAGCCAAGATTTTGGCACTGTGTTTGGCCAAAAGACCTAGCAACTTTTAAATTCCTAAATTAGATTGAATTGAAACACTTTGAAATTAGAGTTTGGCATTTTTATTTTAGGTATATTTACTTGCTTATCTTTGTGTGAATAGTGAAACATTAGATACTTCACGCTAGCTTATTTCCTCAAAAAAAATTATATAAAACTTTTGAACCTTTTGATGAATCTAAGACCAATTTGGAACATCATATGATTTAGATCCTATGATTTTTAGAATATTAAGAACTCTTTGACCTTTTTATTGTAAAGCATTGACTATGGATCCCAACATGTATTCCTACACTCATAGTGGACTCATGTATAATCTAGGGATTAGTAATGTAGTTGTGTAGGAAGAAGTGGTGCAAGACCCCTATACAGATAATATTGTTTATGAGATGTATTATTATCCCTCTTATAATACTCAATTAAGGGAACAGAGCCAAGATCTATTAGCTAACTACCTAGTTAACACGCCGCCTTATTCAGAATAGGACCAAGAACAAACCATGCAATACCTAGATACAATACCCATAGTGGATGAGTTAGTAATTCAATAGTCATATTCTACAAATATGGCTTCCACGTATGATCCATTTTTTTTAATGAAATTTGTTAGAGAACAAAGATGAGATTTTGGTTAGAGCCATAGAGGTAGGGGTCAAGTTTCCAGCAGACTTCCCCCATGAAAATTTACCAAGTCTAGTAAGAGTGCCCCACAATATCATTTATGATCAACAAGATTCTTCTATAAATCTTATGGCTCTAGTACAAACAATGTACCAAGATCCTAATATATTTGATCAAGGTAAGAACATCATGGAAGATCAATTTAACTAAATGCAAATAGCATATCAAACATGCTTAAATCTAGCATGTGATTTCTAACAAATGAACATGGTGAGTAAGACTCTTATTGACTTAATACCTTCAACAGGAGTGTTGACAGAGTTAATTAAACAAGAGAATCTAAGTTTTGACCCATTCATACAAGCCACTTTGATAGATAACTTAATGCATATGCTAGTTATTGAAGAATTGTCTTTAGCCTCTATATAGAATAGTGAGCCAAATGAAGTGGATAATGTGAAAATAGCATCCAATCTTGATCAAAGTGGTACTAATGCATAAACAACTAGCCAAAAACATGTGCCTATAGTTAATCCCATGAGCAAGTCATTATACTAGGGAATAGGAGTTTTTACACCCCTACCTCAATCAGTTTCTTCCACAAGTATACAACCTATGGGATTAGGTAATCAAACAATGGTTAATGTCACACCTCAATGATAGAATGTGATGAACCTTACTCCTCCTCAACATGTAATGAGTATTATTCCACAACAATAGGCACAATCTAGTGTATCAATGCAATAGAGGATAAATAAATTTCCACCTCAATCAGGGGCAACAAATGTTCCACCTCACCAGGTAATGATGAACATACCTCTTTAGTTGTAGACTAATATGCCAATCTAAAACCAAGCAATGACTAGTCAACAATGTGAAAATATTGGCTAGTGATAGATGCCAAATTTTCAACCTACTTTCACTTCCTCATAGGGATTCATGCAATAAAGAGGTACCCATGTTTCTCAGGTACCTACTAGATAAAAATTGGTTCAAAATGTGCCATAAATCTAGAGACAGGGTCTTGGTCCATAAGTTCCCACTTAACAGTAAGGTTTGATTATTCAGTAGCATGTCCATTTTCAACCATAGTAGGCATAGTATAGTTTTATCCCTCCATCCTAAGCACAAAATCCTCCAATTCAAACCTTTATCACCAACCTAAACTAGAACATTACACAACTAAGTGTGCAATTTAAAATACATCCTAATCCGTGAATGCATATTCATGGCTTATTTCCCAACCAAACCAATGTACCCCAATAGGTATCTCCATCATACCTTTGTCAAAGGGTCCCATTTGTGACCTCCCAACCATCTATCCAAACCCAAATTATCCCTCAAACCAATATTCATTCTAGTTTCCTATCTCAATAATTACAACAGATGAAGGATGCAATTGTTGTTATTCAAGTGGGGAAACAAATTTAAAAGTTCAAATTAGATGATGTGTGTTCCTACCCATTTAACATGAATTATTGTAGATATCATTTCCTCTAGGATTTGAACCACCAAATTTTGATAAATACAAAGGGAAAGGTGACCCTAATGCTTATTTGACTGAATTCTTTATCGCATGTCAACCAATGGCATATAGCGACATATACCTTTTGCTATTATTTCCAAGAAGCTTGGCTAGACAAGCCTTGGAGTGGTTTTTAAAGTTGCCCAAAAAATCAATAATAAATTTTAATGATCTTTCTGATAAGTTTATGCAGCACTTTTCCTATAATATTGACCATGAGATTTCATTAGTGGACTTAACACAGGCAAAGCAAAAAGTTGATGAGAGTTTTGTAAGTTATTTATAGTAATGGAGAGCCCTTAAAAGTCATTTCACCCATAATTTACCAGATAAACAATTATCCACTATGTTTATCAAAAAATTACATAGTGAGATAGCTTATCATTTAGAACTAAATGTGTGCATACTTTCAAGGAAATCATCAACAAAGGCTTATTGATTGAGTGAGCACTTATTAATAAAGGAGTCATCAAGATTAATTAAACTAATCAAAATCAAGGTACCAAATAAGGAAGTGGTCAACATTCCATTCAAGTGCCAACCTCATAACTAGCACATGCCAATAACCAAGAAAGATCGAAGCAATTCAACTGTAATAGGAATGTTGTGGGAAACGGACTAACCAAATCCTATCATGTCTAAATGGTGAAAAAATCATCTGCACCACCTTTTTAGCTTACTCCTACCCAAAAACCTCTCCAACCAATACCACAAGCACAACAACCAAAACCTACATGAAAAGTATAGTATCATTTACCATTGTAAATCCCTCATCTTAGGAGAACCGAGCTTGCACATCATGTCTTTAGTGACCTAAGAGAACCTATTGAGTCTATATTTCATAAACTTGATATCGCTAATTTGATTATTTGGCCTATACCAAAGCATTATCCATAAGGCATTCCTTATCCTCATTGGTACCATGAAAACAAATTTTGTAGCTATCATTGGGTCAATGGGCATAATCTACAAAGATGCATCTAAATCAAGAATTTAATTGAGAATATGATGGAGAATGGGGAGATAACATTGGATAATGGTGCTTTCACTTCCAATCAAACTCTTGAGATTTATCAAAACCCCTTTCCCCAACAAAATTAATAGTAACCACAAAATAATTAGAAACAACAATAGCAATGGCCAATACAATAGCAAAATCAATAGTATCAAAATCAAAGGCTAAACTAGTAAAATCAATAAAATCAGTAGCAACACCCACAATGACAGAATAATGGATCAAACCAAGGTTAAAATGGTAACAACCAACAAACCTACCATGTATTTTCACATGACTACAACACGGTTGTAGGCCATATTGTAGGGGGTAGCACTAATACCATCTCCATTAATCCTAAACCATGTACTAATCAGCCTAGACCATTTCTAAACAATAATATTCAGTGAAATTACATGGATAATCCTTCTTTGACCTAGGAGTGCATACAAGAAAACCATCAAATCAGGACTTCTCCTTTTGGACCTTATATAGATAACCCATTCTTTCCATGTGACCACATGCAAGTGTATTGACAACTAAGACTTATCTTGTCTAGTCCCACACCATTTCCAACATCAATTATAAATAATGGTTCATTATTTAATCTTGACTATATAATCACAACTCAAAGGTCAAATATTACTATCTTAGGCTCATAACCATCCACCACTTTGTATATCATCCAACCAATCATTTAGCCTTAGAATAAATGATTCATTACTGACCAAAAAATAAATTTGATATTGTGGAACAATTATGGTAGACACCAGCATAAATTTCTATTTTAGATTTTATACGAACGTCAATAATCCACAAGAACATCTTGAATGATTTTTTTACCCAATCCACTATTGCTAGTGACATATCCCCTAATAACTTTCAATCTTTCATTAGACACCTAGTTCCAACCCAACAAGTCACATTCAACCAAAGCAATATGTCTTCCCTTGGCCCACTTCATAATAATACATTATACATAGAACTTTATATTCGATGGCATAAAGTGAAATGTGTCCTTATAGACAATGGATCTGGCCTCAACATAGTCTCACTAAAGCTCATTAAGCTTCTTGGGTACACAATGGTAGATCTCTAGACAAAAATAAAAAATATCAAAGCCTACAATAATTAGGAAAGAGAATCACAAGGAACCATTATTTTTCTAGTTATCATTGTGCCTTTGACCCATGATACACTTTTCCATGTGCTTGATCTAGAGTTATCATACAATATACTTCTAGGTAGGGCTTGGTTACATGAGATTCATGTAGTCTCATCAATGTTGCACCAATGTATCAAGTTTTCCCACTCATGGATGGAAGTGAATATTCCAGGAGATTTACATCCATATGAACACTGGAAGCATCTTGAGACTAAATTTCAAAGCCATAATTATCAGTATAATATGAATCTAAGTTCTAAATAGTATAAAGGAAAGTTTATACTTATTGATTCTTCACCATATAATTACATAGATCCTAATACCTTGGATTATCTTTCCCACATGCCACCTCCTAAATCTTCTAATCATTTCACCATTTCAAATAATAAATCGAGAGAGTATGTGACCCATGATACATTTCTTATTTCCAGTCTTCCTCAAAATATGAAAACCTTTAGGTGACCTAAAGTCATCCCACATATACATTGGCAATAAAAGAATAAAGATAAGGGACCTATCACATTTATACCAGCATCTAGCCTACAACCTAACCCTCTTGAAGGGGATGAATCATGGTTATACAATGATGACCAAGCTGAATGTTATAAAAATGTAAAGTATCTTATTCCCAATAGGATCATGGAACATCATAATTATGAAGGAAGAGGCCTAAAATTGAATCAACAAGGAACTATCAATCCAATTTCCATGACTAAGTATGAAATACATTATGGACTTGGATTTAAACCACATGGGGTGACCCCACATATCTTATTCAAACTCCATCACCAATGACTAGTAATGATGATGCCGATAGTGAAGCAGAGTCTGATCATAGCTTCACCTTTGATAACCTAGCTAAAACCAACCTATTTGATACCAATGCCATTTTTACCCTTACCTTGGCATTCATCACAACCTTTTTCCATTATATTATCCCTAATTGATATATTGGGACCAATAAGAATCTAGTATGTCGATTGATGAGTTCTAGAATGATGAGGTATTCTATAACTTATTAGGCCTTAGAGATAATGTTTTATTGGGAGATCAAAAATTAGAATTCTCAATCACATTGGATCCTATAGCCTATTTTTGAGAGCGAGTGAACACCCTTAGCCAAAAGTAAATAAGTAAAACATTGAGGTCCCAAAGTGAAAACCTCTTTGAGGCACTTTTTGAATAGGAAAAAAGTAAAGATAAAGGCCAGTCTAGTGGTAAATCCTATTTTAGGCATCATTAGATGGGGGTGTTCATTCTTCTTCAAATTTAGACTAGGATACCACCAACAATGAACTTGTCTGTGGATCAGAGTTGAGCTTTAAATAAAAACAAGTAATTGATCAAAATTTTCAAGAATTTTTGAATATTTTTGTCACATGACCAGATCTCCCATTATGAGACTTAGATTCATCATGCTTAGGAGAAGTTGAAGAGCAAGTCCTAATGGAAGACCCTAATGTAATTCAATAAATCAAGTCATTACCTACTATCCTATAAGATGATTCGACCCTTCTAGTCAAAGATACAATAGAGGTGAACATCAAGACTCCATCAAACCCAAAATGGATAAAATTAGGAGCATCCCTCACTAAGGAGGAACATGACATCTTTACAGATCTGTTAAGAGAATTTGTAGGTATCTTTTCATGGACCTATTCTGACATGCCAAGTTTAGACCTCACCTTGGTTTTGCACCACCTTGTGGTTAATCTTGATGCCAAACTGATAAAACAAAAGTTACATAAGATGCATCCTCTCATTGCTATATTAGTAAATAAAGAGTTGGAAAAACTCTTACAAGTAAGATGTATCAGATCTATGGACTACTCAAAATGGATCTCTAATGTGGTACCTATTAGTAAAAAGCCTTAAGGGATCAAAATTTGTACTAATTTTTGAGACATCAACAAAGCTTGTACCAAATATTATTTTTCATTGCCTAATATCGACATGATCATTGACTCCATAGTAGGTTATGAAATTCTTTCACTCATGGATGGCTTTTCAGGGTACAGTCAAATTAGAATATCACTAGAAGACCAACATAAAATAGCATTCACCACTCCATGGGGAACATTTTATTATCAAGTAATGTCATTTGGCCTTAAGAATTTTGGAGCTACATATAAAAGGGCCATGACTATTATATTTCATGATATGATGCATGATATTGTTGAAGACTATGTCGATGACTTACTAGGAAAATCCAAAACTAGGGCTGACCATTTAGTAGTGCTACGTAAGATATTTGAAAAATTATATGAGTACAAAGTTAGACTCAATCCAAAAAATGTGTGTTTGGTGTAAATTTAGGCAAATTAATTGGCTTCATTATGTCTCATAGAGGTATTGAAGTCAATCCGGCTAAAGTCCATGTTATAACTAAGATGTTACCACCAACCAATTTGAAGCAACTCTATAGTTTCCAGGGTAAGATTCAATAAATCTGATGTTTCATTTCTTAGTTAGTAGAAAAATGCCATCTATTTACACACATTTTGAAGAAAGGAGTTGTATTTCACTAGGATAATCACTACCAAAAAAATTTCAACAACTCAAAGATTATTTTGTTAATCTACCTATTTTGTTACCTCTTATGCTATGAAAGCCATTCTTATTATACCTATCATCTACCACTCACGCTCTACAGGCACTCTTGGCTCAACATGATGAAAATGGAAAAGATTATACTATATACTACCTAAGTTGTACCTTGGTTACATATGAACATAACTGTGCACCTATTGAAAAAGCTTGTGTAGCCATGGTTTTTGCAGCTCAAAAACTACGTCGTTACATGTTGAATAATAAGACCATGGTCATTTCAAAAGTAGATCTGCTCAAGTATCTACTATCTAAAATAGATTTGTAAGGTATAATTACTAAATGGATCATGCTTCTTAGTGAGTTTTACATAGAGTCTGTCAATCAAAAGGCAATTAAGGGACAAGTTTTTACAAATCAACTTATTGAAGCACTTCTCACAGACACACAACCACTCACATTTCAATATCTTAATGAATCCATAATACTGTCATTGACACACCCCTTTAGGAGTAGACTTGGAAGCTATATTTTTATGGTTCATTTACTGCACATAGATCAAGGGAAAGCCTATTATTTATTACACCATAGGGGGATCTAATCCCTAAATCATTTAGAATCAGCTTTTCTTGTACAAACAACATGGCCAAGTATGAAGTTTTTATTTTAGGACTTAGACAAGTAGTGCATTAGAATATATCTCACCTCTAAGTTTATGGTGATTCTTAGTTGATCATCAATCAGGTCACAGATCATTTTTAGACTAAATATGACAAGTTGGTTCCATATAAAGCCATGGTTGACACTCTTTAGCAATAAATTGCTAACATTTAGTTTGAGCACATAACAAGGGCTACTAATAGAAATGTAGATGCCATGGCTACTATTGGATCTCTAATTTGAAAAATAAATAAAGCTCTCCTCATCAAGAATTTTTTAGTACCAGCTCATGAACCTTCAACCATTACCATGATTTGTGATATTGTTGGTCCTAATTCTATCTAGTACTCAGACCTTTACAACTACCTTCATGAATAATTTCTACCACCTAGCATATCTTGAAAACAAACCAAATCCTTAATTTATCATTCCACTCATTATACTTTACTTGAATCCACCCTTTACCATTTTATTTTTGATGGAACTCTACTTCATTGTTTAACTTCGATAAAGTCTACACTAGTGCTAAAAGAAGTTCATGAAGGAGTATGTGGTGCTCGTTCTATTGGGGTAGTCCTATCCAAAAATATCTTGCATACTAGTTATTATTAGCACACAATAGATTCAGATGCCATTGAATATGTAAATAAGTGTGATAAATGTCAACGGCATGCTAATTTGATTCATACCCTAGCAAAAACTCTAAAATTGATGTTGACACCATTGCCATTTTCTACATGGGGACTTGACCTCATTGGGAAGATCAACCCCACTTAATTTGATAGCCATAAATATATCCTTACCACCACTAAATATTTCACTAAGTGGATTGAAGTTATACCCCTCACTTACATAACTGGAAAGCCAATTTTAAAATTCATCTTCAACCATCTCATGTACCACTATGGTTTCCCTTCTGACATCATATCTGATAATAAAGGATCATTCAAGAACAAATATGTAGACCATCTATGTACTAAATATAACATCACATAACATTTTTCTATAGCATATTACCCTCAATGTAATGGCCAAGTTGAACCAATAAACAAAACCATTGTCAATATTTTCAAAAATATTGTCAATGATGTCGGTCATGATTGGCACTTATAGATATTCCCTACCCTTTGGGCATACCATACAAATCATCATACCCACATAGTAACCAATCCATACTCACTTGTTTATGGTATTGAAGTCATCCTTCCCATTGAGGTTGAATTACCTTCACTATGTATCTCTTTTAAGCATGTCTTGGATGATCATGACTATAGAGTAGCTCACCTACAAGAGCTCTACCTACTTGATGAGAAATGCACAACCATGCTCAACAATATTCAAGCATATCAAAACCAACTCAAAGGCCACTATAATTAGTGTGTTAAGTATAGAACATTTGAACTTGGTGATCTTATTCTTAAATAAAATTGAAAGAATACGATGGCCTGGAAGAAGCATAAAAAAATTCAAACCAAACTGGATAGGGCCTTTCATCATTGCTAAAGATTACAGATTAGGAGCATACAAGCTTGCCACACCAGATGGAGATGAAGGGGGAGTTACTGTATGTTTTCAGATGACAGTATGTGTAGGTGACAGGATGTGGCAGTTTCAGGATTGAGGTTGCCATCAATGACAAAGGGGGAGATTGTTGGAAATATTTTCATTGATGTCAAAGGTTTAGCATTATTGGTGATAAAGGCCCCATTGTATTTAATTTTGTTTGTAATAAATATATGTTGGCTAATATGAGTTAATATTTATTTAATATTAATGAATATATTTTTGGTTGCATATGAGACAAAAGAAGGGCCCATGGAGAAGTCAAAGAGCCACGGGATAAAGACAAAAGAAGGATGGGATGCATTTTCCCATGAAGAGTCATCTTGGGGAATTCCAAGAGTCACCAAGTGAAGACAAAAGAGGAAGGGTGCAATTTCTCATACCTTATTCTTAAATGTGACTAAGATATCCCTTTGACTGATTACTTCTCCTCATACAGTCTCTTACCCTATGACCAACATGATGACAAACAAAACAATGGCCATGAAAAGAAATTGAAAACTTAAAAGCATTAGACTGCCTGATCAGCTTCTTTGATTTGCCTTCAAAACCTGCATCCTTCTTTCCTTGGACTAATATTTCATGATCTTTCTCAACCTTGATTATAATCTTCTCATGATTATCCTTTAAAGAACCTAACTCAACCTTCAACTGATTACACTCTTCTTCTTTTGATGTTAAAATTGAATTTACAACCTCCAACTGATTCTTAAGATCTTAAATAAATATATTATTTTCTTTTACTTCTATAGCCAACTTAGAATCCAAGATACACACCTATTCTTTAAGATATTCAACCATAGATTTCAACTCTTGATTCTCCTTCTTTAGCTGCTTGGCCATCTTATGCTTTTCTTTGATCTACCTTCAAGCTGTTAAACCCTTTCTGAAGAAACCTACTTTGATACCAATTATTAAGCATGAGATATACTGAGAGGGGGGGTGAATCAGTATATCATATATCTTTTTAATCTTTTCCTTAACCAAATTCCACTTAATCAAACATTCAATATATGTAATAAAACTCAAACAATAAACACCACACAAGATAGAGAGAGACACCAGATATAACGTGGAAACCTAATGTGGGAAAAAACCATGGAGAACAATCTCAAGTATATGAATGAGCACCAACCCAAACAATATTTGCAAGCCAAGCTTGTAGGAGCACCAAACCCCTTTTTCAAGCACCAACCCAGCAACTATTTGTGAGCACCAACCCAGCTACTATTCGTGAGCACCAACCCACAAGAGCACCAACCCCTTTGCTGAGCACCAACCCAGCAACAATTCATGAGCACCAACCCACAGGAGCACCAACCCCTTTGTTGAGCACCAACCCAGAAACAATTCATGAGCACCAATCCACAGGAGCACCAACCCCTTTGTGTATACCACACACTTATCTCTCAATGTTTCTATCTCAACAAATGATAGATCAATACAACATCTCTTTCCTCTATCTCACCTTTGCTCTTCTAAGCAAGATATAACAAATATAAATCATATTCATCTCTCATAATTGCTCTTCTAAGCTAGATATTACAATATCAAATCAACCTCTTTCTCTCATATATACAAATGGCTTCTCAAGCCTTTATTTATAGCTTTCTAAATGACCTTTGGCCTTCCCCCTTTGTGACTCTTCAATCCTCATGGAAAATGGCACCAAACTTGTATGACCCTTCATATTCAAGCATTTGAAAAGTCATGTGGTGACCCTTCATGATCAAAAATGTCCTTCCCTCTTTTGTCCTCATCTTGGTGACTTTTCGTATTCCTTAAAGTGTCCCTTCATGAGAAATTATGCCCTTCCTCTTTTGTCTTCACTTGGTGACTCATGGAATTCCCCAAGATGACTCTTCATGGGAAAATGCATCCCATCCTTCTTTTGTCTTTATCCCATGGATCTTTGACTTCTCCATGGGCCCTTATTTTGTCTCATATGCAACCAAAAATATATTCATTAATATTAAATAAATATTAACTCATATTAGCTAAGATATATTTATTACAAACAACATTAAATGCAATGGGGCCTTTATCACCAATAATGCTAAACCTTTGACATAAATGACAATATTTCCATCATCTTAAATAAAATTAAAAGAATACCATGGCCAAGAAGAAGCATAAAAAAAAATTGAACCAAACTAGATAGGGCCTTTCATCATTACTAAAGATTACAGATTAAGAGCATACAGGCTTGCCACACCAGATGGAGATGAACTTCCTAAGCTGATGAATATTATTCATCTCAAATGGTACTATGCTTGAGTGTTAAGGTGCATTATCTATAAGGACCATTTTAGTTATGTTATTTTAGCACTATTCTTCTTTATACAAAACTCATCCTTATCCATCTCTTCACTGTATCCACTTTCCACTTCTGACCTATTAGCCTAGTGTGTTCTAAATCCTAGCCTATTTGACCTTGGTTTTTACCATTTGTTAAATAATTTTAGCATTTAGGTATATGATCAATTTCATCAATTGGTTTAAGTACTTCAGATAGAGATTATATCTTAGGACAGTATGACATAAGTTTTGGTATTTGCATCCTTCATTTTGTATTCCTTTTTTACCACTAGTCTTGCTTCTAATTATAACCACCTTTGGTAAAATTAGTAACATCGATCCATGTCATTGTGTCATGTTTATAACCACCTATGGGAAAACTAGGGGTAACATTAAGCCTTAACATACCAACTTGCCACATCTAAGGTTGTAATGTACCTTTTTACCAACTGTGCCTATTTTGTTTGAATTAACTACTACAGTGGTCAAATTTCTTTACTATAAGGGTGGAACTAAAGTGACTTTAGGTCTTACTTCAAGACTATATAGGTAGTTATCGATACTTTTTGAGGTCAGCTCAATCACCCTAAGCCATGCTCTCACCATTTTGTGAGTAACCTAAGCCACGCTCTCACTGTTTTATGATTTTGAACCATTTAGTGTCTCATCATTCTCAATTGAGTTGAGATAGTCCAAGAAAAATATAAAAACATTTATAAAATCATTAGAAAAAAACAAAAAACATTGTCCACTTCTTTGCCTTAAGGATTCTGGGAACCCTCACTAAGTTACAAGTAAATCACTTGTCATTTAGTTTCCCCATCATTTTTGGCCTTTTTCTCTCATGAACTTGCCATTTTACAAGACCATTCCTTTTATTCTATCACATAAATTCTATTTGTTTTCCTCATTTATCACATTCTTCCCATTCCTTGGGAGAACTACATTTGGCCTAAAGTTTTTTATTGGATATTACATTCATGAAACTATGCAGGCAGCATCCACTTACCTAGTGCATATGGAGATAGCTCGGCCACCCCCTTCTTTTTCTTCTATTCCCCTATTTTGTTCATTTGTTAAGTTTTTGCCTATTTTCTAGGGGTAATGTCCGTAGGGTTTTTATTGCTTTGTTTTTTTGTTTGTTTTTTCCTATTTTATTTATTTGTCTACTTGTTTATTTCCTTTCAACACTATTACCTTGATTCAGTTTATGTGTGTTCATTGGGTGATTTCTTGCCCACACTTATACTCAAATCCATCCATATTCATATGTTTACATTGTCATCATGGTTTATATCATTTGTTCATTATTCTTTATTAAGTATTGGATTATGGGATTCAATCCTCATGCATATTTTAGCCAAGTCCTCTTGATGTTATACCATGATACCTACCGACACATGCTACAATAAACTTAAGCTTCAAGAATTCTCTTCAGAAATGGCAACATCTCTTTGGCAGCAACATCCTGATTCACTCCTAATCATATCCCAAATAGAGTAATTAACCATAAAATAATTTCAGCCTTTATTAGTTTGAATGAGCATCTCCCTACTAGTAGGTTGTTTTAATTCATCATTACCCTCTATGTTAAGTTATCATCATCCTCAGCCAAGTTTATAATGTTTGCCATAATCAGGGTCTAATGATTATAACTACCTATGGATAAATCATTGTACACCATCCCACCTACATTTATTAATGATTATAACTACCTATGGGAAAATAATTATACACCATCCCACTTGTATTTCTCAATGATTATAATCACCTTTGGGAAAATCATTGTGTTATCACCACTTTACTTTTTCTACCCATTTAGGGGCATGTTATTATCTTGTTTGTCTATCCTAACTGGGGTAGCTCCATCTTCTCAATGATTATAACCACCTTTGGTAAAATCATTTTGTTATCATACCATGTTTCCACTATTAAGGAACAATGTTTATAACCACCTTTGGATAAACCATTGTGAACTATCCCACTTACATTCTCAATGACTTTGACTAATTTTTTAGTTTCATTATGTTTTTCACCCCATCATCTTTCCTTTCTTTGGTCCCTTCATTTCACTTCTTTCTTTTCAAGGGACCATTTTTTGACCTACTTGTGCCAACCGCTCCCTTGAGGGGGCATCATATAGTTATTTTATCATCGTTGCAATTATAGGCATACAAGCCATATCTTATTATTTGAGAATACATTTCTTTACCTATAGTTTGCAACATCTTTCCAAATAGGGGCCAACTATAGATACCTAAATCTAGCCATCGATAACCTCCAACTAGGCTTTTGGCTAATTTCCACCTAAAATGCATAATTTAGCCTAAAAACACTAAAACATGCTAAATGATGTGAAACTAATATATTAAAGTGCTAATTTTGGCCAGGGTATCCCTAAATGGGGTAATGTAATGTATGGGATAGCTAACTTTGATTAGTTCATTTAAAGTTAAAATGCCAAATTTATACTTGGGTGCTCTAGATTGCTCTTTCCTATCAAATCTCTTACACAAGACATATGCCTTTGTTATTTGTTTTTAGTAACATCCTAACTGGTATAGCAGATCCAATGCATTTGACATTTCCTTCCAATTCTAATCCAATCAAATTTTAGACCAATAACAAGACATTTTGATCAATTTGATTAATTTGTTCACAAAGTGCTTAAGCATGCTTAAGAGCTAATTAATCCAAATCAAGGCCTAATAAATAACTCCATGGAAACTTATTGAATAATTTGTTTTGGAAATGAATATTGAATATCTACATCATCAGGTGACCTCATTTCTTGGGAAGACATCCCTAGGCCATAAATACCATAAATATTAAGATTCATGCCCTCCATGCCTCATCAATGCCTTCCATGATGCCCTCCATTCCTCTTAATTTCCCCTTCTTTCAATCTCATGATGAGGATATTTATAAACTTAATTTCATAAATTGAATTAATCCTCAACAACACACTCAATCTTAGGATAGATAGTTTAGGTTGATTCTGATCATTCTCAAAAATATATAAATAGAGAGGCCATGAACATCATTTCTAAGCTATTTTGGTGAAAAGTTATAATGCACAAATATCTTCAAGAAACCATTGCAATTAGTGTTTACATGCCAAATTGATTCCAAGCCAAGCTAAGCTATAAGCCAAAGGTGCCAAGGAGAGATGGAGGTAGCCAAGCTTCCATTTCCAAGGACTTCATGAGCACAAGTTGAGCAAGCCACTACAAAAAGCCTTTTGGAGCATCCAAGGAAGGTAAAAGAGGGTTTTATTTTGCATTTTAGTTATGTGTTTTATTCATGTTTGTTAACTAAGCTCTCCGTAGTTTCTAGGCCTAGAAATGTTATGCTAGTTAGTGTCTTTCTTTAATTTTGTTTTCATTTTGTAACTAACACCATACTAACCATTCTCTCTTGAGTCAAATTCTTAGATCACATAGGGCAATCATGTCTAGGTATTTAACTAGAGATTTTGGTCCCTGAGTAAGGGTTGAGGATGAGGATTCCTGACCAAGTCTTTCTTTTAGATTTTCATTGCTAGGACCTTGTGTAATATATGTTTGGGGATGTTTCCCTTTAATTTTTGGTTGTTATTGAGGGAGAATTAAAGGTCCTTGCAGTAAATGGTATTGCAGAGGTCCCATTTTCCATATGTCCCTAAGGGTCTTTTGATCACTAGTCAATTTCTACTCAAGTCTAATGTTATGTCCCTTGAGCCCAGTCAATATTTCTTCAAAATTGTTTTCTTCGATAGATAAGGTGTCATAGACATTGATTTTTTACTCATATAATAGCTTGGGTAATTGTTTAAATTTAAAATGTGTGTATGCCATTCCTTTAGGGTCCCACTACTTCAGCTCATCAAGTTGTAGTTTGAAATATTCCCTATGCCTATCCATAGTACTTACTTGATCCTAATTCTATAGCATAATTTTGATAATGGTCAAAGGGAAGGGATTGAGGGGCCTTTCCTCTTGTCCTTGCACACTCTATCCATAACATGAAGAGGTTGGTATGTAATTTATTTTTTTGCTAGCTTGATGGGAACATAGATGGGAAACTTATAAGTTTGAAAAAAAATCTCTTCAATTCTAATCACTGTATAATATGGATACAACCAAATGTCTCCCATTAGCTCCATATACTTCTTGAATAGAGGGTTTACCTTAGGAATAGGGATCCCTATAATATATTCTAACAAGGTTAGATATACACACTCATAGATGAATTGAATGTTTTTTCTATATTTGAATATGTGTAGCTTTGAATAGTGATGGGAGATTGTGAATCTACCCTCAAGTGACTAATTTTTCATATAGGTGATCTTAGTGGAGGTTAGCAAGGCATCTAATAGATAGGACATCATGAAGAATTATGTACTGGTCTTATTCTTAATGGCCATGCATTGTCATTCTAGATAGATGTTAATCATCTCTCCAATTAGGGGAGTGAGTTCTTTCTCTACCATGAACTAGATGTAGGACACCCAAATCTTATTGTCATAATAGGTTTAATGGGCTCCATATATTCTATTCAATATATTAATGATTAACCTAACCCCCTCTCTAAATTGGGTAATCTGGATATTGCCATAAGGGTCTTGGATCACATGGTTATTAAATTTGAATTTTTAGTCAAATTGGAGCACCTATAGGTAGAAACTTGACTCTATAGGTCTTTATGGGGTGTAATATTAGTGTCATAGGATGTATTATATGTAAATTAATGTCAATTTATGTTATACTATCCTTGGTCATTAGTTTTCTTAGTCCCTTTAGTTATTTTGTGTCATTTTAAGGGTTAAAAAGGTGTATTTAATGATTTGTACAGGTTTCCTTGGAAATGTGAAGGTTTAAAAAGATTATATCATTCTCCATATGTCCATTTTAGTCTTAACCAACTGACATAACTAAAAAGTGGTAGGTTGTTTAGAAGAAATAGTAGTTTTATAGTGAAGGGAGAAGAAAATGGCACTTATACAACCTCTTTGGGAAGTGTGCCATTTGAAATAGGTTTAAATATGACTCATAACTTCCCCATGATTATTCCAAATATTTTTTTGATCTGAAAGTGCCATTTTTATGCCAAAACCATTCTTCTCCTTTCTTGGTTTTCTTGACAAATAAAATTGACTTGCAGGTTTTTTCTTGGTATGTATTGTTCAAGAGGTTTCAAATTAAACACCTTGGGGAGGTTTTATTAAACTCATATTCCTTAATTTTCATATAATTATTTTGAATAATGGTGGACTTTTCTTTATGAACCATCCTCATGAAGTTGACTATGTAAATTTGTTAGTTATTTGTGTACCCTATAGGGTTTGCCTTGTTTTGGTGGATTTTGTATAATCCAATTATTTGTGTTGATTCCATATGAGGTTTACTTCATCCTCAAAATATCTCCATATATTTTTTCATTTTTAAACATGTTTGAATAATCAAATTTTCCTTAAGTTGCAAGAGGATGCACTATGATGGTTAGAGATACATTTTTCACCATGTCCAAAACTTTCATGCTTTTTGAATGGCCATAGAGGGTTGTGATAGTGTCATTTCCATTTTTTCAAGATTATCTAGTTTCAATTAATTTTAAAAATTCATTATTAAAATAACACTCCATGAGTTGGCAACCATAACCTTCATATAGTTAGCCTGCCCTATGACTATCATACACAGTCAACCAGGAGCTCTCATGAAGGATTCCAACATTATAAGAGAGGTGTGAAACATTTTTTTGAGATTTGAAACATTTTTAGTTCTCCATTTGAACATATTTAATAGAAACCAAATTTTGAAGGTAGAACCTTTGGTACATTGTTCTAACTTATGATCACTATTTGTAAGCAATCCAATAATGCATCTACAGCCTCTCAAGATGACATTATGTTATGGACTAAGAGTTTTAAAGTTTATTAAATATTTTAAGATTGATAGGATTCCATGGGAACATTTGATAAAGGTTTTGATTCAATCACCAACATGTTTGTTTCCCATTTTCCAAGGTTTAAATTCACTACCTACATTTGTAAATAGACACCTACAGGTGGCCCAAACAGGGGATTGAGGCATTCAATAGGGTTTCAAGGCATGAAATGAAACTTTTCTTGGATTACTAGGATTTCAAGGGGATAAATAATACATTTTTGAAAGGATAATTATATTAAAAAAAGGGAATTGTTAGCTTTAAATACCAAATAGTTGTGTTCAAGACATTTGTCCTAAATTGAGAAAACAGAGGGTAGGGGGCTTATTGTGAGCATCTTAAAACATGATTTTTAGGTTTTCAAAAGCATTTATCCTATTCAATCTCATATCCCTTAGCATGGAGAGTCTAAATTCCAGTAATAAAGGTTAGAGGATAAAGGGAAGATGGTCATTTTGGGCCTCAAAATTTCCTATAAAACATTGAATTCTTTCAATATTGTCTACAGGTCTATGACCAAAAAGAGACCTTATTCACCAAAGTTGTAAATCAAACATTACTTACATGATTAAAAGGTTATAATGGTTAATGGGACCTTAAGTGAGCTAAGAGATCATCATAAGGAGATGTAACTATGTGTTTTAGACTCCCATACCCACCTATAATTGGTAAATAGGCTTAAATTAGCAATTAGAGCTGGGAAGAAGGTTAGTGTCTCGATCTAAGTATTTGATGGTGTCTTAAGCCATAAAAATTGAATATAAGGTGGATGATAGTGAAAATATGTTTTTTTGACCAAATAAGTGTTAAATAGAGTACAAAACATATCATAATAATCTTATTTGAAGCCCAATAAAGCTTATAAGCAAGGATGTCTCAATTGTAGGCAGTGAAGGGCTTAAGTGTGACCAAAGGTGCAAGTTGAAGGAAAAATTGGAGATTGGATTTATAATTAAAAAAAATTTAAAAATTATTTAATGAAATTATGACTTCAAAAAACTTTTTAATATTTGAATAAACCTACATAGGCTTCTTGAACCCTTGTATACACCTACAACTATGTGCAGTCGTGACTAGACAATGAGCAATTTTGAGTAGTAAAGGCATTGGCAGTGTATATGGAAGTAAAGAATGGGACCAAAAAAATATAAATTAATATGGAATAATTTATTAAAGTCTTATTCAATGATATAAATATAAATTTAATATAATAACACCCATAGGTGCCCATCCCATGCACAAAAGAGCACAGTCAGGGTTTGGCACATAGATTGAGAGCTCAAGGTGTATAAGGGGTATAAATGAAAGACTAGTAAGATGAATGGATTATATACTAAAAAAATGTTATATATATATATATATATATATATATATATATATATATATATGAGCTCAAGGTGTATAAGAGGTATAGATGAAAGCCTAGTAAGATGAATGGATTATATACTAAAAACATGTTATATATATATATATATATATATATATATATATATATATATATATATATATATATATATATATATATATAACACATTTTTATAAACCATATAATACCATATCATGTGAAAATAGGTAGAGAAATGACTCCAATATTGCAACATACAGTCCACTTTAGGAACCCTACACAGTCTACACTCTAAGAGGTTTGTCTTAGAAATTGAAGATGTTTGAGGGTATAAAAACTTGAAAAAGGGATCAAATTTGGTTAAAAAAAAATATATTATTTGATTAAGCTCCTTAACCACTCAATTAATATGATAAAATATGGGAAGTCCCCTCTTTTTATGCCAGACAAAGGGCACTTTCCCCATGCATGAAACCTACAAATCTTGAGAGATGGGTAAGAAGATGAAGATATAAGATACTTGGAACTTAAAAAAAGGTTTGGGAGGTTACATAAAATCTCAAAATATATAAAATACCAATCATAGAAGGATAGAGCTAAATAAGATGGCCTAAACCCTAAGAGGTGCAGTCAGGCTTAAAGGTAAGATTAAGGCTTAGAGGCCAAAAGGAGAACCACTTCCTTTTCTAGCATGAGACATGTTTTCCACCTTGGTGGATCATGTTTATGAGGTAACTATGAAAGTTTTTTATCCTTTTTAGGTAGGTAAAAACATCAAGAGGGTCATTTACGCTCAAAACATGTAGATAAGCATATTAGGCATATTAAGACCTAATGTCCAAATGAGGAGTCAGTCATACTCCTATCACTATATATAGGTTATAACCTATATAAAAATGTTTTTGGGACCACATAATATGGTTTTAAACCATTTGGAAGTAGGAGAATCATAAGGAAGGCCATTGTTGGCCCAAAACCAATTCAAACATGCAAGAATGGAAGAAATAAGCTCAAATAGGTCACATCCAAAGGCTCACATATTTCATGAGGATTTTCATGCATACCATAAGAGTTTAGGTAAGATATGAGGGCTATTAAACAACCAATTTGTGTATTTTTTTTGCAACTCCAATGTCAAGTTTTTATGTAACAACCTTAAGAGGTCAAACTACTCATAAACCCTTCCAAAACTCTTACAAAGACCTAATTGGAAAAACAAGATTTTAAAGATAATATAATGGACCATTTTGAACATAATAGTTATTTTATGTTTCATAGGACTCCCTCAGGCTCCCTCACATGCTTTTTTTCTATACAGACTTGTATGGATGAGGGAAAATAAGGTTTTCTCACTTTTTATGTGTTGTGTAGGATACAAGAGGATTTTTAAAATGAAAACAAATTTTGGGGGAATATATATATTTTTAATAACACCCCCTATTAATTTAATTCTTCTTAAAAACTCATAAGGGTTAAAAAAATAGCTCGCATTTCAACTAATCAAAACTGGCCTATTAGACAAGCTAGTGAGAAGGGTGGAAAACTTCAAGTGGAGTGATTTCAAAGCATGATTGATTCATATAAGTACATGGAGGTTATTAAAATGTTTCATAAACTCCCTCCCATGTATTTTCATGAATAATCGATGCCAATTTTTAAGCCAAGTGGGTAGGGTGAATGGAAGAGCAATTTTCTTGGCAGTAGATGATGATTACTCCTCTCCAAGTGATTCCAGATGACCATGCCTAAAAATAATGCATGGAGAGGCATTATTGATTTCCTTAAAATTCATACCAATAATTATACCTGGTCCTAATCAGTTATGAGATGTTAAAATAGGTCTAATCATGCAAGTGGTTTTTCTAAGCCATAATGGGGAGTTTCTTACCACCTTTCATGAGGTTTATGACATAGATTGACATTTTTACCTAAATAAATTACATGGTTCATCCCATAACCTATAAAAATACATAATTAAATGTTTCTCTCATCTTTAAAAGTGTCTTTGTGACCCTTGGACTTCTCTCTTCTTTTCTTCTCTCTCTCAAGTTCTATAAGAACTAGCCATTTTTGCCATTGTATTGGATGTTCCACCTGAGTATGGTGAAGCCCTAATAAAATGTATACCTTTTGATCAATAATTATTATTATTATTACCTCCTTCATGACTATTCTTATTGTTTTCATTTGAAATGTTTGATTTTTACATAAGTGAAGACTATGGATTCCTTAGCATGCTATTTCATTCTATCATCTATTTGTAGTTGGAAAGTTTATTCTTGTAGGGCATGTGAAGTGTTATAGTAAATTTCTAAGATTTAGTGATTTATAATATTCATTAGTTCTATCATATGCCTCTTCTATTCCTCCTATCTTTTCACATTCATCCATAACCTCACAATGTAACATTGATGTGAGAAGATGAAGATTAGAGAAGTGTATGTTTAGTTTATCCTTTGCTTTAAAGTGTACTATGCATATGGTTGGATGTCATAATTTTATTTGGTGTATCACCTCCATTATATTGGTTTTTATTTTATTTATCTCTCTCCCTTTTCAGCCCCCAATTTTAGTGGTAATTACAATCCAAAGTGGTACATCAAGGGAGCTAACCCTATATATAGATTCACCTCATTCATTAGGCTGACCATAAGCCTAGAGGTAAGTACATTATGCCACTTAGATGAGGAGATATTTTCATATCCTCAAAGGGTTCAAATCCAAGTGACAATAGTTTTTGGCATTCCCAATGAGACTCTTGGTCTAAGAAGTTGAGATAATTTTGGTGTTGTCTCTCAACAATCAGTCTTTGGAGGCATCTATTCAAGCATCAATGACAACTCCAAAGATATATCAATTGGTAAATTAGCCCAGGTTATCCTTTGAATATTTTTATTAATGTATTTATTTATTTTCTTGATTTCAATAAAGTTTCATTGCTGACTTTGGTGTTGAGTTTTTTCTCTACAAATTGGTGAGACATTGCAAGATTGTGTCATTCCTTATCAATATGAACAAGTCCTTGATCAATATTGTCATGATACTTACCAAAATTAATATGAATTTCATCATCTCCAATATGATCCTTGTCAGCCCATACATGAATTATATCATTCCTACAATCAGCCTTCTCCATGTCTTGCTCCTAGTCAACCTAGCCACTCCTTAAGCCAACCCATTTCCACCTTCAAGAAGACACTCTTGGGATATGAAAGGTATATGTTGGATCTTGATACTCAAATGGGATGTATTCTATATATTCCTAGTCATATTATTCATATGGTGAGAGAAACATTAGAGTTTATCAAAAGAGAGTTGGTACCTATTGAGAGAGCCAATTGGAAAAGGCTCACAAGTGAGATGATTGATGTGAGTGGTCTAGTTTATTCCTTAGAGGATAGTCTAGGAGTTCATGAAAGGAAACCTCACCATAACTATTAACCTTCATATCCACTTCCCCAATTTTCCTATCAGCCATACATGACCCTTACTCGTGAGTCAAATCAATCCTATCAAAGTTAACCTTTTCCCAATCATTTAGAGGAGAGAATTGAAAAGAGAAACCTTGTGTTTGAAGATAATCTTAATAAGTAGATTGAATTGGAAAAAATGCATATATAGTAGTCCATATTGGTATTAAAGGAAGTAGATTTCAACCCCTAATTTCCCTCTCACAATCCATCCCCACCATCTCAAAAGGACACCTCTAGTCCTCATATCCTAAGCTAGAGTAAAATAGTGAAGTCATGGGGAAAGAAAGAGGAGAAAAGTCTTGACAAAAAGTGTGAAGTTGAGAAAGAGATTGATTATAGACCAACCCCTCCCACCCTTCCTCAATAAAAAACTTATAATACTAACATACTAAGCTAGAATAATATAGTAGAATCATGGGGAAAGAAAGAGGATGGAAGTTTGGTTGATAAGGAGTGTGAAGTGGAAAATGAAGTTAATACTTTACAAGTCCCTCCCACCCTTCCTCATGAATCTTCTTTTGTTCCATTTCAATCCTCATGTATTATTCATATTCATGATGATTCCTATGAGATTAAAAAAAGACTCTTTCAAGAGAACCTATCCAAACAAATTGAAGAGTTGGAGTCAAGGATGAAGTTGTTAAGTCAAGGTGTGATGGAAGGTTTAGACCCAAAGAAATATTATATGCCTAAACACAACCCATCTAACCTCCTTCAAGAGAGTTACCAATCTGATTTTGATCCCTATGTTCCACCTCCAACAATAACTTCCTATTTTCCTCATCCCATCACCCTTTGCCTTGATGAACCTATGGTGTGCGAGCCAAAACAAGAGCAACTAGTTGAGGAAAATTTAGAACTCTTGTTTGAAGAAAATTTAACTCCTTGGCAGCCTTATTGGGATAGGTCACCAAATTTCAAGATTCCTAGTCTTGGAATCACCATAAAGGAGATGTAAAACCTTGAATCCCTTAACAAACAAGATCAGATTATGATAGTTGAGGTAAAATTTGAAAGCCCTTAAGAGGTCCTAAATACTAAAGAAGAGGTGAGTTCTTGTGTTGAATCTCCTTATTTGATTGATAATGAAAAATGCCTTCCTTGTGGCAAAGAAAAATCTTTGAAGAAGAGCCTATCTTGATAGAAGCAAGTGAAGAAGAGCAATCTCAATTCATGGCTGATCAAGAAGACCTCATGAATGAATATGAGGAAGAGATTACCATAGAGCCTTCCCTTGGTGAACAAAAGGATATTTCTTAAGCTTTTGCCTTCATATTTGATGAGATGTGTGTCCATAAGGAAGTGGAAAAGACTTGAAGAAATAGATACATGAAGAAGACTCCATGTCTGATCATGAGGTTATGAAAGATCATTTCAATATTGAAGAGCTAGTTATACTAGATGGTAAAAAAGACAAGGATGATTGGTAGCTATAAATTGAGTTATTTCAAGAACTTGAAGAGCTTTACCAAGTTGAGGGCCAAGTGTATGACAAGGTGAAGGAAGATATTTCAATGGAGGATAATGACCAATATTGGGAAGAATTTACAAAGCTCCTTGATGAGTTAGAAGAACTTACAGCTGAGAGGAAGACTAATCTTGTTGAGAACACTATGGAAGAAAAAAGGTATGCCTTGTTGAATCACCATTTGAAGCTGTAATAGAGGATCCACATGACAAAGTTAAGGATGATTCAATTCAAGAAGAGTTCATTTCCTTGGTCAACTTGTTTAGAGCTACTTGGTTCTGATTAAACATCACGCCAATGGGGTTGGCAAACATTCTGGACAAGTTGGAGGCATTAATGCTAAAGAACAAAAGGCTATATGACTCATTCAATCCTTCATGTCATAAAGCAATAATAGTCTTAATATTTCTCTTTGATCTAGGAGGGAGGTATGCTTAGTTTTTAGTTGTACATAATAGTTGTTTTCATATTCCCCCAAGTGATTTAAGCATATGTGTGTGCATGTTTGTTTTCTTTGTTGTGTGTGTCCTTTGTTTTGTGTGGTTGAAGTAGTTAATGGTTATCTTGTCTTGGTAAATTGTCAAAGGATCCTTATTTGTCTCAAACTTCATATGACTCATAAGCCCAATGGACTGATAAGGCTACATGTCTAGTTAGTATAGCAAGTATACTACCCCTATGAGTCACCAATTTGTTGACCAAATTTGACTTTTTAGTCAAATTGGGGCACCTATAGGTAAAAACATGACTTTTCAGTTCTATAAGGGGTCTAATATGAGTTTAATGGGATGTATTATATGTTAATTAATGTCAATTGATGTTATATTATCCTTGGTCATTAGTTTTCTTAGTTCCTTTAGTCATTTTAGGTTATTTTAAGGGTTAAAAAGGTGCATTTAATGCTTTGTACAGGTTTATTTATAAATGTGAACATGTAAAAATATGATTTCATGCACCATGTGTCCATTTTAGTCTTAACTAACATAACTAAAAAGTGGTAGATTGTTCAGTAGAAAAGGTAGTTCTATAGTGAAGGAAGAAATAAATGGTACTTATATGGCCTCCTTGGGAAGTGTGCCACTTGAAAAAACTTGAAATATGACTCTTTAACTTCCCTATGCTCATTATAATGATTGGTTTGATCTGGAAGTGCCATTTTGAGGCCAAAACCATGCTACTCCTTTCTTGGCTTTCTTGACAAACAAAAGTGACTGATGAGGCCAAGATATGCCCAATAAATGTATAATAAATGACCTCATCTTACTCTCTCTTTTATTAAGTTTGATTGAATTTTTTAACTTTTATTTTGATCTGAGATGAGTTAAGATGTGATTACCCATCTTTTGTTGATTGTGATTCTAACGTTTTAAAAGACTCGTAATTCCTAACAAGTGTGTTGGAAAATTCTAGTTTTGCAATAAAACAAGTCATCATCGGGCTAAAGAACAAATATGAAGTGGATTGCATGTTTTTGGAAGCATTGGACTCAATTCAGATTAGTTTTAGAACCTACAAAATCTGTTCTAGAACCATCATAGTTAGTTTTAAAACCTACAAAATCTGTTCTAAAACCATCATAGTCAGTTCTAGAACTCTACCATACTATTTCAAGTTGTCACATTTTTGGACTTAGCTCTGGAACTCTATATTTAGCTCCGGTACTCCTTTAGATAAGTTCTAGAAATTTTGTAGCTAGATATGGAACTGATGAGGATCTATTCCAAATAGGTGGCAATCTGTCAAAGATAAATGATCCCATTAAATCAGGAACAGATTCCTAATTTTTTGAACTGGAATAATTAAGACAATTATCACACAGCTAGACATCCATCCATATCTTGATTTAGCATCTATTTTGGGCATAATTTATTTCCATCATATCTATGAAATAGTTACAGCCATCAAAGCATCTATATATACAGACCTGATATAGATATAGAATATAGAAAATAGAGAAAGAAGATAGAAGATGGAGAAAATCATAAAAGAATAGAGAGATAAAGGATAGCTTAGTACATTTGTAATATAGAACATTTTATCAATGAAATAGCCATTCTTGTTTTGAAAGCGAATTGAATTGTTCAAATCATGTTCTAGGTGGAGCAAGGGCCCACTCCTCTAAAGAACCAAGATCTTCATTTTTGTCAGTATTTATATTTCTATTAGCAAAATTAAATAGGTAACTCTGTTAAATTTATAAATGTTTCCAACTCTTTAAAATTAAGATTTGTTGTAAATAAGTTCTTGCAGGCGTTTTAGATTAAATTTTCACTTTTGCAACATATGTTTGTTTCCAGCAATCAATTTCATTTCTGCAACATGTGTTTGTTTCTAGCAATTAATTTCATTTTTACGTGTGTTTATTTCTAGTAATCAATTCCATTTCTACAACATGTGTTTATTTCCAGCATATTTGCATAGTTTGATTCCATTAAGGTTTTAACCAAGAAATCCTTAAGACATTAAACCCCCCCCCAAAACAAAAATATATATACAATCCCCCATTCAATTACTAAATCATTATGATTCCTATTATTGCATATAGCTTTAGACACAGCCATGGCTAAATATGACATCAACAGAAAGTTGATTAAATGAAGGGAATAATGATACCCAATATTTTTGGCACTATTGCTGGGGAACACTAATTAGAATTTTCTAATTACGTGTCAACAAGAGTAACAATCATTCATTTAGTCATTAAATAAATTTTCCCTAATTTATGAGTAGACCACAAGATTCCAAGGGAAGATTTCTCCCCAAAATTTTTGAACAAGAAATTCCATCATCCTCTAGTTTAAGAAAAGATGTTGAACAAGAATTGGAGGCACCATTATCTCCTTCAAGACAAGAAGCATAATTGTCATCTTTAGAATTTTCGGATCAGTCACCAGAACCAAGTAAAACCATAGGGAGGAGGATTATTTCACAAGATCCATTGAGAGAAAGTTTGGATTCTCAATTGAGTAGTCAACCCCCAACTCCTGACTTTTCACCATCCCCAAAACAGACCACATACCACATTGATTGGGAGAAGGAATTAGAAACTACCAGAGAGATGGAACATGAAGCTGGAAGAGAACCTGAGATAACCTTTACCTATCCAATTCATATTGAGGATGATGAAACCACTATGAAAAACATTTCACCTTCACATTTTCCCACATTTAGAGGAATGTCATTTGAGGATCTTGACCAATTTCTATTTGAGTATAAAGTACTGTGTCAGACTTATGATTAAAAGATAGATAATCAAAAACTAAAGTTGTTTCCATCTACCTTGAAGGATACAACAATGAAGTGGTTTATGGGATTAACATCTAATTTTATTACCAATTGAGAATAAATGGAAATTGTCTTCCTAGATAAATATCAAGATTATTATAGAGGAAGAAATCAAAAAGAAGAATTTTTCAAAATCAAACAGGAAGAAGATGAAAATATGGAAGATTATTTGGACAGATTCCTCTTTGTGAGTAAAAGATGTGGATTTGTACTTCAAGAAGATTTAAATAAAACCATTTTTCTCAAAGGTCTAGACAATGAATCTAGAGAAACCCTTGATTTAATTGGTGGAGGAAACATTACTCAATTAAGAATGGATGAAATCATAAAAAATTTTAGAAACTATTCAAGAACAAGGGGTGGACCTAGAAAAGGGAAAATGGTTAAAAATTTGAATCCAGATATGAACAAATTGATGGATGAATTGGAAAACTTTAAAATAGATATATTAGTTCAATTAACCTCCACCATGGATGGATTTCAAGTTAAAGCAAATGCCCAACTTGAACCATTTGCCATGTATTGTCCTAGATGTAGGAAGAAGCATGCACTAAGGGAATGTCCTTTGGATAAAATGGAAGTATGTCTTGTCTGTGAATCTAAAGAACATGATACTCATGCTTGTTCTCTTCTTCCACTCATAAAAAAATCAGATCAAAAAAACTAATACATTATCCACCATAGAAGAATTAAATTTTATTCAAAGACAACCTAATCAAGGATAGTTTATGCCAAGACCAGCTCTTAATCCCTGGATGATGCCATGGGCAGCTCAAATAGTACCACAAAGTTGGGGATAGCCACTTTAGGCCCCTCAACCCACATGGAATCCTCAGGATTGGGAAAGTCAATCTTGGAATACTCAAGGACATCAGCAACCTTGGGTTGGTCAAGGAAATCCTTATGCTTGGCCACAACCTAGATGGAGCCCTAGCAATTATGTGCAAGGAAAAACATATCCAAATCAGAACCAACAAGCTATAATGGGACCTCTAGGATAAAATCTATAGGTTGAAAACATAGTCCAAACCCAAATGCTAGCACAACCAGTAGCAAACCCAAGAAACAAATAAATAACTCATGTATATGAAACAGAACCAAAAAAATTAGTTGATTTAAATACAATGGATTGTAAAAACATTCAAACCAAATATTGAAAAATAGTTAGCAGTCCACCTTTTATAATCACTGAGATGACAGAAGAAGCTAAAACCCCTAGCATTGTTACACCTAAGGAAGATGACAAAGAAAAATATAAGGAACCAAAAAAAAATTCTACTGAGATTCCATTTCCAAAAAGACTTAAAGAAACCACAAAACTTAAGGAATCTAAATTGGTACAGGAACTAAGAAGATTGAATATTGAAATACCATTGTTACAAGCAATTAAGGATATTCTAGAGTTGAATAAGTTAATCAAATTGTTATGTTTTAAAAAACATGGAAGAAAGAAATAGTACCCCAAGACTATTCAGCTAAACAGGAAACTTGTTGATTTATTAGCAAGAAAACTCTTACTACCTAAATATGGAGATCCTGGAATCCATGTTATTTCTATTTCTATAAGGAATAAGGATGTTTTGATTGATCTGGGTGTAGCTATCAATGTAATGACAGTGGACACTTTGAAAACATTACCATTAATAGGCATACAACCTACTAATACCATATTGTAGATGGCAGATCAATCTGTATCAAAACTAGGAGTTATTGAAGATGTGGTAGTAATGGTGGAATCATGGGAATACCCTTTTGACTTTCTTATATTGCATCCAAAAGGTAAAACACTTAGTTATCCCATTATTTTTGGGTGACCATGGTTAGCTACAGTTGCTACCTTAATTGATTACAAGTTAGGTGATATGACTATTTTAAATGGTAAGAATTCTAAGAAAATTTCATTATATCCATCTGCACAACCTTTTATTGATAATCAAGCAAAAATATGGGTTGATAATCCTGATATTAATGACCAAAATCTATCTTTTTTGGCTATGATAACATTGTAAGATTATGTACAAGAAATAGATGATATGGTTAATCCTTCATTAAATGAACATCAATTGTCATTGGAGTAGTCAGGATTAGTTTCAAAACCATCATAGTTAGTTCTAGAACCATCGTAGTTAGTTTTGAAACCATCGCAGTTAGTCCTAGAACCATCAAAGTTAGCTTTGGAACCATCACAGTTAGTTCCAGAACCACACCAATTCTCTGCAAGTGAAGATAACTTCGCTCCAGAGGAACGTGATTTCTCTTGGGGAGAGGAAGGATTTGTAGCATCAAATTTATAGATATCAGGAGATGGTGAAGAATTTTTGGGAAATAGCAGTAACGAGGAGTTTGACCTACAACAAGATAAGTATCATAACTCTTCCTGTTGTCCTTTGTCCAACATTCTACCTCTAGGAACTTTTAGAGATGTTTCTACATATTATATATTTTTACCACATCCCTATCCACTAAACACCTTAATGGAACCCTTTCAAAAAATTAGTTCATCATATCCTAGAACCAAAGATGTTGAGATTCAACCAAGAAAATTTTTGAATATTAATAGCTGGTTAAAGAATGATGAAGAAGTCAAACTGTTTGATATTTTGAAATATCATACTAAAGCATTTGCTTGGGACTATAGAGATGTGAAAGGAATTCATCCAAGTATCAGCGCCCATCACATTTATACTAAAAATATTAGACCAGTTAGGCAACCTCAGAGAAGGATTAATCTAGCCTTAAGGGATATAGTCAAACAAGAAATTGAAAAACTACTACAAGTAGGTTTTATCTACCCTATCTCAGATAGCCAGTGGGTGTCTCCTCTTTTAATTATCCCTAAAAAGAATAGAAAATGGAGAATTTGTGTTGACTATAGGGAACTGAACAAAGCCACCCTGAGAGATAATTTTCCCTTGCCATTCATAGATCAAGTTTTAGACAACCTTTCAGGTAAACAGTACTTTTCCTTCTTGGATGGATTTAGTGGATATAATCAAATCCAAATTGCTACTAAGGATCAAAACAAAACTATATTTACTTATTCATGGGATACCTTTGCTTACAAGGTATTGCCTTTTGGACTATGTAATGCTCTAGCATCCTTTCAAATAGTTGTATTAGCAATTTTTGTAGACCTAACAAATGATTGTGTGAAGGTATACATGGATGACTTTACTGTGTATGGAGATACATTTGATTATGCCTTAAAAATTTTGGATAGAGTATTAACAAGATGTGAACAACATCACTTGTCTCTTAGTCATGATAAATGTTTGATGATGGTTGATGAGGGGATCATATTAGGGCACCATAATTTAAAATGAGGAATTCAGGTTGACCAAAACAAAATCAATATTATTTTAGACTTACCTATTCCACAAACTCCTACAAATATCAAATCATTCTTAGGACATGCTAGATACTATAGCCATTTTATCAAGGATTTTAGTAAAATTGTTGCCCCCATGTTTAAATTGCTTACCAAGGACTATGAATTTCTTTGGGATGAATAGTGTCAACATGCTTTTGAAGAAATTAAAGAGAAATTAGTAACTACCCCAATATTGCAAGGACATAATTGGGAGAAACCTTTTCACATCCAAACTGACACCTCAAAGACCTTAATTAGTGTAGTTTTGTGATAGAGAGATGAAGGGAGAATGTATGCTATTTACTATCTTATTAAAAATCTTACTCCCACTGAAAGAAATTACACTACCACTGAAAAAGAATTTCTAGCCGTGATCTATGCAATCAATAAATTTAGACATTACATTACAGGGTACAAAAAAATTGTACATATAGATCACTTAGCAAACAAATATTTAATGAACAAACTAGTGGTTGGAGGTAGAATAATTAGATGGTCATTACTTCTACAAAAATTTGATATTATCATTGTGGATAATCTAGGAAAATCTAATGTGGTGGTTAATTTCTTGTCAAGATTGACCAGTACAGGGGAGCAGGATCCAGTCAAGGATAACTTTCCAGATGAGTAATTATTTGTTATTTTAGCTAACACACCATGGTTTGCTAACATTGAAAATTATCTAACAATAGGGAAGTTTCATCCTTTCATTAAAAAGCAAATAAAAAAATTAATCAGAATCAGTGCACAATTCAAATGGTTAAATGGAATGCTATTTAAATGTGGTCCTGATTTAGTTTTACGTAGGTGTGTAAGAGAAGAAAAAAATTTGACATCCTTCGGGCATGTCATGATGAACCAAGTGGAGGACACTATTTAGTGAAAATAATAGCTCACAAGATACTTGGCACTAGTAACTATTAGCTATCTCTGTACAAAGATGTGAAGAGATATATCAGGCAGTGTGATCCTTGTCAAAGGATGGGACAGCAAACCATTACCAATGAAATGCCTCTGCAATCACAAGTAGTGATTGAACCATTTGAGAGATGGGGATTGGATTTTGTTGGACCTTTTAATCCTCCTTCACAAGGAAAAGAGAATATTCTTGTGTGTACTGATTATGTAAAAAAATGGGGAGAAGTGCAGGCTTTAACAAATGCCACTAAAGAAGCAGTCACTGATTTCATTTGGCATAGGATTATGGTAAAGTTTGGAACACCAAAAATCTTAGTTTCAAACCAGGGACCACAATTTATGTCCAATATGATCCAAGCTTTCACAATGTATTATCAGATCAATCATAGGAAGTCATCTCTCTATCACCCACAAGTAAATGGACAAGTTGAAGTAACAAATAGAGAATTGGAAAACATCCTCACTAAAATAGTTGAAGCAAAAAGAAGAGATTAGCTAAAAAGACTACCTAAATCTATATGGGCTTACAATACAACTTGGAAAACCACAATAGGGTTTTCACCATATGAGTTAGTCTATAAGAAAAAGCCCTTATTGCCTATTGAGTTTGAACTATAGACATTGAGGACAACAACTAAGGTGGGAATTAAATTGGATGTATTTTAAAAGGAGTGAATCCTTCAACTCAATGAATTAGATGAATTCAAAATGGAAGCACTTCACCAGACAGAGATAATCCAAGGTCAAAGGAAGCAATGGCATGATTCACATATCAAGGAAAGATAATTCAAAGCAGGGGACTGGGCATTGTTGTCTGATTCTAAGTACCAACAATTCAAAGGTAAATTAAGAACTAGATGGTTGGGACCTTATCAGATCAATCAAATATTTGACAATGGTTATATCCAGTTACTTCTCATTGATGGCAGCAGAAGAATACTCTTGGTCAATGGACACAGGCTAAAACTTTATAGGAAGCCTCCTACTAAGGATGAATTCTTGAAGCAGATTGAAGCAAGCAAATAATTTGATCATATGGAAGAACCTAGTTCTTCCAAAATGATCAAATAACCAGATGAAAAGATCCAGAATAAAGGGAAGAGAAAGAAAACTAGTAAATAGCATTCTCTTCCCAAAAAAAAAGAGAATGAAAACCAGTAAATGGCATTCTCTTCCCTATATATATATATATATCAGAGATCAATCGAAAATCAGTGATGACAATTGATCTTCTCAAATAAATGGCTAATTCAAATAAAATGTTTTTGAATTCTAACTATTTTCTAACCATTTTTTAGGGATGATATGTTTGCATGATGGAGGGATTACATCATCAATGATGGTAATTATGTTTTTAACTTGTTAAAGGTTAAATGAAAGTTTGTATGTGTGATTAGACTTGATTTAGAAAGATTAGTATGATGAGTCATCTATTATACATCATGGTTAAATGTGCAAGGTCATGAGAAGGATATTAATGATGGAATGAGTTGGTGGATAACCATAAAAAAATCATTCTTATGATTGAATCAACTGAATCCACTAGTTCTGTAGCTAAATATAGTAGTTCCATAGTTGAGTACAGTAATTCCACAACCAAATTCATTAAACCAGCAACTGAATCCACTAGTTCTGCAGCTATAATCATTAGTTCTACTGATACGAGTAGCAATTTTCAGCTAACCTATTGAAGATTCAAAAAATAATAATGAATCATGGGAATCAAAAAGAAGTCAAAACCAGACAATGATACCCAACTCCTTACAGATGAAGAAGTAGAAAATATCTTTCAACAGGTAGGATGGCTGGAGTTTTTGAGGAAATTTCCCAAATATAATGATGAACTAGTAAGAGAATTTATTATTAATTTAGATCAAATAAGGACAAAGGTTAGAAAGGTTTTCATTCCTTTTTCTATGAATATCGTAAGTGAGATGTCTAGAATACCTATAATGCATGTCTCAAACCCTGTCAAATAAATATTGAAAGACCTGGTTGAAACCCTATTGAAAGAAGGGGACACTGAACCCCAATATATTTATAATATAAATCAAATCATCAAAGGAGTTAAGAGGGCCAACTCACCTAAACCCTTTGACAGAGTAGCATTCTAGATAGTTAAATATTTAACTTGTGATGGGCAATACAGGATAGTAAGAAAAGAAGTCTTAAAAAAATTTATACACCTTAGATATGGAGCTAAAAAACTAGAATATATAGTAAACCTTCTAGGGTTTCTTTTTGACTCCATCCATACCATGGCCTAGAGGTATTCTTGGGGTGTAGGAATAATTAGACATCATGGGTTAGTGCATTTGGTATGCCAACACCATTTCCTTTTTAAGAAAAATGGGGAAGAAATGTGGAACAAATTTCTTAGCAATTTTGGATAAAAACCTGGTATTCCTAGAAGAATAATAGCAACTCCTCCTGCTCCTTTAGTTTATTTGAAAATTGCTACCATTGCTAGAGAAAATAAAAGATTAGGGGAAGATAAAATACCAAAAATGAGAAAATCTATAAGAAAAGTTAAAATTGCAGACTCTACTCAACCTTCTCAAGTCATTTCTTCTTCTGTTGAGGCTATAGAAGAACTGGTACCTATCTTTGACAATGACAGTTCACCTAGGCCTGAACAAAAGGCAAAAATTAGAAGATGTTCTAAGAGGAAATCTATGTCTGCACATTTTGAGGCTCCTCAAGAAATAAAATGTCATAAAAAGTCTAAAGAAAGTTTAGAGGAGCTAGAAGAACAAGAAAGGCTAGAAACTGAAGGTACTGATATTTTGGGCATCATGGCCTTGACTCCTCCTGGACCAAGCCAAATAGAAAAGGAAAAAGAAGATGAAATATTTAAAGAGCCAATTTTCTAAGAAATGGGTGAGCCTGTAGTACCATCACATGCAGAAGATGAACAGGCATCTTGGAGAAGGAAAGGGAAATCCCCTATGGTGGAAGAGGAATGCTTAACTCCCCAACAACTTTCAGAAAAAGAACAAAACTAGCAGATTAAATAGGCTCTATTTTTGTCCAAAGTATAACTTATTTTCAAGGAAAATGATGAGGAATTGAATTTCCTCAAACTCAAGTTAGAACAAAAGGAAATGCTCCTTATAGAATTAATAAACCAGCTCATAGCCAGGAATGAGGAATTAGCAGAAGTTACAAGGCAACTAATAGAGAATGAGAAAAAATGTATAATACAGACCTCTATGTCAATAGTCTCTGCACAAACTGAATTGACTTATCTACCACTCAAGTAGTTATGGGATGACACATGTAGAGAACTTAGTGAACTTAAAACATCCAATACAGACTTGAAATGAAAACTGGCGGAAGAAAAGAAAGCAAGGAAGGAATGGGAAGACAAATATTACGAGGAAAATGATAAGTATAAATGTCTTGTGAAAATACAAATAGTTTGTATGATGAGTGAGAAGTTACTTGCATCCAGAAGAACTCTTATTTATAGCATGTTTTCATAGGAATAATTCATTCATTGGCAGTTGGCAAGGATAGAATGTGGCCTTCCACATGAAATAAAAGATGAAGTTGATTTCTCAGTCGCCTACTCCTTAGCTAATACAGAATAGAAAAACCTTCTTTATGAATTTTACCTCTAAAATTTTATGCTAGAAAGAAATACAAGATTTATGATCAATTTGTATGTAGGAGAAAGCCAACTTAGTGCATTTGTCTCTATTCTTCAAAATTAGATTGCATGGAAATAAAGGGAGTCAGAGCATTGGTCAAAGGCTAGTTCATCTATTCTCTGTATGAGAATTCATTATGGTAATCCATCCACCTTTGCTACATATTTCCAATCTCATGCATTTAATGATAAATTCAAGGGACCTTATCTTTTCAATTTATAGCAAAGCATGGATGTCTTCACTACTTATGAAAGGGCAAATTTTGATAATATCTATGATGCATGTTTAAAAAGATGGGAATTTCTCTCAGTGGCATTGAAAAGAAGGGAAGTAATACATCCTTCAAATTTGATCTAGAGTTTAGAAAGGGCAAAAGCTTTATGCACAATAATTCCCCAGATCAATGAAACTCCCCTGAGCATATGGATAGGAATGCAGACAAGGCCACCTCTACTTCTCACCCCCATATCTCCTTGGAAAAATAAAGAACCTCAACATCCCACTCAGTTTGAGGAATGGAAAAGAAAAGTAGAAGTAGGAGCAGGGTATAATACTTCTAAGTCAAAGCATTGGGATATTCAGTTTTAGCCATTTGATCTGAGCAATCAAATAGAATGTAGGATATACAATCCCAAATTTGAAGAATGAAGTTTGTAAAGGGACTTACAAATAAGTAAGTATGGGGGAAATGATGAGGCCAGGATATGCCCAATAAATGTATAATAAATGACCTCATCTTACTCTCTCTTTTATTAAGTTTGATTGCATTTTGTAACTTTTATTTTGATCTAAGATGAGTTAGGATGTGATTATCCATCTTTTATTGATTGTGATTCTAACATTTTAAAAGATTTGTATTTCCTAACAAGTGTGTTGGAAAATTCTAGTTTTCTAATAAAACAAGTCATCATCAAGCTAAAGAACAAATATGAGTGGATTACATGTTTTTGGAAGCATTGAACTCAATTCAAATTAGTTTCAAAACCTATAGAATCTATTCTAGAACCATCATAGTTAGTTCTAAAACCTACAGATTCTGTTTTAAAACCATCACAGTCAGTTCTAGAACTCCACCATACTATTTCAAGTTGACACATTTTTGGACTTAGCTCTGAAACTCTATATTTAGCTCTGGTACTCCTTCAGATAAGTTCCAAAACTTTTGTGGCTAGATATGGAACTGATGAGGATCTATTCCAAATGGTTGGTGATCTGTCAAAAATCAATGATCCCATTAAATCAGGAATAGATTCCCAATTTTCTAAACTGGCAGAATCAAGACAATTATCACATAGCTGGACATCCAACCATATCTTGATTCAGCATCTATTCCAAGCATAATTCAGTTCCATTGTATCTATGAAATAGTTACAGCCATCAAAGCATCTATATATACAGACCTGATATAGATATAGAATATAGAAAATAGAGAAAGAAGATAGAAGATAGAGAAAACCATAGAAGAATAGAGAGATAAAGGATAGCTTAGTACATTTGTAATACAGAACATTTTATCAATGAAATAGCCATTCCTATTTTGAAAGCAAATTGAATTGTTCAAATCATGTTCTAGGCAGAGCAAGGGCCCACTCCTCTAAAGAACCAGGATCTTCATTTTTGTCAATATTTATATTTCTATTAGCAAAAGTAAATAGGTAACTCTGTTAAATTTATAAATGTTTCCAACTCTTTAAAATTAAGATTTGTTGTAAATTTGTTCTTGTAGGCATTTTAGATTAAATTTTCACTTTTGCAACGTATGTTTATTTCTAGCAATCAATTTCATTTCTGCAATGTGTGTTTGTTTCCAGCAATCAATTTCATTTCTGCAACGTGTGTTTATTTCTAGCAATCAATTCCATTTCTACGTGTGTTTATTTCCAGTAGATTTGCATAGTTTGATTCCAATAAGGTTTTAACCAAGAAATCTTTAAGACATTAAAACCCCCCCAAAAATATATATATATATACAATCCCCCATTCAATTACTAAATCATTATGATTCCTCTTGTTGCATATAACTTTAGACACAGCCCTGGTAAAATATGACATCAACAGAAAGGTGATTAAATGAAGGGAATAACGACACCCAACAGTGACTTGTAGGTTTTTACTTGGTATGGACTGCTCAAGAGGTTTTAACTTAAATGCCTTGGTGAGGTTGTATTAAATTTATATAAATTCATTTTAATATAATTATTTTGAATAATGGTGGCATGTGATTCATGAACCATCCTCATGAAGTTGACTATGTAAATCTGCTAGCTATTTTATGTACCTTATAAGTTTTGCCTTGTTTTAGTGGATTACATACAATCCAATTGGTTATGTTGATTCCATATGAGTTTGAATTCATAAT
Source organism: Torreya grandis (assembly GCA_037957365.1). NCBI lineage: Eukaryota > Viridiplantae > Streptophyta > Pinopsida > Cupressales > Taxaceae > Torreya > Torreya grandis. Next base: position 1,198,438 of record JARHVA010003625.1, on the reverse strand, counting down.
ATATATCCCTCTATATTTCTTTTCATGTTTCATGATGTTTTGATAAGATAATTTTCCTTAAGTTGTAAGATGATGCACTATGATGGTTACAGATAGTTTTTTCACCATGTCCAAAATTTTCATGCTTTGTGATTGGTCACAGAGGGTTGAGATAGTGTCATTTACATATTTTCAAGGTTATATAGTTTCCCTTAAATTTTCAACTTAATTATTCAAAGTACACTCCATGAGTTGGAAACTATAACCATCATACAATTAGCCTGTCTTATGATTGTCATACACAACCAACCAGGAGCTCTCATGGAGGATTCCAACATTGTAAGAGAGGTGTGAAACCTTGTTTTGATATTTTAAAAAAAATTATGTATCCATTTGAACACACTGAAGAGAAACCAATTTTTTATGGAATAACCTTTGGTACATTGTTCAAACTTATGCTCATTGTTTATATGCAATCCAATAGTGCATCTACAACCTCTCAAGATGGCATTGTGATATGGACTAAGAGTTTGGAAGTTTATTCAATATTTTAAGATTGATAGGAGTCCATGTGAACATTTTATAAAGGTTTTGATTCAATCACCAACATGTTTGGTGCCCATTGTCCAAGGTTCAAATTCACTTCCTACATTTGTAAATAGTCACCTATAAGTGGCCCAAATAGGGAATTGAGGCATTCAATAGGGTTTCAAGGCATGAAATGAAACTTTTATTGGAGTATTAAGGTGTCAAGTGGATAATTATTACATTTTTTAAAGGCTAATTAGATTTAAAAAAATGGAATTGTTAGCTCCAAAGACCAAATACCTATGTTGAGGACCTTTGTCCCTAAATTGAGCAAACAGAGAGCAAGGGGCTAATTGTGAGCATCTTAAAACATGATTTTAAGGTTTTAAAAAGAATATATCTTGGTTAATATCATATACCCTATAATTGAGAGTGTAAATTAAAATAATATAGGTCAAAGTATGAAGGTAAGATGGTCATATGGGGCCTCAAAATTGCCTACAAAACATTAAATTCTTTCAATATTATTTATAGCCCTGTGACCAAAAAGAGACCTTGTTCACCAAGGTTGAAAATTGAACATTAATTCCATGATTATAAGGTTATAATGGTTAATTATACGTTAATTTATATAATATATCATCATAATTATATGTCAAGTTGTGTTTTAGACTCCCATACCCACCTACAATTCATACACAGGCTTAAATTAGCGCCTATAGTTAGGAAGAAGGTTAGTGTCTCCGTCAAGGTATTTGATGGTGTCTTAAGCCATCCAAATTGAATATAATGTGGATGATAGTGAAAATATTTTTTGATAAAAAATTAAGTGATCAATGGAGTACCACACATATCATAGTCATCTTAGTTGAAGCCCAATAAACCATGTAGGCAAGGATGTCTCAATTGCAAGCAGTGGAGGGCTTAAGTGTGACCAAAGGTGCAAGTTGAAGACCAAATGGGAGATTGGATTTATAATAAAATAATGTGACCACCTTACTAAATTCCATGATGTCTTAAAAAAAAATTTAATATGTAACTAAACCTACACAAGATTTTTGAACCCCTATATCAACCTATAGCTATGTGCAGTCATGACTAAACAATGAGCAATTTTGAGGAGTAAAGGCATTAGAAATGTATATGGAAGTAAATAATGGGTATAAAAAAATATAAATGACTATGGAATAATTTAGGAAATGTTTATTTAATTATAAAAAGCTAAATTTAATATAAGAACACCTACAGGTGCCCATCCCATGCACAAAAGAGCACAATCAGGGTTTGACATACAGATTGAGAGCTCAAGGTGTATAAGGGGTATAGATGAAAGCATAGTAATATTAATGGAGATATATCCACCATATTTGTAGAAACCATATAATACCCTGTCATGTGAAAATAGGTAGATAAATGACTCCAATATTGTAACATACATTCCACTTTAGGAACCCTACATAGTTTGCAATCCAAGAGGTCTATCTTGAAAAATAAGGAGGTTTTAGGGTGTAAACACCTAAAAAAGGGATTAAATTTAGTAAAAAAACATGTTTTTTATTTTATTAATCTCTTAAATCACTCAATTAGTATGATAAAATAGGGTAATTTCCCTCTATTTTGTCTCTAATAGAGGACACTTTCCCCATGCATGAAACCTACAAATCTTGAGAGATAGGTAAGAATATGAAGCTATAAGCTAATTATGACCTAAAAAAAGGTTTGGTAGGTTTAATAAAACCTAAAAATATATAAAATACCAATAAAATAATGATATATCTAAACAAGATGGCCTAAACCCTCAGAGGTGTAGTCAGGCCCAAAAGGCAAAATTAAGGCCTAGAGGACAAAAGGAGACCACTTCCTTTTATAGCATGAGACATGATTTACACCTTGTTTTATAATTTTTATGAGGTCAATATGGAATTTTATGATCATTCTTAGGTAGGTAAAAACATCAAGAGGGTCATTTATGCTCAAAACTTGTAGACAAGCATACTAGGCACATTAAGACCTAGTGTCCAAATGAGGAGTCAATCATACTCCTATCATTATATATAGGTTATAACCTATGTAAAAAAAAAATAGGACCACATAAGATGTTTTTAAGCCATTTTTAAGTAGGAGAATCATTAGGAAGGCCATTTTTTGGCCTAAAACCAATTTAGACATACAAGAATGGAGGAAACAAGCTTTAATAGGTCACATTCAAATGTTCACATATTATATGAGGATTTGAATGGATAAAATAGAAGTTTATGGAAGATAGGAGGGTTCTTCAAAAACCAATTTGTGGAATTTTTTTACAACTCCAATGTCAGGTTTTTATGAAACAACCTTAAGAGGTCAAACTGCTTAGAAACCCTTCCAAAACCCTTGCAGAGACTCAATTGGGAAAATGAGATTGGAAAACTAATATAATGGACCCAATTTACCATAATAGAGATTTTAGGTTGTATATGACTCCCTCAATCTCCCTCACATACTTTTTTTTTGTATGGAATTATGTGAATGTGGGCAAAAAAGGGGTTTTCTCACTATTTTTAGTTTTATACAGGCTACAGGAGGAGTTTGAACATGAAACCAACTTTGGGGGGAATATATAGAATTTTAATAAATAAAAATAATAATTTCATTGTTCATAAAAACTCTTAAGGTTTTAAACAATACCTCTCATTTCAGCCAGTCAAAACTAGCCTATTGGACAAACTGATGAGAAGGGTGGAAAAATTCAAGTGGAGTGATTTAAAAGCATGCTTGATGCCTTTAAAGCCATGAAGGGTCTTTAAAAGTTTCATACACTCCCTCCAATGGATTTTAATGAACAATTGATGCCAATTTTGAAGCCAAGTGGGTAGGGTGCATAAAAGAGTAGTTTTCTTGGTAGTATATGATGATTGCTCCTCTCTAGGTGATTTCAGATGACCAATCCTACAAATAATACATGGATAGTCATGTCTAATGTACTTAAATTTTATCTCAATTATCAGACCTGGTCTTAATTAGTTTTTAGGTCTTTAAATAGGGCTAATCATGTAGACATTTTTTTGAGCCAGATTGGGGAGTTTCTTATCACCTTTCATGAGTTTTATGACTTGGAGTGACATTTGTACCTCTATACCTTGCATGGTTCATCCCATACCCTCTCCACATGCACAATTAACTACTTCTCTTATCTTTAAAAGTTTTCTTGTGACCCTTGGACTTCTTTCTTCTTCTCTTTCTCTCAAGTTCTATAACAACTAGCCATTTTGGCCATTGTATTGGATGCTCCACTTGAGTATGGAGAAGCCCTACTCAAATGTATACCTTTTGATAAATAAGACTGATAATTTTTACCTCCTCCATGATTTTTCTTAGTGTGTTCATTTGGAGTGTTTGATTTTGCATAAGTGAAGACTATGGATTCCTTAGCATGTTATTTCATTATATCATCTATTTGCAGTTGGAAAGTTTCTTCTTGTAAGGCATTTAAAGTGTTCTAGGAAATTTCCAAGATTTAGTGAGTTAGCCTTCATAGACCTCTTGTCTATTCCTCCTAGCTTTGCATATTCATCCATAACCTCATAATGTAACATTGATGTGAGAAGATGAAGATTGGAGAAGTGTATTTCTAGTTTGTCCTTTGATTTCAAGTGTAATATGCATATGGTTGGATGTCATCATGTTATTTGGTGTATCACCTCCCTTAGATTATTTTTGCTTTCAGTTATCTTTATCCCTTTTCACCCCCCAAGTTTAGTAGTATTTTCAATCAAAATTCATACATCACAAGTTCTAGCTCTATAAAGAGATTCACCTCATTCCTTAGGCTATCCACAATCTTAGAGGTGATTCCATTGTGCCACTTGGATGAGGAGAGCTTTTCATCTCCTCAAAAAGTGAAAATCCTAGTGATGATAGTTACCTTAGAGAAACCATGGCCTAAGGATGGTGTCTAATTCATTGTTACCATTCCATTCCTTGATGGTGAGCAAGTCCACTTAGGGATTCCAATGTTTGTAGTAACTTTCAAAGGATAATGGGGAAATGTATGCAATTCTTATAAAGGTCCTTTCATGAATAATCCAACCTTGTTTAATTCTACAGTCTTTTAAAATGGGAGCAAGGATGTCAATATAGTGGATTACCTTAGGTTTTTTGGAAGCAAGGTGAGAACTGGCCATTTGGACTACAACTAGGTCATAGTATCTTCTGTTTATGGTGGTAATCTTTTGTTCCTCCTTCATGATGGCTTGCATCTCTTCAATAGTCCAAAAAAGTTTGTACTAGTTCCTATTACTCATGTTTAATGATGTAATATCGAGGCATGTGTCCTTAAAGACCCTCCCTTCATTGTCTATAAGCAAACACAACTCTATCTCATCCCTGTATTATTGTCTCCAAGTTGTCATGGATTCTAAACCTATAAATTACTTATTTTTGTGTTGTAAATGGTCTCTAGGTTAATTCTTTTGTGTTCAAATCATAATTTGACTCTTTTCAGCTTGACTATGATCAATTCAAGTTTAACTTAGGGTATTTTATGTAAGTTTGGGTCTCTTCTGAAGCTTTAATGTTGATGGCTTATTTAGAATTAGGGTCATTCATGCCTTAAATTTTATTTTGACCTTTTCCTTTATATATTTGCATTTTTGAGCACATAAGATCTTCATTTTTGTCATTTTGTGCTTGTGTGGCACTTATTTGGCATCTTTCTAGAAACTTTCATAGAATTTTTCATAAATGCCTTTAAACTATTAGCTATTGTTATTTAAAATTTTCTTTTTGATTTTCACCATTAGATCATTTCTCATGAATCAATATAAGCCATTGATCACAATCTAAGATCTCACCTATCATTGGCCATCTTTGCATTGAGCCTTGTGGTTGTGCCACTTGGCACTTTTGTAGGATTTCTGAGCTTTATATCTTATACTATTCATATATTTAATTTAAATTCATAATTTTTTGAGCCCATGGGATTTTGGAGCTTTTTTGAATAGTCATTAATTATTTCACACCATTGGATTATCCTAGTCTGATGAAGCATGAGTTGTTGATCCTACAAAATGCATGAAATCTAATCAGTGCATGGTTATAGAAAGGAACTTAGGTTAAAATATTTTAAGATAAGTTATTTCATGTAAATAAACATGCCATAAACTTAGGATAATATATTTTATGGTAATTTTTAAAGTATGATATCAACGTGGCCCCTTTGATTGATAGAAACACATCCATTTGCCTAGATAAAATGTTAGATGAGCTTAAATTTTATAGTCTCATAGAAATTAATGATATCCTTGTAAATTTCAAATGACATTTGTGATAATTTCAAATTTAATATTGTGAAGTTCTTTAGGTTTGGTGGGCTTAAAGTTGACGTTCTCACCAACGTCAATGTTGGCCTCATAGGCATCAAATGATGGTCAAAAGAATGTCAATTTTAATCTTGTTAGATTCTTGTATTTGATAGATCTTAAATTCAATTCACTCCATCTAATCAAGATCCATGATGAAGCAAGTGCCATTCAATCAAGATCCAAATGAGTGCATATCATTAGTTCAAGGTTCTACTAACATTTAAGCTTCGAATGTGAGAGGGCCACATGGTGACTTTATAGGGCTCTCAAGCTTTGACCCTATGGAGGACCCATGGGTCATTGATTTTTGTCTAAGTCCCTAAGATGATGGCACTTGTCATTTTTATTGGATTCCTTTGACCTTTTGACATTTCAATGTTATCCTTGTTTCATTCAATCATCATTTATACTAACACCTACAGACTATTGATCATGATCTAAGATGCTTGAATGGGATTAGCTTCCTCAAATAATTAAAACCATGACCTTAGTTTTATCCTAAGGTCCAATTGTATTAAAAAATATAAAGGGGCCTTAGGGTAAAACTAAGGCTTAAGCTCATATTTAATGAAAGGGACCCACTTAACCTCAAGCAATTTTGCACTGATAGATATTCAGTTCCACTTAATTGCAAGTCATTGATCATGATCTTCATGATGACATGGGATTGATCTAATATGTGAAGGCTTTAGGATCTTTGGGATTCCTTCACTCTATTTGATCAAGGGGCAATGAAGTGAGAGCCATTGGATCTGCAAAATGCAAAAGCATCTAAGTCAAGACTTGAGATGAAATAAGAACTTAGGCTAAAGCATTAAGATTAAGGTCTCATTCATGTTGATAAACATGAACAGGGCCATAAAATTAAGACTTTAGGCTAAATAGGTAATAAAGGGGACCATGCTTAGAAAAATTAAAAGGACCCTACCAATAGGAAAGTTAGACTTGGTTAGAAATAAAGGAAATAAAAAGGCGGTAAATAATGGAAAGGGACAAAGCATGATTTTAGGCTAGGGTTTGGTAGTGTTGTGAAACATGATGAAACCTAAGCATAAAATTAAGCTTAAATCAAAATTAAAAGTATTCCCACCAAATGTATTCTCACCAAATGTAAATTTGACCCAAGGGTTTATACTAGGGTTTTTTGGAAGGAGCTTTTTGAATACAAATCTGGGTTAGAGTTTTCACAAACTAAAAGCTAATGAAAGCCTAAATAGAGTGTATCTATAAATTTTAAGCTAATCCATTTGTAAAAGCTCCATAAAAATTACAAATTTAAGACATGAGGACCAATTATTAGTAATATTAGGCAAGCTCAAAGTATAATTACAAGTAAATAGGCCATTCTTATCAAAGTGGATGATCTTCAAATTATGATAATCATCTAATCATATCAAGTTTTTAGTGTTAAGGTTAAAAGTATCTCAAGGGTCCTAATTTTCAGAAAATGGGGGTATATTGACCTCAATAAATGGAAACTTTAAGGGGAAACATATCAATATGTTATAACTTAGAGGCTCTGGTCCAAACAAATAACTAGGTCACTTATCTTACTTGATCAGTGCCATTATCAAGATTTGTTCATGGTTGAAACAAGCCTTGAACATGTAGGATTTGGATCAAATATCAAAACATAACCATTTTGTGTGTGTGATTTGATTCCACTTAATATTTACCATGGGATTTAGGGGAAAACTTCTAGGTTTCATCTCTTTAATCATTAACACTGACTTGGATCATGTTTAGATATTCATGAATAACCATTCTTCTAGTTTAGGGAAGGCTTGGGCATTGCTTTGCTACTAGCTAGGTTTCTATATTCATAATAGAGATGTTTGTGGATCCTTTCAAGGCCTTAATCCATTGTTATCTAGGCATCCACAGCCATAGTGGAGATTACTAGAATCACCTCATTGAATTCTTATTTTTGTATTTTTAGATATTTTATGATTTCATCAAGGTTGGGAGCTAGGGTAGCTAGGTTCAAAGATACGGTTGAGTGGTTTACCATTATAAAATCACCTATGTCTATAACCATTATCCTAGGCAAGGATTTTTGTTGAGTGCAAGGATGAGTATGCCTCAATATATTAAGCTTTCATCCTACAAATGTAAATATTATTAAAACCAATTTTAGGTTAAGACAATGTTTAAGCTCTCATGGAATAGTTGACCTCTTCAATTAGTCTTTACCAGTTTATTTAAATCACAACATTAGGCTCACATTTCAAACCCATGGTTGACATATGTATAAGGTTCATACCCACATTCCTAAACTTTGGAGTTTCAAAAAAAAAACTTTAAGCCGAGGGTTGTCTAAAAGGACTTATTAGAAGAAAAGAACATGGCAACAAAATAAAACACACAGCAAAAGTAGAAAAGTAGATAGAAAAAGAGAAGCAAGAAAATATGTGCATGCTTAAGTACAAAAAAGGGACATGAAAGAAAGAATTGAAGGAAACTAATTAGCCTACCTACACTAAATCTAACCACCTTACTGATTTACTCCATGAAGACCTCAAGGTGAGCAGTAGAGAAGTAATGCTTGAGGTACTTCACATTGGTGGGTAGTGTGAACTCTACTCCTTGCAAGTATTTAAATCTTAAGGTGTTATCTGCAAACATGTATGTAATCTGATAGGGACCAATCCATAGAGGTGTGAACTTACCATGCTTTATCTTAGGTTTAGATACTTCATCCCAAAGGAGGACTAAATCCCCTTATCTAAACACCTTGATCTTTGATCTCTTGTCAACCCACCTCTTTACTATGGTTTGATGTCTGATAAAATTATTGAAACCCTTTTCTTGTGCATCCTCCATCTGGACAATGTATAGCAACCCTGAGTTTGTAAATTCTTGATCCTCCTCCATATACTCTTGCATAAACCTATAGGTTGGTAGCTTAAGTTTGATGGGGAATATAGGCTCTTAGCCATATACCAACAAGAAAGGGGATGCCTTATGATCCTGCTTGACTCTTGTTATATCTACCCAAAGGGCATACTTGAAAAGCTTATGCCATATTCTAAGCTTGTCTATGGCAGAAGTCTTAATGTCTTACATCAATTTCATGTTCATTGATTTAAACATTCCATTACCTTGAGGGTAATGGTTGGATGAGAACTTGAGGATTATGTTGTTATCATATGCCCATCCTATCATTTCTATGGATGTGAATGCTAACCCATTATCACATACCAAAGAGACTAGAGTTCAAAATCTAGTGCATATGTTCTCTTATAAGAAACCGGTTACTTCTTCAGTGCTGCATTGTTTGGTGGTTACAGCCTCAGTCCACCTTGTGAAATAATCTATGGTAGTTAGGACATATTTGAGACCATTTGATGAGTTGGTTTTTATTACCCCTATAAATTCTAGCCGCCACTAATCAAAGGGTTTGTCAATCATGATTGGTTGTATAGGCATTACTACCTTTGGATCTTTTGTGTTAAATATCTACCATGAATGGCATTCCCTCACATGTTTATGAGCATCTTTAAAGATAGTGGGCCAATAGTAACCAGCCTTGAGAATCTTATGAGTTGTGGTTCTCCCTGATGGATGTCCACTTCCCAAATTCTCATGAAAAGTGCTCATTATTTCAGTGGCTTCTTCCTTAGAAACACATCTCTAGTACACACCTTCAAAGTTTTTTCATTACAAGATCTTATTCTTGATCAGATAGTGAGTTGCCTTGAGTCTCAATGCTCTTTATTTTCCCCTAGTCAACCCTATAGGACAAATGTTATTAATTAGTACATGAATTATGGAATCATACCACTCACTAGATTTGAAGCTTTACTGATCCACTTGCATAACACATAGCTTAGGTCTGGTGTTAGCAATCATTTGGATCAGACCTTGACACCTTACCAGTTTTACAATCTTTATCTCTATGTCATACTCTTGGATAAAAAACATCCATTTACCTCTTCATTCTCCAAGTTCACATTGGCTTAGAATTATCTTAGTAGCTAGATCTAGTAGAATAACATTCACCTTGTTCCTAAGAATGTAGTACCTAAATTTCTTGATAGCTTTAACTAATGTAAATTCTTGCTTATAAATTAGAGGATAGTTTAACTTATCATTTTTCAAATTAATAATCATAAAATTAATTAGATGATCATATCCTTCTATTTTTTGAGTTAACAAAGTAGTAATAGTATGTTCAGAGGAGAAAGAGTAGAGGTCAAATTCCTTTGAAAAGATAGGACTTATGAAGATTGGAGCTTGACTAATTGCACTTTTGATGTCTTCAAAGGCCTTCTTGGACTCTTCATTCCATGAGACTTTGGCATCCTTATTTAGCATGTCATTCAATGGTTTGAAATCTCTACAAAGATAGAAATGAACTTTTTCATAAATTTTATCTTGCCAAAAAATGATTTTAATTTCTTTTTACTATTAGGAGGCTCTATCTTGGATATATATTCCACTCTTTTAAGGTTTATGGAAATTCCATCCTTAGTAATGACATGGCCCAATAATTTACCTTCAATAACATAAAAGATGTTATTTTTAGGGTTTAGAGAGATTCCATACCTTCTACATCTTTCAAACACCTGTTATAAATGCATGAAATGGTCTTCCCTATTCTTAGAAAAAATAGTTAGATCATCCATGTAAATTATAATAAACCTACCAATCAAGTCTTGGAAGTCATGGTCCATGGCCCTTTGAAAAGTGACTCTTGTGTTTATCAATCCAAAAGGCATTCTCTTGTATGTAAAAGTGCCCCACTTAGTGGTGAAAGTTGTCTTCATCCTATCTTCCTTGTCAACCAGCACTTGGTTGTATCATGAAAAACCATCAAGAAAATACATTATGGTTGAACCTGAAACAATTTGTATTACTTGGTCAAGAGAGGGAAGAGGATAATTATCCTTTTTAGATGCTTTATTTAAATTTATAAAGTCAATATATAAGCTAATTTCATCAGTATTCTTATTGACTAGCACCAAATTGGCCACTCAAGTAGAGTGCCCAATGGGAAACACAATTCTAGCATCTAATAGCCTCTTGACCTCTTTGAATATCATGGGTTCTAAGACAGGGTTCACAAGCCTTTTATTCTACCTAAAAGGTTTACAACTTTCTTTAAGAGGTATACTATAGGTGATGAATGTTGGATCAAAAATCTTCAAGTCATAATAATACTAAGCTATGACATCTTTTTACTTAGTTAATAGCTCTTTGGCCCTCTGATTTTTAGCACTAGTGTAGGCTTTTCCAATGTTAACAAGTTGGGATTGATCTTAAGGCCCAAGATCAACAACATTATAGTCCTTCCCACTTACTTCAGGAACCTTTGAATCTTTAGCTAGCTTATCTTGATCAAACTTCCTCTCTAAGGCAATCATCCCCTTAGGGATCTTGTTTTCATTTAGTTGAATGACTTTACCATCAAATTTGACTTCTCTAAATGCATTCTCATCAGTCTCATCAATGATATGAGCTTCAAGTGCCCCTAAACTAGCCATGAATTTTAGGATTTTTTGGTCATCACTAAAGACCTACAAATGGTTCACATCATCTGGGATAAAATGGTAAGGTACAAGCTCAATACTAAAATAGGGAGAATCTTGGTCAAGCATGAGATTAGCTATAGTAGAGGCAAGCTCATTAGCACATTTATTTTTCTCCCTAAGGATATAAAAAATATTTAAGGCATTAAAATATTCCAAAATATCCTAGACTCTAAATTTATACCTCTTGAGGTATGATAGCTTGCATCGATACTTGATTGACTACTAGTTCTAAGTCACCATAGACTAGTAGTTTTTTACCTTATTTTTAATGGAAAATTGCAAGCCTGAAATGAGGGATTCATATTTTTCAAGGTTTTTCTTACCAATAGGGTTAGAATTATGGTATTTCTTATCAATAGGGTTAGAACAATACCTCCTCTAAATCCAACCTTACACCTGGCCCCATCAAAATGTAGTTTTCATAGCCTATGCACAACATTAAAAGCTTTGGGATCACTAACTTTGGCAGTCTCTAGGGTGAAAATCCCTAAGTCTGAGTCAATTATGTTGACCCTTTCATTGACAACATTATATTTTATGATCATGTGATTCATCCTTGGTTCCCTTTTAATTTTGATTTGGTTAGGAACTCCCTTCCAAGGTAGCCAAAGATGTAAACAATCTATGGACATGTATCTATTCAAATCCTTTGTCCACTTTAATATAAGTCCATATACATAAGGTATATCCATTACTTAGATATCAATAAATTATTAGACACTTGTCTTAGAATCCAATTGCATGTGGACATTTAACAATTCTCTAACCACTTTGACCCTAGACTTATCTAATTAGGTGACAACCCTATCAAACTTAATGGGGTTCAAGCCAAGCTGTTTACAAACACCTACAGGCATAATATTAGTAAATACACTAGAATCCAACAAAAAATTATGCAAGTTCTTACCAAATATTTTGAATATAAGTAATAAGGGTGGATACTTTGTTTTGGCTTTGTACATGACTACATTTACATTATCAATCTAGGAAATCTTGCTAGGTTTCTTGGATAAAGATTCCAATAATAGATCCCTTTTTTCTATGATTTAAGTCAATTGATGAAAAGTAATATTAGCTTTGATTTTCTTCATGTCCTTGACAATGTTATAACTAGTCCTATTAGAAAAATTGGAAGCATCAGCACTAGGTTTAGAAGTAATTCCATGTGGAGGATCTATATTATTATCTAAAGTGGTATTTGGAGGAATAACAAAGTTTTTTGGAGGAGTAAAAGTAGTTAAAATCTACCTTTATTCTATGTTCCTTAAAGGATATGTCCTCTTCAATAACTGCTAGAAGGCATGAGCCTCTTCAAAAACATCATTTAGCTCATTATCTTCTTGGAAGGGGAAATCAAACATTTCTACCATGAAGGTTTGATTAGCAGGTTTGGATCCTAGGTACCTGCACCATTATATTTATAAGGCACTACTTCAAAAGTGTCTAATTCTTCTTGAAATACATTGAAAGCTTTACAAAATTCAATGCAATCAATCTCACCATGTTTAGTAGTGTAATGGACTCTACAATAATCAAGCAAAGCAATGTCAATGAGATTAATATCTATAATCTTCCTTTTAGAAGATGTTTCATTATTCTTTTTATTTTGAAAACTATCATTATTTAATTTATTATTAGGTCTATTGAATCTTTGAAAAGAGAAGTTTCTACTAGAAGTTTCCCCAGTATTACCAACATGTTTTTGTAGTTAAAGGAAGTCAATAGTCAATTTTTGTACCATTTTTAAAATTGACTCATTCTCACTTTTAGGGGTCTCTGAATTATGAACCTGGCTGTTGTTGGTACCAAGGCCCAAATCTTAACCAGTTGCCTCTAAGATACACTACTCCCAACTAGAATGCTAGCAGAAGCTTGTCTTGTTGATGCCTCTAAGTGTATCATAGGTTCTCTTGGTGTTTGAGAACACTTATCATTTTATATTTCATAGCATGAATAGTAGGTTTTGGTAATCTAGTTACTTGTGATGAAATAGAGGTAGAGCAAATCGACTATTCCACAAATTTATATTACTTAGTGGTTGGGAGCTGGTTGAGAGTAGACACATTTTGATTATTATTGGTAAAGGTATTTAGGGTAGGAATTTGTGGATTGACATTAGGAATAGAGTATACCATTTGACCTTGAGATTTTATTTGATCATTAATGATCATAGCCTTAGCATAAGCTAAATCTAATGTGTTCATTGGACCTACATCCCTCTTGATGAGTACAGAGGTCATGGGATCAAGAGCATCATTATAAATTTCCAAGTTCAAAGCCTGATCAGAATTATAAGGTTCAATGATTCTGTTATACATATTTTGGAACCTTACATTTAAAGATTTTATGGGCTCATTAACATTCCTTTTCAAGGTGTTAAATTATTGGTATAGGACATAAGGGCTAATTATTTTTCCAAAATAATGAAGATGTTATTAAACTTATCCTAGGTGGTGATGTAATCATTAGGTAGGTTTAAGAACCACTCATATGTAGAATCTTTAAATGTGAAAGGGAACAATCTACATGTTACATCCTCATGATTTACATTTAGCAATATTAATGTAGCCTTAAATGATTTAACATGTTCTTTTGTTGTCACAATACCATTAGGACTAAAAGTTGGTAAATACTTTTCATGGTTATGATGGAGATCATAAATTTCAACTTGTACATTGAAAAGAGAAATTCCCAATCAATCCATACCTTAAGGAAGGTTAAATTTAGGAGTACTTTAGAGTGGTGAAGATGGCAAAGACTTTGAATGCCTACATCTACCTCTATCTTGTTTGGTCCTCCTATGGACTTCCAACTCAAGTAGAAGTTATCATATCTCTAAATGTGATCTTGTTCAAATTTTTAGTAGTTCTAGCTTGAATATTTGACATCCTATTTGAAATATAGTGTATCAAACCAACCTTTACAAATAATGAGGGTCAAATTTGTACACTAGGCTAATCTTGAAAAGTTTTATGTAAAAAAATAGCAAAGGACATCAAAATTTAACTAAGTGAGATAAAATTTGTGTCTAATTACATAAATATGATATATCTTCACAAGTATAAGCTCAAATGAACCCATATCTATGAAAGATATACCAATCTTTGATCAAAATAAGCTATTCTAACCTCAAATACTGTGGATTTTCATATCTTAAGCTATATTTACTAGAGTTGAGCATCCAACCTGAAAGATATTTGATCTTTGACTAAAGGAAGCACAAATATGGGTTAGAGACTAAAAATATAAATTATATTTATTATTCAAAGTAAATAATTATGCAAAAGTGCAAAGATAACACCATTCTTAGATCAAAACATACTAGAACTAGTAAATATTCAATAAATTCATGGCCCTCCTTCTAGCACCAGTGGAAGCTTGTCCTATTGATGCCTCTAAGTGCATCATAGGTGCTCTTAGTGTTTAATAAAACTTCTTATTTTATAATTTAGATAATTTATGGCATGAGTAGCATTTTTTGGTAATCTAGTTACCTATGGTGAAATAGAGGTAGAGCAAATTTGTTGTTCCACAAATTTATATTACTTGGTGGTTAGGAGCCACCATGGTCCTTGTGAATTTTTAATTATCTATGCTAAAGACTAATCTAGATGAATATTTATAGTGAGATCTATACTAAAGTGATTTGGTTAAAAAAATGAAGTAAAAGATAAGGGTAGGGAAGAAAGAGAATGTGTGATTGTTGACCCTTGACTCAAACATTATGAAAGAGTTTCAATTACAACTAAACATGCATTTAACCAATATATAATGAAAAATAGAATAATCTCATATCTCACCATACACCAGGGAAATTTATAAGGATAATATGAAAACATACAAGTAAGAACTAGATTTATTTTAAAGATTTATTACCAAATTCAAATAGCATCAGCACATCTGAATACAGAACAAATAAAATGGAACAAATTCAATATCCTTCAACTAATCTATCATAATCACAAATTAGAAACCCTATATCATAGATGCCAATTAAAAATTAATGAAACCATTCAAATTCAAGCTTTAAAATGAACAATTGAGATAAAATCCAAATTAATAATTGACACAACAAAATTGGACAATCTTTTCAAAATTACATGATTGTATTAATTACTCAAAGTACACAATTTTTTCTCAAAATTATCTCCCTTTAAAAAATGGTAGTACTACCTTTTATATAAGGGAAAGGTAATATATCAGTTACAAGATACAAATATACTAAAGGTAAGGATAATTGTCCTTTTGACAAGGTTCTAAAATATGTTTGCTTTTCCAAATGGACTGACCTAAAGGAAAATATGATAAAAAACTAGCATGTGCCTTTACAAAAGAATATTCCTCTTTCAAAATGTTACAAATTTTCACAAAATGAAATATCATTGAAATAATTGGCAGGTGGGCCTTGTGTTGGAGAAATTGCTTGCTACTGCTGGAGGATGTTTATGGTTACTGACTAGTTCTAGGTCCACAATAAATTTTAAGAGACGTTCCTCCTCCCTGTCAACTAGCTCATTCAATTCTATATCATGTTTAGCCATTGATTCTTTGAGATTATTGGCCTTAGTGATCCTTTCCCCTGCATTGAAGATGATGTCTAGTATCTTGCTATTATCTACCACAAACTGGCCTTGACTTTTATTTTGTATTTCTTGTGTCACCAAAGTAGCCTTATGTTTGAATTCCTCATCCTTCATGATACCTAGGATAGTGGGATATATAAGGTTAATGATCATTGTCCCAAGAAGATCTTTAATCCTTCCTGTTATCTCCTCATCATCCTTCAGGAGTCTCTCTAGTTCTTGTGACCAAGCACACAAACTCTCAATTTTACCAATAACAATTCCCAAAATTGTATTCAAATGCCCCATATTTATTATTTTAAACCCAATAAATTTCCTTCTAACTTGGATGTTGATTAACCTTATTATTTGATCCTATGAATCTTTCCATTGGGCTATTAGACCCTTAGCCATTGTATTCTACTGTGCCAACACACTTTACCTTGGCTTCATCATTTTCAGTTCATCAAACATGTCATAAAAGAATTCATCAAACATTTTGATCATTGCCTTAGGCATTGATAAGATAGCTTGTGTCTCTAAATTTTCCTTTTCCTTTTCCAAATTATATATTATTTCCTTCATACCTCTAATGCATGCTCTGATCTTAGTTGAATGAGCCTCATCTAGGATTTCAACATCTTATTCATGGATGGAGAGTTCACTAGGTTGTCACCCCCAACTAGAGTTAAGCCTACAAAGGGCTCAACATTTTGAAATGTGAACTCTTTATTCCCCACTATGGTCTTTCTAGTTGTCACCCTCTCTAATGTATATGTCTCTAGATTTAATTTCACAATGGTAGTTGGTTTAGTGTACTTTGGAGGTTCAAGGTCCTCCATCTACGTAATGCTTGAATTTCTTGGAGTCTCCATTTGCTTGTTATCTAAGCATGTAGTAGCCACTATTATTATCTCTTCCTCCTCATTCATCAAGTCCCTTATCCATGGCTTGACATCATCATGTACATTAATATTATTAGTCTTGGTTAGGGCCCATGAGTGGTGTCAGGTGGGGATCTTTTGCATTTTTCCATAGATGAACTAATTAGGGATGATTGGTCCATGGTTGGGGTATTAATCACTAAAAAAATTGATTTCACTCATAGGGTAAGTGAAATCCAACTTGGGATTCTTTTTCCCAATTGGGACTATCACCAATTCTACCTTTCTCTTCCTCAATGGAGCCACTAATACTAGATCCAAGGTAGGCTCTTTCCCCTTTTCTTTCTTATCTTCCTCCATTTAGGCTTATGATTCTTTAATATGTTCATCCTCTTTATCAAAGCCATATGCCTTAGCAAGGACCTTGAGGGCATCCTCCACTATCTCATCAGGCTCTAGGGAAATCATGTTTAGGTATTCAACTAGAGATGTTACTCCCTAAGTAAGGGTTTAGGATGAGGGTACCTCACCAAGTCTTTCTTCTAGATTTTACTTGATAGGACCATATGTAATATATTATTAGGTTTATTTCCCTTTCATTTTTGGTTACTCTTAAGGGGGTCTTGAAGTTCTATGTAGTAAATAGTATTACAGAGGTCCCATTTTCCATATGTCCCCAGGGGGATTTTGATCACTAGTCAATCTATGCTCAAATATAATGTTATGTCCCTTGATCCCAGCCAATAATTATTCAAAATTGTTTGCTTTGATATATAAGGTGTCACAGAAACCATGTTGGTGCTCATATATTACCTTGGGTAATTTCTTAGATTTAAAATGTGTGGAGATAGTGCCCTTATGGTCCCACTGCTTTAGTTTATCAAGTTACAATTTGAAATATTCACTATGCCTAGCCACAATACTTACCTGATCTCAATTCTATATCATAGTTAGACCAATGCTTAAAGGAAAGTAATGGAGGAGTCCTTTCCTCTTGTCCTTGCACACTCTATCCACACCATGAACAATTTAGTATGCAATTTCTTGCTCTGTTAGCTTGATGTGAACTTAAATAGGTAACTTGTAAAGTTGAATCAAAATCCCTTCAATTTTGATCATTCTACAATATGGATACAGCTAGATGTCTCCCATTAGCTCCAAATACTTCTTGACTAAAGGGCTTACCCTGGGCATAGGGATCCCTATGATGGTTTTTACCAAGGTTGGATACACACATTCATAGATGAATTGGATGTTTTACCTATATTTGAATATGTGTAGCTTTGAATAGTGATGGGAGACTATGAATTTTCACTCAGGTGACAATTTTTGATATAGGGGATCTTGGTGGAAGCTATCAAGACATCGAATAGATAGGACATCATGAATAATTGTGTACTAGTCTTCTTCTCGATGGCCATGAATTGTCATTCAAGATAGATGTTGATCATATCTCCAATTGGGGGAGTGAGCTATTTCTCTACCATGAAATAGATGTAAGACACCCAAATCTTATTGATATAAGTGGTCAAAATGGATCTAGATATTTTATTCAACAGATTCATGATTACCCTAACCCCCTCTCTAAATTGGGAAACTAGGATATTGCTATTAGGTTCTCGGATCACATGGTTCCCTTGGAGCAACCATGTCCTAAGGATGATGTCTAAATCATTCTTACCAATCCATTCCTTGATGATGGGCAAGTCTACTTGGGGCTTTTTAATATTATAGTTACTTTCAAAGGCCAATGGGGAAATGTATGCAATTCTTCTAAAGGTCCTTTCATGAATAATCCAAACTTATTCAATTATACAGACTTTAAAAATAGGAGAAAGGATGTCAATATAGTGGATTACCTTAGGTTTGGTGGTAGTAAGGTGGAGATTGGCCATTTAGAATACAACTAGGTTGTAGTATCTTTTGATCACAATGGCAATATTTTGTTCCTCCTTCATGATGTCCTGCATCTCTTTAATGGTCTAAAAGAGTTTAGACTAGTTCCTATTACCCATGTTTAATGTTGTAGTGTACAAGTATATGTCTTCAAGACCCTCCATTATCTATAGAAAAATACAACTCTATCTCATCCATATATTATTCCCTCCAAGCTACCAAGGCTTCCAAACCTATGAATTACTTATTGTTGTATTGCAAATAGTCTCTATGTTAATTATTTTGTGCTCAAATTACAATTAGACTCTTTTTAGTTTAATTATGATCAATTTGAGTTTAACTTAGGGTATTTTATGAAAGTTTGGGGCTCTTATAAAGCTTTAATGGTGATTGTTTATTCATACTTAGGCTCATTCATGCCTCAAATTTGATTTTGACCTTTGCCTTTATACATTTGCATTTTTTAGCACACAAGATCTTCATTTTTATCATTTTGTGCTTACATGGCACTTATTTGGTATCTATCTCACAAATTTTATATCATTTTTCATAAATGCCAAAAAATCACTAGCCATTGTTATTTAAAATATTCCTTTTGCTTCACATTATTGAATCATTTCCCATGAATCAATGCAGGTCATTGATCATGATATAGGATCTTTCCTGTCATTGGTCATCTTTATATTGAGCCTTGTGGTTGTGCTACTTGGCACATTTATAGGATTTTTGAGATCTATATATTATACTAGTTATATATTTAACATGTGTCTACTATGTGTTGATCCTATGGGCTCTTGGATCTCTATTGAATAGTCATCAATGATTTCATGCCATTAGATCATCTAGGTCCAATGAAGTGTGAGTTGTTAATCCTAAAATATGCATGAAATTTAATTATTACATGGTTATATAAAGGAACTTAGGCTAAGATATTTTTAGCTAAGTCTATTTCATGTCAATAAACACACCATAGACTTAGGCTAAAATATTTTATACTAAGTTTTAAATTATGATATCAAAGTGGCACCTTTGAATGATAGAAACACATCCATTTGCCTAGATAAAATGTTAGATGAGCTTGAATTTAATGTTCTCATAGATGTCAATGAAAGCCTCATTGATGTCAAATTATGTTCATAAGAACATCAAATTTAAGCTCATGAAGCTCCTTAGGTTTGGTGGGCTTAAATTTGATGATATTTTAGACATCAAAGATGCCCTCATAGGTGTCAAATGATGGTCATGATAATGTCAATTTTAAGCTAATCAAATTTCTACATTCCATAGATCTTAGATTTAATTCACTTCATATGATCAAGAGCCATGATGAAGTAAAAGCCATCAAATCAAGATCCTAGTGAGTGTATGCTATTGGTTCAGGGTTTTGTTAACATTTAAGCTTCAAATGTGGGAATGATACATGGTAGCTTTATGGGGATCTTGAGCTTTGACTCTATTGACCGTGGGCAGGACCCATGGTTTTTTTTTTTTATGAGTCCCTGAGATGATGAAAATTTTCATCCTTGCAAGACTCTTTTGGCCTTTTGACATTTTAACATTATCCTCACTTCATTCAATAATCATTTGTACTAGCACCCACAAATCGTCAATCATGATCTAAGATGCTTAAATGGGATTAGCTTCCTCAAATAATTAAATCCATGACCTTAGTTTAATCCTAAGGTCTAATTGCATTAAAAAACACAAATGGGCCTTAGGGTAAAACTAATGCTTAAGCCCATATTTAATGAAAGGGACCCACTTAACCTTAGGCAATTTCACATCATTGGATCTTCAGATCTTCTTGAGCATGAGCCATTGATCATGATATTCATGATGATGTAGGATTAGTTTGAAAGGTGAAGGCTTTAGTGATCCAAAAATTAGAAGTTATGGTTGATAAATATTTCAAGAACATAGAAATAACATAGTAACAATGAATTCTCTGAGAAGAGATGTATTATTACTCAAGATCGCAACACAACTATATGCTTATCTCTAGGAAGAGATGTCTAATTTTACATTTTTGGTTACATATTCATTTATACCCATTTTGAAAGAAGGGGGAGGATCTGGAAGGTCACCAATCTCAAGGGATATTAAGTGGTTTGACTTCCATGCTTTAAAACAATACAGAATTTGAGGAATTATTATTTTTAGAAACTTACTATTTTTAGACTACACTACTAAAATTGAAATTTGGGGCACTTCCATTGGGTTTCTAAGAGTTAAACTTCTTTGAGCAGATCTCAATGCCATATAACAGAATTCTCCTCATTCTTATCTTTCCAACAATTCAAATTGTGAGTCAATTAGAGCTACGGTGCAAAACTTATGGCTCCTGGAAGTTTCATCATCAATTGGGATGGAACTGTCACCTAAATTATCACCTAATTAGTTGCCCAGGTCATTTAGGATATTTGGGCTTCATTCACTTCATAAAATCAAGGTGGGAGATGAAGTGAGAGCCATTGGATCTAAAAAATGCAAAAGTGTCTAATTCATGACTCGGGATGAAATAAGAACTTAGGCTAAAGCGTTAAGACTAAGATCTCATTTGTGTTTATAAACATGAATGGGCCTTAAAATTAATAATTTAGGATAGATAGGTAACAAAGGGGACCATGCTTAGAAAAATTAAAATGACCCTACCAATAGGAAAGTTAGACTTGGTTAGAAAAAAAAGAAACAAAAAGGGGGAAAATAATAGAAAGGGACCAAGCATGATTTTAGGTTAAGGTTTGGTCGTGTTATGAAACATGACTAAACCTTAGCATAAATTAAGCTTAAGTCAAAATTCAAAGTATTCCTACCAAATGCATTCTCACCAAATATAAATTTGAACCAAGAGTTTATGCTAGGGTTTTTTAGAAGGAGATTTCAGAATATGAATCCAAGATTGGATTTTCACAAACCAAAGGCTAATAAAAACTTGTATAGAGTCAATATATAAATTCTAAGCATGATCCATGTACAAGATCTCCATTAAACCTATAAATTTAAGACATGAGGACCAATTATTAGCAACATTAGACAAGTTCAAAGCATAATTACAAGTAAATAGTCCATTCTTATCAAAGTGGATGATCTTCAAATTCTAATAACAATCTAATCATATCAAGTTTTGAGTGTTAAGGTTTAAAATATCTCAAGGGTCCCAAATTTCAAAAAATGAGGGTATGTTTATCTCAACACTACTAACATAAAAGAAACAAAAAAATTGGTAAGCCTATGACTTATTTCAAGGGAATGGCCCACATCAGCATGAAACCAAAAAAATTGTTAAGATCATACCATGTAGGTGGATTATTGGTGTAAGTAAAAAGTTTAGAAGGTTCTAATAATTGTTTCATTTGTTGAATAGTTAGGGTGCATGGGAAGATTGGGGGTTATCCACTTTGTATACTCTTGGTTTTGTTTAAGGAGGATTGTCATTTATTGTATTTTTGGAGTTTTGGAAAGATCCCTTCATGGTTCTAATTTTGGGCTCTAACTATTTCATAAGAAAGTATTTTCTTTTAGCTTGATCAATGGCATTATTTAGAGTTTTAGGAGAAAAAGTTTGAACCTTATATTGAAGGGAAGTTATTAAGGTAGTTATGAATAGTTTAAATAAGTTATCATCAGTCATATTATGATCAAACTTGTGAGACAAATATTTTCATTGTTTAATGAATACTCATGTTAATTCAGAAGGGGATTGTTTAACATTGATGAAATGGCTAAGATAATTTTCAGGAAGATCATTGTATTGAAATTATTTAACTAGAAGATTGCCTAAATCCTCAATTTTCCATATGTAATGTTGAAGGAGTTTATTATACCATTATAATACATCTCCTATGAATTTTTTGACTACAATTTTTATAGTGGAGAAAGTATTAGTTTGAATCCACTTTTTATAAATACTATCAAATGCTTTAAGGAAAGATACAGGGTCTTTAGTCCCATCATATTTAATAGTTGGAGAGATATTTACAATATTAATAGAAACAATGAAGGGGGATAAAGTTTCATTTTAAATATTTTAGAGCATCTTGTTATACATAATGGTTTGGGGAATAATATTTCTTGTGGAATCTCTAAGAGGTGGAGGAATAAAATTTTGGTTATTTTGAGGTAGGAGAATAGGAGGTTGATTATCCATGTTTAATAAATGATGTTGCATGCATCATTTGAGAAGTATTATATGTTTTCATAATATTCATTTTTTGTTGTATTTTTTCAAGAATTTGAGTGGTGTCAATTATTAGATTAGGGTTATTAATGTTTAAAGTTGGATTGTTAGGATTAATAGGAGGAACATTCCCTAAATTGGTATTAAGGGATGGGTTTTTGGGTGGAGTATTGTTAGGGGATGGGTTGTTGGTATTTAAAATAATTCCTATAGGTTTATTGGTTAATATTTTTTCAATATCCCTTATATTTTAATAAGCTTCTTTAGAGAGATAATTGTCCTGATAGTTGTGAAATGGATTTGATTGATCAGTGTCATCAGTTTGGACCATATTGCAGTCTTAAGATGATGGGTGAGAGAAGGTGGACCAAGAGTGAGAATCTTCTTGGGTAATAAATATGGGAAGGAAAGAACATCCCATATATCATCTAAATGGATTAAAGTTGTCCAAAAATATTCTAATAGGGGATTTCATGATGCTTGGAATAATAATCTAATATCAAAGAACAAAGATGAAAAGTAGGAGCAAAGTCAACTAGAAATAGAACACTATTGGCTAAGAAGTATAAAGTTGATCAAGTTGATAGATTTTGGAAGGAAGGTAAAAATAAATTTGGAAAGTTTATAATTAGATTAGTCGATTGTGTTCTATGGGGAAGCACTAGAGACCAACCTATGAGAGACTAGATCAAATAAAATGACTGTGTTTTGTGGAAAATAAAAATTGTATGATACACAATTGAGTGGGTCAACTATGTTTTGAGGATGAAGAAAGGTTTTAATAGTTTTGACTTTGGATGATTTAGTGTTATTTTATAGAATAATTAAAATAAAAACACATGTAAGTAGGTCAAACCAATCTATCTAGTTGTGATGCATAGCACAAACCTTGTACCAATGTTGGTTGATATAAATTTTGTAATACATCATACAATTATTAGAGAGTAAGTAAAAAAAATATAAATGTTAATCTATATGTTCATTCTTGAATGTTTTAAATTATAACTTTTATAAATAAATGTGTTAGAGAGTTGGCTATAAAAAATAACTAGAAAGGCAATCTAAGGATGGTTTCAGGCAGTTAAGACTAAAAAGGGTCTATATTGGTGATGGTAATGGATTGGTATTAGGGCCTACTCCCTCACTTCATAATCCTAAAATGATAAGGGTGTTAGGTGCTTTGTTAATATATACCATCAACCACATATTTATACTCGACTAGAAAACCAATTTAGTTTCCCCCTTGGTGATGAAATCTAGGTAAGTATACCTTTTTTATTTGATAAGTTAAACAATTTTAAGGCTAGAGAAATGAATCAAATAATTAAGGGTTTTTAGAATTGGGCCCACAACCAAAGAGAGGGTTTTGAAAAATGAACCTACAAACAAGAGGGTTTGGAGGCTCCCCTAACATTTATAAAACACAACTAGAGTGTTTCAAGGCTTTCACAACCATAAAAAGTAAAACAAGAGGGTTTGGAGGCTCCCATAACCCTAACATGAGTGTTTTAAGGTCCTCACAACCTTAGCACAATCAAAGATGTTACAAGTCAATGAAACTCAAATAACTGACACCCTTCAATAGGACTTCCCTAAGACTTACACTATAGAAAAAGGGTCTACTAGGAGAAGAAGGTCTTCTGCCACCTAGGACATATGTATAACCTCTACATAGGTGAGACACAATAAGTGGGATTTTATTCTCACTGAACTAGCAAGGTAGATTCATCTATCATCCACTCTAATAGAATAAGTTTTAATTGAGATTCTTATATCCACCCCAATAAAGACCAATTGAAACTAAGTATGGTCCTCCATAGATTTGATCTTTAGCATAGTTTTTGCACATCCTCCACATTCCCTACATACATTAGGAGTGCAATCATATTTAAATAGAACCAGAGCCCCCAAAGAGGCCTCATTAATGTTAGTTATAATTCCATAAAATCTTATAAGGAATACTAAGAATCCTAGAACTTGTAAAATATAAGGGTGTATTCCTCTATCATCAACTTTAATAAAACAAAGCATGTATTTAGCAAAATAGAGCCCTCTTGAGCCTAGAAACTAGCTTCCCTCAAATCTTAGCACATCAAAATAAAACAAGGTACTTTATATGCTTAGGTGAAACACATGGACTTATTTATTATTGATATAAATAGTAGGGGCTAAAGCATGGACTCCTCTAACAAACATGACAATCAAGGAAATAAGGAGATGGGTTCCTCTAACACCCATCCCATCTTGATGAGAATATTTGGGATGGGATCCTCCATCATCCACCCCATAGATGGTCGACAAAAGGGATGACATGTAGTAGAGGGTAAAGACACAAAAGGAGGGCCTATGACATCCCTTTCTTTGTTTTTTTCCAATTCCCATTCAAGGATCTAATCATATTCCAACTATAGGGCTAATCTCCAACACCACTCCACCAAGTGCAAACCAGATCTATAAAGTAAGATAGGTCTTTTTCACACCCTAAAAACCATGGAATGCACATTTCATTTCCCTCACCATCTATTCTTAAAGCCACACAATTCACTCCATAGTTGGTTAGCACACAATTCAAAACCTGACTGAGAGTATATTAATGTCAAGCCACATAAATTATTTTAAATATCATAATAACACCAAGACATCTCAACTAGTACCTATCTTTCTCACAATAGAATCATCCCAAGTGAATTTCCTTCAATCCATCCCTTGGCATTTTAGAAACCACTTGGTACATGGTATAAACTAGATAAACCCTTATAAATCAACCAAACTTACTTCCTTTCCCAATGGGAAGGGATAAACATAAACAACCCAATGAATGTAATAAATTGGCTCCCATAAGATAAATTCAAGATAAAACATGAGCTTAAAAGGAATATAAACATACCTAACCCTTGAAATAGTAGACTCTAAACTTTTGTCAATACTTTATCTTTCCCATCATGGTTAAAATCATGTAGATCTATCATAAGGAGACAAAAACCTTTCTACTATGGTTTCTTTGGATTACCTTATTTATTTTTCAAAAAATTTACCAATGCATCAACCAACTAGATTCAAGTTTAAATCTTAACATCTACTTCTTGACCTCAAATAAAATTTTGCTCTAGTTTTCTTTGCCATATCACATCCTAAAACTTCATTCTACTAATCTTTAGATCTAATACTTTTCCACCTAGCATGACATATGGTATTTTATGGGATGGTGTTAATGAGGAATATAACCTCCAAACCTCCTAGATCTGGGTCATCATCATCTCCTCCTTCCACCTTACAAACATCCCACCCACATTTTGTTGGAGGTATAATCACTGATAGGGGGCTGAATCAAGATATTTCAAAACTTCAATCTAAATAATTCAAACCCTTAGTCATACACCATAATAAATCAATAATAAAATAACCCACTCATATCAATGAATATGAAATATAATCAATACAACACAATATCTATGTGGGAAACCCTCTTGGGGGAGAAACCCCACTCTTAAACCTGCTAACACATGGACTACATGTCCTATAAGGTGATTAAAAATATGAGACTTTAGTGAATCACCCACTTCATAAGGATCATCAACCCATAAATATGAAAATCACCAACTTTCATAATATGTTGAGCACCAACATAGCATCTATGAAAAGAACAACTCTAAAACTTTGATTGCTTCTCAATCTAATGGAGAAACCCTTTACTTATTCTCATGTATCAAGCCTATAAATTTAACAATATAATTACAACCACAAGATAATATATTTAATTTTAAATCTAATATACCTATCATGACATCCAAAAATCTCTCTCAACATTCAAAATTATTTTTCTCATCACGCACACTCATTAAAGATCAACTCTCTCTTCTCAAGTCTAGAAACCATCACCTTTGCTTTCACTATTTATAGAGTCTTCATGAATATTATCTTCTTAGTTATCAAAAATAATTTATTTAACCCTTAATGCTTATATCACACTAATATATATCTAAAATAAATTCTCATAATCTTTTTATTACCTCATTAGCCTCAAACCATCATCAGGTCTTCATGAGACCTAAAATAATTAGGCCTTTATACCCACACATTACATGTGAGACTAATTGGACCACCTTCATCCTATACCAATGATTAAAACACATAAAACTTGTTTTAAACATCCCCTTTATTACTCCCATATGATTCTATTCCACCTATAAAACCAACTCACACTTTGAACCTACCAATTAGGTCTCCTTGCTCTTTTAGGCCTTCATACAAAGAAAATCTCAAACTTATGAAGTAAACACACAAATATTTAACATATACATATGATTATATCACATGGGTGAATAATTTATGACCTTTGATACACCTCCATGTTATTTATACATTTCAACATAGTCTCTAATCACTCAATTAAACTCTCTCAAAATGACCACTCAAACTAGTCACATACATTCAAAATATAGATATACTATTTTGACTCTTCATATCTAATCAGGGGAAAAATATGACACATAATGTCTTATCATAAGTATAATAAATTTATATAACATATTAATACTCATTTTCTTCTTCAATTCTTCTCAAAACACCTTCAACTTTCCTCTACAAGATGGTCACTCAAATTGCTAGTACATTCAATAAACACAGTCAACTTCCAAGAAATTATTCACACTAAAGATGAATTATTCAAACCTAAAAAATACACAAAGATGGTACTCATGGATTATAAATCAATATTTAATAATTATTTCATCTTAAAAAATCAATACACTATCAAAAATACTTAAAATATCTTTCTCATGTCACTTAGAGAACACAGTCAAATACATATTCAAATGTAAATATCAATATCTATAATTATACAAACATTCAAATCTTATAATCAACATTTATGGATGAACCTTTGATTCCTCTAAAACTTTTAATTTTACACCACCATTAAATTCTACGTGGATCAAAAGATATACCTTAAAAACTAATCACTAGTTTCCCTCATTAATTTGAACATACAAATTCCAATGGTTACTAAATAGATGTTAAACATCAAACACTTTAACCTCATCTTATGCTACCTAAAAACTTTGGAAAAATATTATATATCAATATCTATGGATTATCCTAATATTTATCTTACAATGCTCACCATTTATCTAATAACCTCTCTTTTGTGATCATGCCACTTAGCAGCCCTATGTGCCTTCTACGCACATTGACCTATTGACACTAATGAGATTTCACCACTTGGAAACCTCACTTATCTTTCAAATAACTTTGACATATTAACTAAATATACACCATTGGATCAATTATAAAAATATCATGCACACCATTAGATCATTATCTAGTCTGATGAAATGTTCATTGTTAGATCTTGATCCAATTAATGCTCATCATTAGATCTATCTAGACAAATTGACCTCAAACTTTGGCATAGTTAAACTTGATAGTATTTGGCCCATCACAATTTCTAAAATAAAATTTGAAGGTTTATTACTTGAGCTAGAAAACACTTAAAGAGTCCAAAACTTTATGGTATCTTCTTGGCATTATAGACAACATCTCTATGAAGTCCTTTGACCTTAGTTGACTTTTTGAGTACCTAAATTAAATGCACAAACTTGTTGGTTCAATCATAACTACATGATGTGCAATGATGGTCTGGATTCTCTTAAAAAATAATATGCATGTTTCTTTTTTCAAATGATTAAATGACACACCATAACTTCACCAAGGCATTTGTGGATGCCTCACAACTTCTTATTTGTCCTTACAAACCTACAAATGTGCCATATCTCTCCAAGATATTAATAACAACCATGAATTACCTATCTTATAAAACACTGAAGAATAATGCAAGAACACTGAATCATAATGAAGCACACTTTTTCATTTTCATCCTATCACAGATGACACCTCATCAACATCCTTGGTCACCTTAGAGACATCATTGACAAACCTCCAACAATCTCCTCCTTTGTCATTGATGTCAATGCCAATATAAATCACTTTCTCCCATTTTAACATAATGATAAATTAGGTTCAACTCCTGATATTATGGACCTAAAAATACTTCAAGGACCAATAAATAGGATAGGACCACCTCTGAGAGATGATACAAAATCCCCCTAACACTATTCATACCTCTTCTTACCTTGAGATTCTCAAACATGCTCCATGACTACACTCTTCTTTGATCACACATAGCTTCTATATAAACATCAAAAACTACATGAACTTACCTTTAAAACATTAAGATAGATTTCCCCTAAGTCACCTAAGCTTAGGTACCCTTTGATCACCTTTAAACCATCTCCAACCCTAAATAAATAGCATACATGCCTCTATTCCTTCTTTCTCAGATTCAACTACATAGTCCTCTGATCCTAAGACTAATTAATTACAAATCTCATCCTTTATTTATTCATGAAGATTCAATATATCATCAATGCACCCAACTTGGTTTGATCAATTCATCATATCAACATACTTGAGTTCATATCTGTAGTAGCCTTCTTCATATCTCCATTATGACCAAAACATCTCACATATGCTCCCTCTCACATCATGCATAGCTCTTTAAGTCTTTCAAACTATCAAATTTATCTCCCCCTAACTCCATGATTCACTTGGATCATGACATATTCAAAAAATCTTCTTAGTGAGCTAGGTCTACTAGTAATTATTCAACATTATCCACACTTCAGTCAAAAACTCTTATAAAAACATCAATAGATATCATATCTACATTAGATCAGCTTTAAACAACTAAAGTAAACATGAATAATTCTTACATGTATATCAAAACAATTTCCCTTTTATATTTTATAAGTCATCATGGTTTAGAACCTTTTTAAAACACTCTCATGAAACTATCTCATCTTCAGAACACTGTGAACTCCATGATAGACAAAACTTGTTATATACAAAACTCTAAGACCTTCCCTATGATACCAAAAATATGACAACACGTTCTCCTCATCCTCCATATCAACCTTGTCTTCAGTCTTTCTATGCAATAAAATATTTTGATAATTCACCATCCTGAATTAGACACATAGAAACTTTAATTCCTTCCTTGTAAACCTTGCATACACAGCTTCATTCTTCACCCGATTGACCAACTAGACCATTCATCAAATATTTACCAAAACTTTAAATTTAGGATCATTGTCCTTGAATATATCTTCTAAAACATTTCATCACAATGCTTTGGAGCAGTTACATAAAACTCATTGCTCCCTCTTAACTAAGCACATATTTAATCTCTTGTCCTCAACAAGACTGATATGACCTTTCTTAATATTTTTCACTTATAAGATGAATTATAACACACCTTAGAATTAAACCTAATTGAAATTAACATACATTTAGTTGATTTTCTTTACTTGAGTTGATGAAGCATACCAATCTCTAAACTTTTAGGGCCTACAAGTCCTCTCTCAAGAGTCACCATACTATTTTATTCTATTGTAACTCATCTTCATAATCTTAGCCCTCAAACACCTTTCACTTTACATCAAGAACTACCTTTATGGATTTATTATCATGCAACACTAGTAAATACCCTATAATTATTCACCATGCTTTCTCTTTCTATAAAATGTCTCCTTAAAGCCTAGAGAGAGATGCCCTAACCCACAATGTCATAGAATAATGTGAAACCAGGAGTTTCCCACAACTCCTTGTATTCCTTATCCTCCTTGTTCATATAATACTAATATCTCTTCTTCTTATTTTTAGCCTTAAGAGAAGCAACATGCTCATTCATAAAAATATTCTTCTTTTCTTCTAAGATGGTATTGACAATACATAGAGAAAATAAAGATTATTGGCATACTATTTTACTTGAAGTATCAATCTCACACTTCAAAGCATCAATACTTGGCATTGTCAACTAATATACTTCATAAGAAACTTTCTCATCAACATCAATATGTTCACTTGTATCCTTTTCATTCTCAAAATGAGAAGACAATGAGATATCTTGATTCTCTTCAACCTCTATAGCATTCTCTACCATGGCAAATAATCCACTTGGACTTGTAGACTGATCATGGCACATATTTTCCACTTTTGGTTTCCATATTCTATCTTGCCTTCTTCTTTGCATTCTAAGAGTCTTATTGAACTTATTTTGACTTGATGGCCTTTACTTGTATAAATTAGCAATGTGACCTATCTTCTCATAATTGTATTAAACCATTCTTCTTGAAGTAAACTCATCTTGCCTTACTTGATTTAGACAAAATCTAGTAATGTGTCATATGTCATGACAACTACAGCACTCACTTTGAATCAAAACACTTGATTAATGATTACATTCATAGTTATAAGCAAATTCATTCCTATAAGGTCTTTTGTATTCTCTAGCCTTATGCCCAAATTGATTACAAGTGTAGCAGTAACAATTTGGGCATTTGGTTATCTAATTTGACTTATCCTCATTCTATCAACATCTTCATTTCTTGACTAATGATTGATCTTCAAGGTCTGATTGTCCTTGTTCACATTTGGTCTTCATCTTGTCTTGGGTTACATTCTTTTATTCTTTATAACCAAGTCCAATTTTATCACTAGTATTCTTTTGTCTATTCAGAATGTTGTCTAAATCAGTTGAGCTCTTTTCAAACATTGCATATGATTTCATCTTACTAGATGTCTTTTCTAACTCATATTTCAATTACTCATTTTTAATTACATACCTTGAACACTCATATTCTTTGGCTTTCGAGCTTGTAGATAGGATTTATAATTAACAACTAAGATGTTTGACTATATCTTCATGTTCCTTGGTATCTGCATTTATTATTGCCTCAAACACACTAAATTGCTCATCATAGTCCTTTATTTTATACTTCAACTTCTTGGTTTTCTTCTTCTCAATATTCAGATCTTTAAGGGAATTCATCAACTCATTCTCAAAGTTTAACTTGTCTTCTTCATCATTTATGTCACCTAAACCACCTCCAAACCATGTAGATTCTTCTTGATATGACAAGCTACCTTCTTCAGCCATGAAGAGAGCTTCATCTTTATTAGGACCTTTATCTTCATGATCATACTTAGAATAACTACCATCAGTATCATCAGATGAGTTGTAATATCCCTTGGTATAGAGAATCCTCTTGTCCTTGTACAACTTTTTTTGGAAATTATACCTTTAGAAACTATTCTTACTCTTATCAGACCTAAATTTATTATTTGCATTATCATGATATTCTTCATATTATTCATTATCATTTCCCTTATGCTTATATGGACACTTGTTGGCAAAGTGACATATCTATCCATAATTAAACATTTGAAGGGAAGTTTACCCTTAAACTTATATGAACTTATTTGTAATTTTCTTGTTAATAGAGCTATTATTTTATCATCATCAAGATTAAAAATCTCATCATCCTTGAACTTATTACCTTGGAAATTCTTATTTGGATATTTTTTCATTGAAAGCAACTTATTTCTTTGGTGGTTTTTCCTCATTAACTCTCATCTCATAGGCCAAAATAATGCCATGAAATTCATCCATCTTAATTTTGGTGAGATCATGACTTTCTTCTATAGTATAGATGTTTGAATCAAATTTAAAAGTGAGATATCTTATTAACTTTTGCACTATAGTGCCTTCTTCAATAACCTCTCCCATTCCTTTGAACATATTCACTCCATCATCAACTATTATAAGATAGGAAGCCATAGTATCCTCTTCCTTCATTTTGAGACTTTCAAATTACCTTTGGTAGGTTTTTAGTTTGGCCAACATGACTTTCAAATATCCTTCATAGATGAGCTATAATTTATCTCAAATCTCCTTGGCAAACTTAAAATGGATTACCTTGGTGAACTCAATCTCAAAGAGACCATAAATGATAACACTCATAGCTTTGGAATTGTTCTCACTCAGCTTCTTGTATATAGCACTAGTTGGAGAAGTAGGTGGCATAGAATAACCATCAAAAATAGATTTCCAAGTGTCAAACCCTAAGAACATGATGTAGGTATTCATTCTTACACACCATAAAGCATAATTATATCCATTAAATTATAGAGCTTGCTTAATAGAGAAACCATGAGAACTTGTCATTTTACCTAACAATACCTTCAAGTGGTTAAACTTTTACATAAGGTCTAGCTCTGATACCAATTGTTAGAGGTACAATCACTGAGATCTGAAGTAAATTAGTGAATCAAGATATTTCAAAACTTAAATCTAATCCTTTAAACCCTTAAGCATACACCATAATATATCAATAAGAAAATAACCCACTCATAGCAATGAATATTAAAGATAAGCAAGACAACACAAGATCTATATGGAAAATCCTCTTGGGGGATAAAACCCACTCTCAATCTTTCAAACACATGGACTACTTATCCTATAAGATGATTACAAACATGAAACTTTAGTGAATCACCCACTTCACAAGGAGCACTAACCCCTAAAGATAATAAGCACCAACTTGCCTAAGATGTTGAGCACCAACATAACATCTGTGAAAATAACAATTCTAGAACTCTAATTGCTTCTCAATTTGATAGAGAAACCCTTCACTTGTTCACATGCATCAAACCTATAAATTCAATATAGAATTCTAACCACAAGATCATACATGAAATTTAAACTTTGATCTACCTCTCAAGACATCCATAAAAATCTCATCAACCTTCATAAATCTTTTTCTCATCACACACACTCATAACAGCTCAAATCTTTCTTCTCAACTCTAGAAACCATCACCTTAGCTTTCACTATTTATAGAGTATTCATGAATATTATCTTCTTAGTCAGCCA
Organism: Torreya grandis; assembly: GCA_037957365.1. Lineage (NCBI taxonomy): Eukaryota > Viridiplantae > Streptophyta > Pinopsida > Cupressales > Taxaceae > Torreya > Torreya grandis. The sequence continues at coordinate 1,164,765 of JARHVA010003625.1, read as the reverse complement.
AAATACTTACCTTAATCCTTAAGACTTATATCACACTAAGACATATCTCAAATCGATTCTCATAGGTTGGTTATTACCTCATTAGCCTCAAACCATCATTATGTCCTGGTGAGACCTAAAATAATTAGGCCTTCATACTCACACATTACATGTGAGACTACTTGGACCACCTTCATCCTTTAAAAATTATTTAAACACATTTAAAAAAAATTCATATCCCCTTTCTTACTCCCATATGGGTCCATGCCAACTAGAAAACCAACTCACACCTTGAACCTACCAATTAGGTCTCATTGCTCTTGTAGGCCTTCATACATAGAAAACATAGTCTCAAACATATGAAGTAAACACACAAATATTTCACATATCAATATAATTAGATCATATGGGTAAATCCTTCAAGACTCTGATACACCTCTATGTGCTTTAGACATTTCAACATAAGCTTTAAGCTCTCAATTCAACCCTCTCAAAATGACCACTCAGACTGGTCACATACAGTCAAAATATAATTATATTATTTTGAATCTTCATATTTGATCAAGGGAAAACTATGACAACCAATGCCTTCTCATTATCCTTGGATATTTATAGAACATATCCATACACATTTACTTCTTCAATTCTAATTAAAACATCTTCAACTTGCCTCTGTAAGGTGGTCACTCAAACTACCAATGCATTCAAAAAACATAGTCAACTTATAAGCAATTATTCAAACCTCAAAAAATCCATAAAGATGGTCCTCATGGAGTATAAATCACTATATCATATTTATTTCATCTTAAAACATCAATACACTATCAAAAACACTTTAAATATCCTTATTGGGTCACTTTTAGAACATAATCAAACACATAGTTAACTTTAAATATCAATATCTATAATTATAAGAATATCTAAATCTTCTAATGAAAATATTTTGATGCACCATAAATTCATCCACAACTTTATATTTTATGCCACCATTAAATTCTACCTAGATCAAAATATTTAGCTTAAAAATTGAGCATTGGTTTTCACTCATTAATTTGAAAATACAAATTCTAATGGTCACTGAGCAGATTTTAAACATCTAGCACTTTAACCTCATCTCATGCTCCTTAGAAAATTTAGACAAATGCACTCTATTTATCTCTATGGATTAGACTAATATTTATCTTTAAATACTCATCATTGATATAATATCCTCTCTTTCATGATAATCCCACTTGGTAGCCCGACATGCCTTCTGTGCACATTGACCTATTGACTCCAATGAGCTTCCACCACTTGGCAGCCTCATGTATCTTTTGAGAAACTTTGACATATTAATTAAATAAGCAACATTATATCAATTCTAACAAGATCATGCATACCTTTGGATCATTATCCAGTTTGATGAAATGTTCATCATTAGATCTTGATCCAATTAATGCTCACCATTGGATCTATCTAGACAAATTGACCTCAAACTTTGACATAGTTAAATTTGATGGTCTTTGTCCCATCACAGTCTACAAGAGAAAATTTTAATGTTTATAATTTGATATATAAAACACTTCAAGAGTCCAAAACTTTAGGGTATCTTCTTGACATTATAGATAACATCTCCATGAAGTCCTTTGACCTCAATTAAATTTTTGAGTACCTGAATTAAATACACAAACTTGTTGTTTCAATCATATCTACATGATGTGCAATGATGTTCTAGCTTCTCTTAATATAGGATATGCATGTTTCTCCTTCCAAATGACAAAGTGACACACCATAACTTCACTAAGGCATCTATGGATGCCTCACAACTTCTTATTTATCCTTATAGACCTGTAAATGTGCCATATCTCTCTAAGCTATAAATAACAACCATTAATTGGTTATCCAAGCAAACACTAAAGAATAATTAAATAACATGAATCACATTGAAGCACACTTTTTTATTCTCATCCTAACACACATGAAACCTCATCAACATCTTTGTTCACCTTGAAAACATCATTGACAAACCTCCAACACATTTTGTTTGAAATATCCTCCTCCCATCATTGGAATAGAACAATATTTCTTTCATGGGACTTCTATCAGTTCATTCTGTAGATATGTCACTTATCCTAAGTAAGTATTCCTCTCAATTTTTCTCTAGGAATCCATCTAGAATATTTTGCTCCAATATTTAGCACCCATTAGTCTTCTGCTCTAAAACTCTCCTACCCAGTGAGCCACCCAAACTTTTGGGGGATACCATTCATGGCCTGGACAACCCCCAGTCTACATGGATCTAGGTCATCTTTGTCTCCTCATTCCACTTTTCCTCCTTCCCACCCATGACCTATTTGAAAAATAATCCTTCCATTCCTTCCACTCCCATGTATTTTTTTATATTTTAATTCCCAGGTAAACCAGATAGGTATACCTTAGGTAGAATTTATTTAATTCTTTTTGATATTATGTGGTTTGAAAGTGTGTGAATAAAAGAAAAAAAGTGTGACTAAATAGTTAAATTAAAATTTTCTATCTAGTCTAGGTATGTTACTCTAAGAAAGAAATCAAAAAATGAAATAAGAGTTAATTACTTGTAATATTAGTTAATTCCTTTTCTTGAAGAGTGCAAGGTTGGTTCAAATGAAAAAGTATGCAAATAATATAGAACTAAATTGACTAGGTCAATTACATTTTTTGAATCAAGAGCTATAAAAATATAGACAAACGAGTCAACTAAGTCTCCTAGGTAAGAAATTAAGCTACAGAACTATGTTGATCTAGGTGACCTAGTTCATTGTAGAGTTACAGTTGTATAGATTGAAAACTATAAAAAAAAATAGGACTATAATGAAGAAAGGAAATGAATAAAATGGTGAGAATGAACTTGATGATTTTGAAGGTGATGGAATTGTTATTTTTATACTATATTTTTTAGATGATTATTTTTATACTAGTAATAGAGTTCACTAGGTCGATTGGATTTGAAAACCTATATGAAAAGTAGTGAACTAAGTCTAGCTAATTAATCTAGTTACTTGTGGTTTAAATGACCTATACAAAGAAAAATAGATTTGATCATATTAACTATGTTTTAAACCTATGCATATAAAGTTATATTGATTTAGTAGATTTGATCTAATGATATGAAAATGAAATAGATAATAAATGAAGGTGTAAAATAAAACCTATAATGGTTAGTTCACATTAGGTTCACCAAAATGTATACAAGGTAAAGTGAAGTTGATCTACAAATCAATCCTAGATCAAAGAAGATAAATCAAACTAGACATTATTCTTGTTGGTACATTTAGACAATTAGGGTTATGACCAATATGGATCCACAAGACCTAACTAAGGGATATTTTACCACACAATATCACTAGAGAGGGTTATAAATCCTTTAGTCAATCATTACCATATAATAACCCTAAACAAGTCCTATGTTTTCTTATCAAACTAAATGACAAAGTAAAGCAAATCTAATATAGTTCTCACCAAAGCATGTGGCACAAAATGAGGATAATAAACATATAAATTAAAAATGAAAATAAGATCCCTAATCAAGTCACTATATATATATATATATATATATATATATATATATATATATATATATATATATAGTGACTTGATTAGGGATCTTATATAATCCTAATGTATAGAGAGAGAAATACATTGAAAATCCATTACTTATTTTACTTGTATCTATCAAAATAGAGGAGTAAAAGTTAGAAATACTTATCTTAAATACAAATGCATTGAGGATAAATATTTCCATTGACCAATGGTACTTTGCAAGAGGTTATTTTGGTTTATAAGGATCAAAAATGTAGGTTATATCTAGGTTATATGACTCTTATGCACTAAGGATTTTCCACAAGAAGAGATTCTTATCTCTAAGTGTAAACCCTAAGCTATTACTCCTCAAGTAGAATGGTGGAAGAGAAGGTTGTAAATAAGTACAAATGAATTATTATCTCTATCTCTCTCTAATGAAAATGGTGAAAAGGATGTGTTTATATATCAATATCTAACCTTAAACCCTTCAATAATTTTAGTCAATATATTTGACCTAGTTGACCTTGTTCTTTAATAAATATAATAGTTAGGTTCCAGACTAGGTTGGTTAGGGCTAACCTAGTCTCGTAACATGCTTATTTTTAAGAACAAGGTCGACTCATGTGACTTTGTTCAATAAATGATAAAAAGATTTTTTTTCTTAGGTAGGGATTATTTGAGGTGGTGAATTGCTTAGATGAGTGTGTAAGGGAGGTGTCAAAGCTTAGGGAAATTTTTAGGAGAGGTTTATGTTGGTTTCAAATGGTGGTATAGGGAACAAAAATATTATGAAGCACCAATGGTCTACCCACACCTTTCTTGGTACACCCTTGAAGGCACGCCCTTAGAGATATTAAGACTCAATGGGTTCTTGAAAGAGAGAAAGCATCAATAATTGATATATTTTAAAAATATTATGTGTATACACATATAGTTATGTGATTTGGCTAATTTGTAAAATTGTGTATGTATGGAGAACATGATTCCAAAGCATGGCCCCACTACATATGGAGAAATCTTAAAACTAGAATAACCACCAATGTGGAGAACATGTTTATGAAACATGCACCCACTATAATTTAGAGGTTTTGAATACTAAATAGGTGTGAACCACATGTTTCTAAAGCATTCCCCTAATGAAAATGAAAGTTGTGAATGTTTGGAAACCATGCCCATATGGCATGCCCCTAATGAATCAGATAACTATGAATGTATATAATCTATGCCCATATAGCATGCCCCCATTGAATCTAAGAACTGATATAATTACCACATAATTAATGAGTGTGGAGAACATGTTTTCAAATCATTTCCCCACTTAATCTAAAAAAAATTATGATAACACACCTCTATGATATGAACCCCCTAATATGTCCCTTTTGAGTTAAAGGAAAGATATGAATTGGTAGTTACCTCAGCTCATAAGGATAAAACAAATGTATAATCTATGAATGTAAGAATGTATAATATATAAGGAATATATTAATGTAGATATAACATTGAAGTTCATATAACCAATGTGATCACATGAAGGCCTAAGATGCATGATAAAGATCATAGAAATGTCTACATAGTAATAGTAAAAAATCAACAAGCAAACAAGCACACACACAAGAGCATTCAAAAAAAAAGACAAAAGGAAATAGTCTAAAAAAACATCAAACAAGGGGCATGTTCAAATGCCACACAATTTAAGGAACATGACTTAGTCAAATGTACACAAAATCAAGGATGACATGTTCAAATGTCCATACAAAAAACACTGACATATGTAAATGTCAAAAAAATCATAAATAGGAATGGGGTCCACAATTAGAGGAGCATAATAAAATGCTTGAACAAAGCTACAATAGCAAGGAAAGAAACTCAAGGAAGTGTATAAATTAAAGCATAAGCAACCAACATAAATATGTCATAGTATCCCATGGATCCAATGTGTTAGGAAAAAATGTCAAGTGTATAGCATATCAAGTACCCTGTTTAAGATATAATCATGGATAAAGACATGTGTAAGTAAATATGTAATTTCAAACATGATATTGTAGAGTGACCATTGAATCATATAACCTATGTGTATCAATATAAATGAAGTGCATGCCCCTAATGTCTATATGACATGAGTAGAGGGAAGGCCCAACATCCAAAAATAAGAATATATCATGTATTTGTGTATGTTTATATCACACTCAAGTATAATTATGACACACGTGTGTATTTAGAAGTAACTGAGTATGTCATCCATCAACATGGAACTAACACATAAATTCCAAAGAGATAATAGAACATGTAGGTACCCAAAGTGTTTTTGGAATTTTGATTTTTTTTAATTTTTTTTTGGTATTTTTAGAATATTTGAAAATTAAATATCATCCTATGATTATAATAAATGGATGGTCATAGATGTCTCCCAAGTTTGAACCTAGTGTAATAATAATATGACACTATCGAGGGGCACATATAAGCTCAATATCTATCACAATAGTATTGATGATGTTTTATGTATGTAAAATAGGACTATGTGTTCATGAAGTAATAGTAGGAGTAGGGGTTCATGGAATCCATCAGTGAGTGATTTGTGGTTTCATTATAATAATAATAATAATATAAACATGTTTAGGTATTCTAGATATCTAATCATGGTGTGAAATATATGAGGATTTCTTAGAATATATCATATGTCTTTGATGTAATGTTCTCTCAAGTATTAGCCACCTAGTAAAGGGGATTAGTTTTTGAATACCCTTTTACAATAAATGAGCCTTAGTAGGCTTCTATTTAACCTTAATTTTAGATGTGGATCCTCTTGGGTAGATAGGGTTAAGATTAAATAAATCATAGGGCATAATGGTGAATATCAAATCTACAATAGTCCAATTAAATGCTAAACTTAGATATACCATATATTGAATTTATTAAACTAAGATAAAATATTAATGAAAAGTAAAAGTATAATAGATATATAAAATTACATAAAACAAAGTACCTCGCTAGTTTTTATGCTAATGTAGTTCTAGATCTGGAACAAGCTAGAAGTAGGTGGGAAGATATATCTATAACAATCATCATATTCTTGATCTAGTGCCTATGGCTCTCTATATAGTAATGCCTACCTTGGATGGTTATGATGATGCTACCATCTAGGTTTGATGATAGTGTCCTATACAAAATATCTGGTGAAATAGGATTTGACCACCTAAATGCTTTTAGGTTTGGATTCACCTTCACTTTGTTGCATTCATATCTAGATCATAATATATCAAATGCAAGGATTAAAAAATCAAGGCATGCATAGGACCAAGAGGAATAGCCAAGGTCTTAGTTTGCCAAGTGTACATGATTGAGGTGTTACATAATCACATAATATCATCTACATTTACAACCCCCACTTTAATCTAGTAATGAATTTTTTATTTTAAAAGTAAGGAATAAGTACATTGGTGTGTATGCACACCTTGTCTTTGCTTGATTTTAATTTGAGTGATTTTCTAGTGCCTAACCTACAACCAAGAGCATGTTACAATGTAAAATAAATCTATATAATCTTGGTTAAAAGTACTTAAAATAAATTAAAATTAAAAGATAAAGTTGTAGGAGTACACCTATGTGTTGATGTAACCAAATTACCTATTAAAATGTTGTTTTTTAAAATATGTATCATTTTAAGTATCTAAAATGAAGATTAGGATAAATGTAGATAAATGTTTTAAGTGCATATATCCAAGGATACAAATAAAAAGAGAAAGAGATATTGGAAGGCACATGCCCTCAACTTTTGAGAAAAAGTGAGTTTTCACCTGACAGTTGACACTAGCTCAACCATGCAACCTAATGATACTTATAACCTAGTGAGGTTAGCTTATACAATCAGATCCAACCTAAATACTTGGCAAGATTGAATGATTTGATCATCTCAAACATACCAAAAGGTGAACCAACTACTATAGTATATTGGTTCAATAAAGTCCATAAAAGTCTACGAGGTATTAGTACATGCAATAATTTTGGAATCTAAAAATGATTTGGATTTTGAAATATTAGGCACATGTTGCATAGAATATACACCATAGATATGTCTCATGATGAAACTATTTATAATAATGGTACTAATGTATAGAATCCTACCACAGCTATGAATTTGAATCATATAATTATGTACTTTGTCCAAGTTAGATAAGTATGTAGGTGTGGATTAAATGATTCTAAAGCATTCCCCCCACTATATATGGATAAACCTAAAATTAATATAAGTACTAATATGGAGGACATGTTTCCAAACCATTCCCCCTATAAACTGGAGATGTTGAATACTAAAGAGGTGTGGACAACATGCTTCCAAAGCATGCCCCCACTGAATATGAGAACTATAAATGTGTGGAATCCATGTCTATATGGCATTCTCCTACTAATATTTCCCTCCTTTGAGGTGAGGTAAAAATAGTACCTGGTATTTATCTCACCTTAAAGGAAGAAGATAACCATATAGATGTGTATTCTATGATTGAACCATGTAGCATGTAGAAAAATGTGCATAGGTAAATATGTCATTGAAGTTCATAGAACTAATGTGATCACATGTAGGCCTAATATCATGGAAACATCTAGATAATAATAATCATAATAAAAGATCAAAAATCAAACAAGCACACACACAATAACACTCAAAAGAAAGCCAACAAAGAAAGGTGTTAGAAGACCAAAAATAGGAGGCATGTTCAAATGCCATAAAATCAAATGGACATGAATTATTAAAATGTCCACAAATCAAGGAATGACATATTAAAATGTCCATACAACAAGAAATGACATATTCAAATGTTTAAAAAGGTAAACATAGGCACATGGGCTACATACAATGGAGTCTATTCAAATGCTCGAACAAGCAAGACAAGCCACTCAAGGAAGTGTGTAAAGTAAAGCATAATCAACTAATATAAGCATATCATAGTGGGTCATGAATAAAATGTGTTATAAAAAAATTTCAAGTGCATAACATATCAAGTACCATGTGTAATATATAAGCATTGGTAAGGCATGTGTGAGAACATAAGATCCCAATCTTTATAATGTGATGTGACCATAGAATGATATAAACTGGAAATATCAAGATCATAGAATATGGATAACCCCAACATTTTGGAGACCTGAGTAAATGGAAATCCCAACATCCATAAGTGCATAGAATAATGTATCTATGTATGGTATGTATAATTAAATGATATGTTATACATCAACATGGAACTAACACATAGATGCCAAGGAGCCAATAAAACATGTAGGTGATGGAAAATATTATTGTATTTTTGAGTGTTTTTTATTTTTTTGGTACTTTTGAAGAGAGAATATCATCCTATGATCTCATACAAAGGATAATCATAGGTATCTCCCCACTCAGAACTTGGTGTATTAAAATGATGGTACTTCCTAGGAGTATGTGTAAGTGAAATTTTTATCACTATAGTATCTTTTATGCTCATTACATGTATATTATGACTTTAGGGGTTCATATAACCTATATCTATGTACTATGTGGTTTATTAGAATAGCAATAATAGGAACATGTTTAGGTGTTATGGACATTTAAATATGGTGCATATAATATGATTATTCTATGGAACCTATTATCTGTCTCTAATGTAAAGGTATCTCAAGTACTAGACACATATTAAAGTGGATTATATGATGTTTACCCTTTTTCAATGGAATATCCTTAACAGTCTTGATAAATAATTGTTTGGGTTTGAATTTATTTTATTCAATAGTATGCTCATATAGAACATTGAAAACTATAATTACTTGATTGGCATGAATGTACTTAGCACACCCTGCACTATAGAAGGTAATTCTCAAAGATTATGTATCCAAGATCATCCCAAAAACATGTCAAAGACACTTTTAAAAGGTGTACGACCAACTTGAAAAGGTATATCAATCTCCCCAAAAATATTCTTGGAGGTCCTATAAAATGCTCTAACTGATCTAGTAGAGGGATGTATATCATGATGAATATAACCCAAATGTGTAAGTAATGTCATGGTGTAGACATTTTCACTTGCACCATTATCAATCATAACAATATATATGAGGTGTTTATCAAGGTATGCTTGAATTAATAAAGAATGAAAATCAGAGTCATCATCCTTCTTTTCACTATCATCAAAGGAAATGGTAGGTGTATACACATAATATTTTAAAACTTTATAAATTATTGATGATTTCTCTATTACAGGAACCCATCAAGTCCCAATCTCTTTGAGTGCATGCCTTAAATGGTGCATTAGGAAAGGGGTGGGAAAACCATTAGTGCTTTTTAGGATTGTTGTCCCCTATATTACCACTTACTATCTACACACCCTTCTCCTATGTACTTCCCTAAGTCTTGCCTCCTCTATTACACACTCTTCTAAGACATTCAGTGCCTTACTTAACCCCTATCTTAGTGAAAATCTTTTTTGATAGTTTACAATACACTATCAGTATGGACTGATCCTATATTTAATTTGTTAAAATCATGTTATGGGTCTAAGTTAGCCTTAGCCAACCTAGACCATGACTTAAAATATTTTTATCAAATAACAATATAGGGTTGAATTTGGTAGACCCTATTGGCTAAACTTTTATAAAGGTTTAGGGTTATATTTAGCTATATATACACACCCACTTCCATCATTTAGAAGAAGAAGATAATAAAAATAATATTATATTGCACATCTGCTTATCCACCATTCTACTTAAGGATCATTGCTTAGGGTTTCAATACTTTCTTTACAGGTATAGATCTTATCTTGTGGAGAAGTCTTTTACATGCATAGAGATATTATGTATCCTATACTTAACTAATCCTTGTTATCCTTACATACCACAACAACTTTTTGTGAAGCACATTGGCCAAGGGAGATATTGAGGATTGGTGGGTTCATCTTCAAAACTAAGTATTCATAAATTTGTTCCTCCTTTATAAGAGTAGATATATTTTCATTTGTACTTATCTCCCATGTATTAGGATTTATTATACAATGTATTAAGTATAGATATTCTATGCATGTTTACTTTTATGTTTATTAACCCCCACTTTGTGCCGAAATATTTGGTGAGCACTAGATTAGATTTTACTTATCATTTACTCAGTGAATATGAAAACATAAGACCTAGCTAGGGTTATTACATGGTGTTTCTTGATTAGAGGATTTATAACCCTCTCTAGTAATGTTATTATGATAAGAGATCCCTTGGTTAGGTCTACTGGATCCATCTTGGTCATGACCTCGAATATATAATGTATCAACAATTTTAAATGTAAGTAGGATTTATATTCTCTGTGCTAGGAGTGATTAATAAGTTATACGTATTTTACTTTATATACATTCTAGTAAACCTAAATTGAAATCAAACCCTTATAGGTTTTCTTTCATGCATTCATTTTTTATCATCATATTATATATTTATATTTTTACATTACTATATCAAACCTATTAGTATAGTTTTAATAGTCTATGCATAGGTTTAACAAACACTCACCCCAAAATAACTTTATTCTATCTATGTAGGTCTTCTATAAATATGGGTGATTGGATTGATTATCTAGACATAGTCTTATTCTTTAATCATAAGATTGCATACATAGTCAAACCATTCGACTCTATTTGTAGTTCTTATTTTTCAACATACAAGTTTGCAACATAGTCGAGCTAGTTGACTCTATTCATAGTTTTGGATTTTTAACATATAGGTTTATATACATATTCAATCCATTCAAATCTATTCACAAATTATTTTTGAGCACTTAGGTTTTGAAAACTCTATTGACATACTCAAATCTATTCACATAATATTTGAATCAACATTTGATCATCACAACATAAAAAAATTTCAATTTAAGCATATTCATACCCACCAAGGTTCATTATTACTCTCTTTTCTATTTTAATATTTCATTTCTAGTACTATTTTTCATAAGTTTGTAATCTATAAAAATACATTTATACAATAAAATGGGTCTACTAAATCAATATAATTCTATAGCCTATTTTATATCTAAAAGACATAGTCGACATGTTTGACTGTGTTTTCTAGATCTTGCTTTCACATAATAGTATCGACCCAATCGACTCTGTTATATATTGTTTTCATACATTATCACCTAAATTGATTATGTACTCCTCACAATCTAGTAATTAACCTATTTTTTCTAGTAATTGGTTCATTTTTTATTCCATTTGCTTACATGTTTAGAGTAACAAACATAAACTAATTAGGTGGCTTTTTAATTTATTGATTTAATCACACTATTTTTATCTTCTGTACACACTTCTAAATCACTTTATACAAAAAAATCAAAAAATATTGTATCTTCTCAAAGTCTAGCTACTTGGATTTCATCACCAAGGGGGAAGCAAACTTATTTTTATTACCAAGTATAAACACATGGTTGATGGTATATATTGGCAAAGCATCTGACACCCTTATCACTATGGGATTGTGAATTGAGTGGGTAGGCCCTAATACCAAGCCAGTACCATTTCCAATATAAATCCATTTCATCCTAAACTTCTTGAATTTATAGATAGATTGCTTTCTAGTTCTTTCTTACAAACAACTTCCCATCACATTAATTTCAAACTTTATTATAACTTAACAACATATAAGAATGAAAATTTAGTTATCATTTATAATCAAGTTGTTGATTTTTCTTTGATCATTATATTTTTTATTGAAAAGTTTTCATTAGCTAGCATGAGTGAAAAGTTTATTTTGTGTGTTCCAATTGGATCAGTCACATCGATCCAATTACTTGTGTGTTTCATTTCATTTTCCTAGATTTTATCTTGAAAAAAAAATCTCTATTTTTAAAACATTGTTATCCCTATCGACATAGTCTCTTATAGAATATTCATCTTGATTGCCTTCAGTACATAGTCACTCAGTCTGATTGTGTATCTTTGTATTCCTATTTTTTCATGTCTAGTTGTACACAGTCAACATGTATGATTGTGTCTTCTTTTTTTCTATTATGTCTCTTATCTATCATTACAATTTGATTAGTATAATTGTGTCATCTTGTTCCCTATTTTATTTTTTGTTTAACATAACTTTGTCAACCTATCTAAATCTATATCATATCAACTAATTCTTATTTATGTATACTTATTATCCTCTTTTCTCATCAATAATTTCATGTTTGAGGATAATATAGAGTTAAATATGAAAAACATGATAATTCTTACCAATCCTAATAGTATTCTTAAAACAAGGCTTGTGGCTCCCACTTTGGATGAAATAAATGTTCACATTTTCACTGGTACTACCAATTATGGGAGTCCTCCTCATTCATCCTCACTTCATAATCCTTTGTTCTCCTTAGAAGATGAGAATGAGTTAGATTACACACTAAAAATTATCTTGTCATTAACAAATTTCCTCAACATAGAGTAAATGACCCTTCAACCATTTATAATCTTATGATAGGTCCTCAAGTAGAAGAACCTCTTTAACCCTCCCCTACCTTCTCTCACAAATTAGGGAAGACACTTTCTTTGATTCTTAACATTTTCCTTATATTTTATCTCCTTCATATACCATGACATCTTCTTATATGACTTCTTCAACCTCCATGCCAAGTATATCCACTAACATGGTAGGTTCAACCTCTAGTGGGACTTTTCAAAATACCCTTCTCCTTAATCATGACACTAGTATGTCTTTTTCTACCAATGTTAACCATGATACTAGTGCTTCAATTTCTACCAATGCTTCTCATGCCACTAATGTGGTGCATGATACTACTCAAAGTTAAACTCAAGCCACTAATACCAATACATCACATGCTACACATACTAGTCAAAATACTGCCCAAACTCATCAACTTTTATCACAAACATTCAATCAAATACATAGATTTCAAACCAATAAAACAAATAAAATGATTCAAATACAAAACCATCTCATTAACCTTTAAAATCAACACCAATAGGTTTCATGGAGAGTGAAAAATATGAATTCATCCCCCTTAGGGATTCTCATGGTAACCTTATTCCTTAACCACCCCTCATTAATTAAATAATTAAACATATCTAAAATGAACCTCTTGTACCTCAAATTTATAATATCTATGTAGGAGGTATTACACCTACAATCACCTATAACGAGTCTACCAATCCCACATTGCACTTAAATATATTAGAAACCTTTTTAAATATTGGGTCAAACTTAATACCTTTGTTGCTACCAAACTATTAGCTAAAACACTCTCGAGAGATGCTTTATATTGTTACAATCAACTAGAACCCCATTCTATTACTATCTTGGAATAGTTGGTTAACTAACTAGTAAAAGGATTTAAAACTAGTGATCTTCTTGAGAATAACTTATTTTCACTTCATAAATTGTAAACAACTTGAAACTAAAACATCACAAGCTTTCATCAAATGATGGAAGAACTTGTCTAACAAATGTTAACGTAATATGGTTGATGGTAACCTATTCCACCTATTCATTAATGATCTCTACCCCAAGTTATAATATCAAGTTATGACTCTGTCCAATAACTTTGGAAGAATCCCTTGACCAAGCTAAGAGAAAAGATTTTTTCATGTGTCAATTTGAACCATCTCAACCTACAATGGGAACTCACATGCTCATTTAAAAAAAAAATTGTAATGATACTAATGATGGTGTTACCTATACCTATGACACTATTCATAATATTCAAACCATCACTCCAAATAACATTATAGCTCCCCCTCCAAAAAACACTCCCAATCCTATGTATTATCAAACATGAAAAATTAATGTCCAAAAACCATTATCCTTAGTCAAGCTTCAAAAGTGTATTCCAAGGCATATACATTAATATCTTGACTCATCTCATCCAATGATATCATGGTATGATCCCAAAAAAAAAAATTGATTTCATGCAAGTTATGGCCACTCTCATGAGGCTTTTAGACAATTGTGTATTCTAGATATGAATTTTATTCTTGGCCTAAAATTTGATCATGAATCACTCATTCATAAGAGTTAACAACCATATGTCATAGCTTTTAAATCCCATGAAACACAAAAAAATCAATCTTTAAATCAAGTTACTGCTTATCTTGATATATACAAAGATCCTCTTCCCAATCATCAAGATAACAATGACAATTCTACTCCTATAAATAATGTTGAATTTTTTATATACCTCACTACTAATGAATCAAATGTGGTAAATATGACTAACATGTGAAGATTACTTACTTTTATCAATTCTAATACAACTCTCACACACTAAACCTCTCAAACATTCCACATCATTCAATATACTTCCCCATCTCATCTCATAGAATTGGTTAAAGATGACCTTATAACCTTCCAAGAACCACTTTAAACAACTCAACTTGATCATACCTCTCACACTATCTCTTCTCTTCCTCCAACATCTACACATCAAGACAACATTCCCCAACCTTACAATAGTATTTATTCAGCCCAATCACAATGAATACCTCAATCAGCCATCCCACCACCTAAATAGAATCAACCTATTTGTCCTCAACCTAAACCAAATACATCTTACCAAGATAATTTTAATTACACTTCCAACCCTCCCTCAAAAGAGATATTACAACATTATGTTCCTATATCTATAAATCCCCCCATGGGTTATGTTGAATGAGACACCATTATACAAATTTATCATCTCCCATCTCAAATACATTTCCTTAAATTAATAGAAACTTCCCAATGTCATCAAAACTATTTAATGCAATTTTTGTTTGAAAGGAACATTCCTCATCTTCCTCTAGTAGGACATGAAGATACCTTCTCTAGATATAAAGATATTATCCTTAAATAATGCAAAGATATGTTCATCCATGTTGATGAAATAATATACACTTATCATTCCCTTGAGTTTCTTATTGCTTTCATAATTCTAAACAAGATTCTACTTTGTGCAGATGATCCTCCTTTATTCATTAGCATCCAAATCAAAAATATTAAAGCTAAGTGTTTCTTGATTGATGAGGGTGTAGGTACTTTCATTACTTCCCTTACTTTCATTAAAAATCTTGGATATCATGAATGAAATATCAAGTCCACACATAACACATGTCAAGGCTATGATAGAATTCAAATACCTCCTTTAGGGTGTGTGTGGTTTCCCATTGCCATCCCTCTTATCATTGTTCATGTGAAATTTAAGATCTTTAACTTTACCCTCACTTATAACATCTTACTTGGTAGACCTTGGAGTCATCGTATGAGATCCATCACTTCATCTGCATGGCAATGCATCAAATTCCCCCATAATGGTTCTATTTATAAGATTGAAGGAGACATAAACCTTTAGAATTTTGAATAATTTTAATAACATGGTGTCTTTAAAATTCCTACCCTTAAACCTTTGCCTAGCATCCCATTAAAGGAATCTCAACTCTTTAATTATCTAGTCAATTCTACCTGAGGTTATAATGGTCACCCCAAAATCATTGGGAACATACCACCTAATCTCCTAGATTTTAATGATGATGAGCCAGATGGGATTAGCCTCAAGATCAAAACTTTTGATCTATCCCCTCATATCATCTCCCAACTTCCTCCTTATTTTTATCCTCAATCCCATTGACCTCCTCTAAATGATATACCTATGGTCTTAATTAAGGCTAGACATTTTAGTTATCATGCAACTTCTAATGATAAGCTCATACTTACATGTACCATGGACTTCCATAAACTTGACTATGATAATGGATATGTTTTAGACAACCCATTTTTAGGAGGACTTATCTAATTTATAAATGTTGAGATTATTTTTTACTTCTTTATTTTAGTATTTTCATTCATCTTATAGCATTCTTTCCTTCATAATGCCTAATTCTAGTAATCTTCCTATTTTTTATAGGGTAGAGATGGAGTGATTACATGGTACACCTCCAATTAAAGCTAAGACTCTTAGAAATCATAATTATGGATTATGACATGACTAGTCCTTACCATTTTAATAGATACCATGATCTTTCTAGTTTATTTCCCCCAGAGATGATAGTTACTACTCTTAAGCCTTTTCCACATCTAGCCTCGCCTTTAGTTGAGCCTAGTCTAGTTCCTACTCTCTCTATTTTCAGCTAAGCCTCATATTATTTTTGATCTTGATTTATCTTCAGATGAGCCTTGTCTAGTTTATACTTTATCCCTACCTTCCCTCAGTGATGGCCTTCTTCCTTTGTCATAGCTTGATCCCATGCCCACCTAATGGGCTGATCAACCTTATTATGATATTCATAAAGTTGATGGTCATTAGACTAGAGACTAGTACTAATATTATCTACTCTAAGATTCTCCTTATTCCTCTTCCATTAGTAGGCCCTAAAATTCTACTAAGTTTATTTATTACTTTCATGGGATAGATAATCATTCTTCCACGCATTGCCAGAATCTTCGATAATATATTTATACATTACATCTTACCCTTGTTCATCCCAATGATAAGGTTATACCTCCAAATTTATTACCTGAGTATATTCCTAAATATGGGGAGGTATATTTCCTTTGTCACAAGTATGGTTCACATCAAACTAATCATTATTGTATTCTCCAATAGCACCTTCATGATCACCTTTTGTCGATACCTACACCAACTATTCCTCCTTCCACAAGTCACCCATATGAGAAAGATCTTCCTCTTTTTCCTATGGGACCTTCTTCCCCACCCATGGTTTCTTTCCCACCCCTAGTTTCTTCCCCACCTATGGTTCTTTCTCCACCTTTGGCTCCTTCTCCACCAGTGGTGCCTCTTTCTCATCCTATATATACCATTCCTATTCCATCACATATTCTTTTCCTTGATAATTATACACATGAGATCCCTCATGAGCATGATCCTTCAATTATACCTACATTTTCTATTGAGTATATTTGGAGAGAAGTCTTTTCACAACCTCACATGAGGATTGATGAGACTTTGTTTTCCATTAGGATCAAACTTCATAGAGATGTTTTAGATGTCATGGATAATATTTATGGGAAAATTTATCAGTATTTATGAACACAACATAGTTTTATTTCACTTTTTTCTTCATTATGATTTTATATTGGACTTGTGATCCACTTTTATATGTCTTATCTCATTTAAATATGTGTCAAATTTGGTTTTACCTATCTATTTCACATGGATCTAAATATTATGCATTATGTGTTGTATATGGTTTCATTTAATTTCTCTTGTGGTTTCTTTTTGTTCTTTCCATGATTTAACACTTATGTCTATGAGTCCCTTTATTACATGGATTTTTTTTTATTTTACAATAATTTTTTACTACCTTATCTCCATTACAACTCAGATAATATTATTGTGACTTGGTTATAAAAACCTTGATCCCATTAGTAATCTTTCTTCAACATATGATCAATTAGCAAACAAGAAGGCTCATTTTACTTCTATTTATTGATATACTTTGGATCTCCCCATATTCCTTTATATTTATTTCACATACTAAGCATACATATGGTTGAAACTTGAGATTACATATTGGTTCATAAGTAAGCCTAAATGTTTAGTCAATCATATCTTTGGATACTTAGCATCCTTTATCCAAATTTTAAAGCTCGTTCATGTGTATCACTTTTATTACTCATGTTGGCTATTCCAAATCCGTATGGAGGAGGAATCATAAAATTCATAAAAAATTAAAAGCTAAATAATTTAAACAAAAGGCAATAATAAAAAGGTAACACATAAATTCAAGAGTCAAATCACAATAAAATATGTGATTCATAGCACATCTCCTTATTTTAATCAAATATCAAACTTCATAATTGGGCTCACGATAGAGTTCAGGTCCATTGGTGTGTGGTAGGCTAGTAGATTGGTAAAGGAGAATTAAAAAATCTTTTAGTGATACATATTTTCTCACATAAGTACGCACTCTTTATAGTTGACCGATGACTTTATAAGAGGTCCTAAGGAATGGGGAACATATTTTGGGAAGGTAGGTCCATTTAAATTTTCTTTTTCATATAACTAGCATGAGTAGATCTTTGTATCTCACCTATCTGGCTACACTACTTTTTGCTTATTGTGATTAGGTATCCTTTGTATTTCGATGGTCACTAGACTCTTAGTGTCTCTTTGTTGTACCTAGTATGCCTCATGTTTCCTGGGGTTTTCTCATAGACACCTATGTCATGTTTTTTACATTCCCTCTTTCATTACAACATTCATAATATTTCTCCTTGAGAAATATTATTTTGTTAGCTGATCATTCCCTTAGGGTTTCCCTTTGTGAGTTGTAGTGGAAGACCATGGATAAGACTAGGCTCTCCTCACAAATTACAAAATTAAAAATATTTTTTTAATTATTCACACAATTTTTTTCACGTCAATCATGTTCCCTTTATGAGTTACAGTGTAAGACCATGCATAAGACTAGGCCCTCCTCACAAAATATTTTAATACCTAGCTCCTACTATAACCAAGTCACAATTAAATTACATGCACCAAATTTGAGATAAGTAGTGTTCAATTATGAGTTACACGTCATTGACATACTTCCCATCTTGATTTAGAATTTTTTATGCTTACTTCATAAGTATTTCACTTTTATCTTCTTATTTTCCAATTGCATGTATGATTACAACCATTTTATTAAAAAATTTATACTTTCCAACTTCTTAGTGTGATTAATTTAATTTCCTTTTACAGTTTTATCTTTCTTTTTATACTTCCCATTTGATTTAGTATGATTGATTGACTTAATTGTTTTGTTTAAATACCATTGGTTTTTTATGTGCCTTCCATTTTATTACAATATTTTTCATACTTCCCAAAGTGATTTAGTGTGATTTTTTATTTATTTTTTATAGGACCTAAGTTCCCCAAAGCTCTGACACAACTTGTCAGAATTAAGAGCACACATGATTACCTTTGTATAAGCAACTTAAACATGTGGAAATAACCAGAAGAACAAATAACTATCAATGAGAAAACACACAGAATATGAGAGGCAACACACAATTGTATTCAACTCATTACAAAGGAAATTACAATAAAGAGATCACACTCTTCTTCCACCTCTGTGAGGCTTCCTCCTCAAGGGCTCCAAGTAATCTTCCCACCTGAGTAATCTTCTCTCATAGGTCACAACTAACAACTAACACAAGCTATTGTTCACCTCATTGTACATCCAGTACAACCGAGTATGAACTAGTACTCCAAGTAGATCTCACCATGATCCTGCTCCTCATGTATTGTTGTCACCTTGATCTTGCTCCCCTGTCGATCCTGTTCTGACCCTCGCATACACACATCCCTGCAGACCAACTTGATCTTACTTATCCCATGTAGATCTCCACCATGATCCTACAACACCCTGCATATCAAACCTGATCTTACATACATGGGGAATCCTACTTGATTCCACCATGGGAAGAACTCTCTAAGTTCTACTTGGGTTCTACAAGTTCTACACTTAACAATATAGCCCATGAGTTTATTAAATAGATCTCATGCATACACTAATTAGACAAGCGGCTCAAAGACTCAAACTGGTCTTTAACATGCAAACTCCGCGTTCACTTAACTGACTATTCGTCAATAGCAGTTTTGACCGCCACAGGTGATCGACATAGGTCCCTGCCTTCCTGGAGGTGACCGATGCCGGCCGATCTCCTACTGATGCCTATTTCCCTTGCACTTCCCCTAACCAACGTCGGTTGTGGCCTATCGACACTGATGACTGTCATGCTCTAAAAACCTCCTTGTTTGCCTTAGGTGAAGCTTTTAGCTCCACAACCTAACAATCTCCCACTTGGAGATAAATAGCTGCACCTGTACCCATACCAGTACTCTGTCTAATCTGCATCTTGGCTTGTATTCCTCTTCAAGCTCCCACTTGAAGACAACCCACCACACTCCTTGTGGTGTTAACCCTGTGCTTGAATTTCTTCATCTTCAGCTTGCCTTCTTCTACCTTTGCTATACTCCCACTCAATCAAAAACCCTTATGAGTAACCTGTAATCAACAAACCACTAACCAGATCTGGCCATCTGTTAGTCAAACTTGCTCTGAGAACATCCAACCTCACTTTGATACCATTTGATAGGACATAAGTTCCCCAAAGCTCTAACACAACTTGTCAGAATTAAGAGCACACATGATTACCTTTGTATAAGCAACTTAAACATGCGAAAATAACCAGAAGAACAAATAACTATCAATGAGAAAACACACAAAATATGAGAGGCAACACACAATTGTATTCAACTCATTACAAAGGAAATTACAATAAAGATATCACACTCTTCTTCCACCTCTGTGAGGCTTCCTCCTCAAGGGCTCCAAGTAATCTTCCCACCTTAGTAATCTTCTCTCATAGGTCACAACTAACAACTAACACAAGTTGTTGTTCACCTCATTGTACATCCAATACAACTGAGTTCAAACTAGTACTCCAAGTAGATCTCACCATGATCCTGCTCCTGATGTATTGTTGTCACCTTGATCTTGCTCCCCCACTGATTCTGTTCTGACCCTCGCATACACACATCCCTGCAAACCAACCTGATCTTACTTATCCCATGTAGATCTCCACCATGATCCTGCAACACCTTGCATATCAAACCTGATCTTACATACATGGGGAATCCTACTTGATTCCACCATGGGAAGAACTCTCCAAGTTCTACTTGGGTTCTATAAGTTCTACACTTAACAATACAACCCATGAGTCTATTATATAGATCTCATGCATACACTAATTAGACAAGTGGCTCAAATACTCAAACTGGTCTTTAACATGCAAACTCTGCGTTCACTTAACTGACTGTTCGTCAACAGCAGTTCTGACCACCATAGGAAATCGACGTCGGTCCCTTCCTTCCTAGAGGTGATCGACACTGGCCGATCTCCTACCGATGCCAGTTTCCCTTGCACTGTCCCCTAACTGACATTGGTTGTGGCCTGCCGACGCCGATGACTGTCATGCTCCGAAAACCTCCCTGTTTGCCTTAGGTGAAGCTTTTAGCTCCACAACCTAACAATTTTAATATAGTGAAAATTTTTACATGGTTTAAAAACATTTTTTACCCTTTTCATCTTCTTTAGTTTATTAAATTTAGTCATTTGTTATTTTTACACATTTCCCATCATGATATAGTGTGTATTATATTTATTTTGATTTATTATACTTTTCCAAATAATTTTTGACTTTTTTATTTTTAACCACACATGTGTATCACATAATGCTAGAAAATAAAACATACATCACATATTTCTCTGAACATATACAACAAAATCTAAATACATGTGCTAGAAAGAAAATATATCCATGTATCCACATCCAAATCTAGGTAAAACTCATGAGATCAATGAAACTATCAACATTAATATATATATATATATATATATATATATATATATTAGGTACAACTCATGAGAACAATGAAACTATCAACATCAATATATATATATATATATATATATATATATGTTGATAGTTTCATTGATCTCATGAGTTGTACCTAATATATATATATATATCTTATGTTTTATACCATACAAAGTATAAAATACAATAGTTACATCTCTAAAGATGTGCTTAATCATGTCTATCATGTGGCCTAACCATGCTAACCATGGACACCTACAATTGACCCATTTGAATAGTGTATTGTAAAGAGGTAGCCTAGGATCTCAATATAGTAATATATCCCTATAGAATGGCCACCTAGGCATGTACTTGTCTTAGTTAGATGGTATTCACCATGTGCACATATCATTCATATTCTAAATCCTACTAGGCATGTGGATTTCTATCTCTAAGCCCTACTGGTGGCTGTGACCCATCACCACGTACCTATAGCTACCTCATGGCCTCTCCCACCAATCTAAACCAGCTTGCCTAGGATAGGTAAGATAGAACCATAGGATCATCTAATGTGTTAGGGTCATATGACACTAGCACCTTATCCAAAATGTCATGATTTTCAACCTTAGCCAGGGCTCCCCATCTAACCTCCTCTACAATAGGATCTACAAAAATAAAAACTAGATAGACATTAGATTTTATATATATATATATATATATATATATATATATAATCATCTATTTATCATAATAAAAAATGAAACTAGTGTTCTATATTCAAAACCTAAATCAAATTTTAAACCATTTCTCACATGTGCTTGTGTTATCGATCATATTCTCCCCATCTACTCACCCATTAAGCACCTCCTCCATCGGCTGCCTCTACACCAATGCAAATCCATGAGTCATGACCTAAGCCCTCTGTGGTCCTCTTCTCAATGGTCTTTCTATGGACTAACTATGTCTTGGTTCTAATGTCAGATCCCTCTATATGATAGCTAGCATTTGTGCCTCTTCGCATTAACATTATTTTTGTCTTTAATGAGCACATGGTGGTTGTTTACACCTCTATTATGGTACATGTTTTGCCCATGCATCCACATCCATATCATATCTTCCTACTAGCCCTACTACCTCCTGCTATCATGACTATCTAGCCTATGGTCTAGTATGTTGAGGCCTAATCTATGGTATCTCCACAAGTATCTCTCCACCTTCTATCCCTATAGGCTCTCTAACACGTCATCTCCACTAATAAGGCACTACTAGTGTAGCTACCATAAGGTGAAGTCCCAGTTATCTAGGTACATGAGAGACTAGATGAGGCTTCACCCATGAAGTGAAGTAGCTTGTGATATGCACATGTGTCAATCCTATAATAATGGTAGACTAAATATGCCATATGATAGCTTTGTGACTATATGGATAACATATTATCTACCCTTATGTGATAGTTTGAAATGATATCAAATGCAATATGATCCTTTTTCCATCATATGACCTAAGGAAACCTATCATTTAATGCATGGGGAAACCCAACCCACTAATACATAGGGAACCTCTCATATATCCATGCACTCAAGAGTATCGATGGTCCCATCATCTTCTACCCTATAGACAACATTCCATACATATCATGTATGAGCTAGAACTAGATGATAGAACTAAAATTATAGATCACTTCCTGATCTAATATCGATTAACACACCACTATTACGTAAAATGGTACCTTGTTGTTTGACTTGTGACATAACACTCTCTTATCACAATTCTTATCACTACCTTATAAATGTCCATAATGGCTACCAAATATACATAAAACTAGCCCATCCTCAATCTGGGGTATATCCTATCTAAGCTTATAGCCCATTGATCTAAGGCTCATCTCTTGTCCTCTAACTTTGATGTATTGGTCATCACTAGTGTCCTACTTATCAAAAGTCCAAGTAATGCATAGATGTCCTACAAATTAATAAACACCTCAATGGCATTCCAATCTACCTCTCATTAAAAAGTGTTGGTAAACCATTCCCATGCTCCTATTAACATGATAATAAGATCAACATTCATAAGGATCTATCTCATCTTCATAATACTACCAAAGCCCAAGGCAACTAGCTGATCTCTATCCACATTACCTAACTACCCCAATAGATATGGTAGCCATGATGCATCCAACATGAGCCAAACTATATGGTGTCTCTAAAAAATATCAAATCATTAAGTATGTATCATATCTTGATGTCATAATAATTAATATACATTCTTAAAATTTAGAAATAACTACTTCATTATCTTATTTTATTTGGTTTCATGTGTTATCTTATTTTTCTACAAAATCAACGTAGTTGATACTAAATAATCCCTATTAAAGTCATGTTATACTACATTGGCCCATTGGTATGCAGTCAACCTTTTATTTTTAGATTGTATTGGCCTATTTGATACTAAAATGTCCCTTTCCCAAATTTAG
Organism: Torreya grandis; assembly: GCA_037957365.1. NCBI lineage: Eukaryota > Viridiplantae > Streptophyta > Pinopsida > Cupressales > Taxaceae > Torreya > Torreya grandis. Next base: position 1,140,434 of record JARHVA010003625.1, on the reverse strand, counting down.
CATACATGATCAACCCTCTGGTACACAGTCAACCCCCTTTAGCAAATTAAATCAGCCACATATTACCAACTACATCAATCATAGGATAAGATATCATCCATATTCCCATTCCAAACTATGTCAGCCACTTATTATGTAATCATCCATCTTCAACAATACTATGTTGACCCACTACTATGCAATCAACCCCTATTTCCCTCTTATCTTACGAATTGAGTTAACCAAGTCAATTTTATTCTTTGTTTGTGGTGAATTTTCTACCATTTACCATAAATGCCTTAATCATTTATTAGTCTAATATTTTTCCACCTAGTACCCCATCCTACCCGTGGTTTACCTAAAATTTTACTAGGTTCAGTTTCAATGTCTATATTTTTCCTATCATTCAATTTTCTATATTTAGCTCAAATTTCAAATAAAATTGCCTTAAATTTTGAAATTCATGTTTTCTTACCTATGTTGCACTCATTGTGTCTATTATACATCTTCCATGTTGAAGATGTCATCTTCTCACCATGGTCATTCTCTTAGGTTCAAACTGGGTCTCTCACAAAACTATTTTCTCAAAATAGTAAAAATAATAAATGAATCATTTTTCATCTATTTACATTTAATATTCAAAATTATTTATCTATCAAATATTTACACTTGGATTCCATTTTTCAATCATATCTTTGTTTCTAGTAGTTCTTTTTCAAAACTGAAAGATGTTATGAAATCTTAACATCATAGAGATTTCTTTCACATATTACATATATTTTTTGCAAATAAATTGATTTCTCACTCTTTTTTGCTAATTTCTATAGGTTTGCCTAATGTTCCCTACATTAGAAACCTTCACATTTATTTCCCTTAATTTATAATCTACAACACTAAGGTAAGTAAAGGTATACATTTTTTTATTTCATACTTTATTTTATCTTATTTGATTTTTAATTCCATTTATTTATCTTTAACATTGCATGTCATTATGTTCTCTTCCCAAAGCACCATCTCTTGTTACACCTATGTGAAACATAATGAGATTTGACTATGGCAGATTTATACACATAATATTTTCAAACTTTGTCAATTACTAATGATTTATTTCTTATAATAACCTGTCAAGCCTCAATCTCTCTAAGTACATTCCTTAAAGGGTACATTGAGAAAGGCGTAGGTAGAAAATTGGTTCTTTGTAGGATTGGTGTCCCCTATACTATCACTTATAATATGCACAACCTTCTCATATGTACTTGCCTAATTCTTGCCTCCTCTTTTACACACTCCTCTAAGTAATTCATAACCTTATTTAGCCCCTATAAAATCTAAAACCCTTTTTGATAGTTTATATTACATTATCAACCTAGGCTAACCCTATATTCAATTTTTTTTAAACATGTTACAAGTCTAGCTCAACATTGATCAATCTAGACCAAGACCTATGTTATTTTTATCAAATAATAATATAGGGCCAAATTAATTAATTAATAGGTCATCTACATTTTACTTTGTATATAATAGGTTTCTAAACCATAGGAGTTATGTTTCATGTGTAAGTACCAATAACCCCATCTAGTGGGTGATCATAATGTGATGGAGGAAGATGTGAATTATATACCATTTGGACTTCTAGTTCCTTCTTAAAATGGTCTTTTTAAAGATTAATAAATATCTTCTACTTATGGTGATCACTATGTTTTGAACCTGATTCCTTTAGAGGATCATCAAATTTAATGTTTGGTCATCAAGGTCTCAGATCGTATGCTTCAAGGTAAAACATCTATTCCTAGAATGCCTCAAGCCTTGGTGATAGTCATAATAGGCATTTGCATCATATCATTTATGTAGATATCTATTTATATCAATCTATATAGGAGGAGGGAGAGATATAATATGACACTCTAGCAACCATGGGAGTAATGAAGTAGGAGGCTCAGGTAAATGTGCAAACTATACCATTGGTGTATTAGATAAAATATTTTGATTAGGCTATTATGAAATTGTATTAACTATGGTGACTATTTCCTTTTTAGGCTTAGGAGGTTTTACCTTATAATTTAGTTTGATCATAAATTTAGTACTAATTGTAGATGTAGATGGTGTGTTTGCCATAGATTTGAGATTATTCAATGAAATAAGCTTCATTTTATGGTCCTACACAACATGGCATAAGTCAAAAATATTAAAACTTTTTGAAAATAATGGACTTGTGTAAAGGAGAAAATAAACTTTGCTTTATTATGTCTTGTAACTATTTATTGGCCATAGGATTGGTCATTTTAGCCAAGATTGTATTATACCTCAAGACATATTCATTGATAATTTCATTGGTTCCTTATTTGATTTATGAAATTTAAGCATAAGAATCCTTTATGTTAATGTTAATATAAAAGTGTGCCAAAAAATTATCTTCAATAGGTTTGAATTATTTCACATATTGGAGAGGTAAGTCATAAAACCACCTCAAATCATAGTCCTTCAGTCTCATTGGAAATAATTTAGTCAAAATTTTATCATTAGAGTCATAATCAAGGCATTTTTTAAATAAGGATCAAATATGTTTCTTTAGATCACCCTTGCCATCATAGAATGTGAACTTAGGTACAATAAAACTAGTTGGAAAAGGGTGTAAATATGTTTTTGGTGAAATAGGGCTATGTAACACATCTTGAAAATTAATGGCATGTGAATACTTTGAAGCCTTTTGTTCAATGTTTTTAACCTTATCCTCTAAGTTTTTGATAACTTGGAGAAGAGATTGAATTGTATACCCATTAGGATTTAGATTATCCATTTGATTGGTTACCAAAATGGACGTAAACATGGTTTAAATAGGCATTTAAATTGGTATTTGAGTTTGAACCATTGGTAATTCCATGGTGGATATAGTAATACTAGTTTCATGGGACAAATGTGTAAACACATAATATGTGCCCCCTTTAGATGTATTGAGTTATAGTGTATTCAAAGGGAGGGATGTGTCCACTAAAGTTTTTGAATTCTTGGCTTTGGGTATAGTTTTTAAGACATTATCAATATCTTCAAGGTTTTATCTAGTTCGCTCATGAAATAATGTAATTTAATACACTTGACCATGGTCTACTTTCTCATTGTCTTTCATTTCCTTATTTTCATTATCAAAATCTTATTCTATGATAACCTTATCAACATTTTTTTCATTGTCAAAATGGGTATCATCATGATCCAAGGTATGGGATCCCCCCATTTATTTGAGACATCTTAGATAGGTTTAGGGTAATCTCAATATATTTAATAGAAACACCCCCCAATTTAGGGTTACACCTAGGTTACATGTAAAATAGTACAAATCAAAAATTAAAATGTATAATAATTTGAAACCCTACCTAGTTTAAAACCATAGGAACCATAAAAAATTTATTCACATAGGTCAAGTTCACCAAATGTTTAACCCTAGTTTTAGATGTGGATCATCTTGGGCATATAAGGTTAATGATATATATATGATAGAGCACAAGGTTGAATATCAGATATAAAATATGTCAATTAAATGCTAAATTTAGATATACCATATACTAAATTTATTAAACTGAGATAAATCATTAATGGAAATTAAAACTATGATAAAAATAGAAAATGACATAAAATAAGGTGCTTAGTTGGCTCTAATGCTAATGCAGTTCTAGTTCTAGAATAGGTTGAAAGCATGTGGGAAGAAAGTTTTAGAATAATCATTAGATTTTATATCTGGTGCCTATGGCTCTCTAGATAGTAATGTCAGCCTTGGATGGTTGTGTCAATGCTACTATCTAGGTTTGATGCTAGTGTCATCTATATAATATAAGGTGAAACAAGATGAAACCACCTAGATGCTTATAGGTTTTCCTTCACCTTCACTCTGATGTATTCAAATTTGGGTCTTAGATTGTCTCTCTTTATGAAATGGTAAAACCCTAGCTTTCCATCTTTAATTTGACCTTGGGTGGAAATGGTTTAGTGGGCACATGGTGTTGAGATAACCCTAATGACCTTGATATTAAAGGGTACTTCCTATATAGCCAATACTATAAAAGAGGGACTCAAAATCATGTATTTCTACCCTACATGTTGGCTTGTCTTTGAATCATGTAATGTGTGTAAATCAAGTACAGCAATGACCTAGTTTTTAACTTGGTAAATAAGACCTTATAACTATTCCTTTAATACTTTAGACATTAAGATGTGATTTACCTAAAATTGGTATGGAAATAAGGAAGCTTTGAATACTTGAATGCTTGATAGAGTGATTTTGATAAATGCCTTAGTCTCTTTAGTCTGATTTCTAGGTGAGGAATGAATGAGGGTTGACCTTATATTTATATCAATCCATTTTGAGTAAGAACTCACATTAAAACTCTTAGGTCAACCATTAAGATATGTGTCATTTTCAAATTGGATGAATTTAGGGAATTAGACACTTACATCAATGTAAGAAAATAATGTCAATGTTATTGTCTATCAAAGACATTTGTGTCAAAGGAGTATCAAAATATGTATATGATCATAACTTATAAAGGTTTAAAATAAGTACATGTTAAGAATAATGAAAAATATATGATGTATATGTCATCAATATAAGACTAGTCAAACTAAGATATAGGCTAAGGGGTACAAGATAAATTAGATTACAGGCTTGAAGAAACAAGGCTTATGTAGGATTAAGAGGAATAACCAAGGTCTGAGTTTGTGAAGTGTACAAGAATTAGGTACTACATAATAATAAAAATATTATCTAAAACATGGTAATTAATTATTTTGGTATAATTGTCTCATGTTCAAGAGGATGCTTATATGAGATTACAAAAATAGTAATTCCTTGATTTACATGAATATATTTAACAGACCCATGCATTTTAAAAGGTACAACTAAAAGTGTATGGATCCAAGGTCTTCCCAATAACATATAATTAATTCTTGTGGAAGGTATCACTGAAAAACTAGTAATCACATCTACAATATCAGCCGATAAAGGTAGGTCAATCTCACCAAGAACCTTCTAGGAGGTCCCAGTAAATGCTCTAACTCATCTAGTATAAGGATGTAAATCATGATGAGTATAACCCAAGTGTGTAAGTAAGGTCATGATGAAAATTTTATCAGTTTCACCATTATATATCATAACACTACTATAGGGTGTTTATCAAGGTTTGATTGAATGAATAAATAATGAAGGTCAGTGTCTCATCCTCAATTTCACTATGATCAAAATTAATAGAGGGTTTCTAAACTATAGGAGGTATATGCCATGTGTAAGTACCAATAATCCCATCTAGTGGGTTCCCATAATTTGATGGAGGAGGATGTGCATTATATTCCATTTGCACTTTTAGTTCTTTTTTAGATTGGTCTGGAAAAAGATTGTTAAATATTTTATGCTTATGGTGATCACCAGGTTGTGATCTTGATTATTTTTTAGGATCCTCAAATTTAAGCTTTTCATCATTTATAATATCTTGGATCTTGTTCTTCAAGGTAAATCATTTGCCTATAGAATGTCCTAATCCTTAATGATAATCACAATAAGCATTCACATCATATCCTTTAGGTATAGGTTGAATCATATCAACATTGATAGGGTGAGTGTGAGATATAAGTTGGAAAAATAATAACCTTATGAGTAATGAGGTTGGGGACTTGGGTAAATGTGTAAATTTTATCCTTAGTACATTAGATAAGACAAGTCTATTAGATTGTTGTGAAACTATGTTAAATGTGGTTTTTTATTTTTAGGCTAAAGAGGTTTTATCTTATAACTTAGTTTGATTATAAATTTGGTACTAGAGGTAAATGGAGCCTATGTGTTTGATACATACTTGATATTATTCAATGACATAATTTTCATTTCATTATCCCATACAACATGGTATAAGTCATCGAAAGATTTAAACTTATTAGAAACAATGGAATCATTTGATGAAGTTAGAGAACTTTAATTGAATATGAATTTCAATTCCTTATCTACCATATTATTGATCATTTTATCTAGCATTGTGTTATGTCTCAAGACACATTCATTGATAAGCTCATTGGTTCCTTGTTTAATTTTGATAATTTAATCTTAGGAAAAAAAAATTAGAAATATTAGTGGAAAAGTGTGCTAAAAACTAGTCTTCAAGACGTTTGAATGATTTCACAAATTGGAGAGATAAATCATAGAACCACCTTAAAGGATATTCCTTGAAGATTCTTAGAAATAATTTGGTCAAAATTTTATCATTGGATGCATAGTAAGGGCATGCCACATAAAAGGATTGAATATGTTGTTTAGGATCACCCTTGCCATCATAAAATGGAAACTTAGGTGTAACAAAAATAGTTGGTAAAGGATGAAAATAGATCTTAAGTGTAAGAGGGTTATGCAATACATCTTATGAATCAATAGAATGAGGAGATTTTAAATCATTTTATTCATTATTTGTAACCTTGTCCTCCAAGATTTTTATAACTTGAAAGAGTGTTTGAACTATGGACCCATTGGGATTTATATTAGTAAGTTGAGTAGCCACCAAGGGGGATGTAAACATAATTTGAGTAGTAATAGGCATTAAAATTGATATTTATGTTGAAACAATTGGTAATTCTATGATAGATGTATAATTAGTAGTTTAAAGAAACAAAATTTTAGACACATAACTTGTGCCCCCACTATATGTAGTTGGATTTATGGGTGTGGGCTCAGTTATAGTACCTTTTAAGGATTCACCATCACTAGGTGAGGCAGCCATAGTTTTATCTTGTTTACTTATTTCATCTATTCTAAAATAAAAAAGTGCATCCATTAAGCTATTTTTATCATTGGGATGAGTAATCAACACTTCTTTATCTCCTATTTGGAATCAAGTTTTTTCACTACCATTTTCCATTGCTTCACAATTGAAATATTTAAATTTTACAATAAAGCATAAAAAATCAAGAAAAAATCAAAAAATCCTAATTGACCTAGGGTTTTATGTTCAAATATTGGATTCACTAAATGTTTAACCCTAAATAGCATATGGGGATATCCTACCTTGGTGGTATAATAGGGTTAATAATATAGAAATGATAGTGTACAAGGGTGATAATTAGATCCACAGTAGGACAATTAGGTGATAAACTTAGATATAAGAATACACTAAATTTATTATGATTAGTATAGACTAGATATATAAAGTAATATTAAGTTATCCATGTAAATGACAAATAAGTGATATACTTAGTTGGGTTTGATGCTAACATAGTGTTAGATTTAAAATAGGTAAAAATTATTCTAGAAGGGTATTCTAGAACAATCATCAGATTTTAGATCTAGTGCTTTTAAATCTTTGGACACTAACATTACTTTATGATGGTTACATCGATGATAATGTCTAGGTTTGACACAAGTGTCATATATGAAATACTTTTTGTAAAATAATATAACCACCTAGATGCTTCTGAATTTGACTTTACCTTCACTATATTAGTGCATTTAGATCTAGGTCATGGACTATGTTGGTTCTTAGTTATACACCTCATATACTCAGCCTTGCATACTTGAAATAAAATGGCAAACAATGATGAAAACCCCACTAGTATTTCATTGTATCTAGGGAAGGGTTTGGCATCAATATTATACCAAATGTATAAAATTATTGAGAGGTACCTACAAAGGGTATGGTCAACTCCCTACTACTTCTGATTCTACCTAAACCAAGGTAAAAAGACCTATGGGGTAGCTTACTCACATGGAGATAATATATAATTCAACCTCTATGGGTATTTTTGGCACAAAGAACAAATATTACTAGGGCATAACCAAGTTTACACACTTCACCCATGAAGGGTTGTCACACAAAATGCAAAAATGTTCTAAGTCATATACAAGCTACAAAAGACAGATGAGAAAGAGACTAAAGTATTCATTATATATAATCTTCAATAATAGGGGTTGAATAAAAGACTGTAATACCATAATTTAAAACACAAACTGTAAACACATTTCAAATATGTAAGATCTTATACATTTGCAATGTAAATAACACTTATAATATGCAAAGGGTGTATTATTTTTAGGGTAGGATATGATAGGACAAGTTCGATAATTATAAAAAAGGAAGGTGGTGTGTTGGTGGCCTTCAAACAATAGGGTATCTTGAAAGATTCATGATATCATTCCTTAGCACAGATGTATAAATACTCAAATACAAGCTAGTTAGAAATACTAAATGATCCTTGAAAGAATAAAACATACACTAAAACTAAACTTTTAAAAAAAAATCTTTCCTATCAAATCCATAAACCTAGGGTTCCCTAACAAGTTATTCAACAACATGTTATAAAATAATGTAGAAAGGGTTTTATAACCTAGATCCATGCTCAAAATGACAACTAGTAATAAACATAAAACTAGATATCTAGTCAATTATATTTGAAAAATAGATTATTGCACTTCATCAGCAGGAAATAATAAAGAACCACAAGCATTTTCATTAACTTTAAAAGAAATATTACAAACATTAATACTTCAAAATTACGTCATGGGGACAAACATGGTGAGATTTCTCTTTTGACAAGGGAGACATAGAGATGCTCTCAAAGCTCCCTAATGGTTGTACAACTGCAACCACCTTAGCAAGGGAGACAAGATCTACATTAAATAATTGATCCCATAAATTCTTGAAGAACCTAGAATTAGATAAAATTAACACCTAAAATAATTTCCAAACAACCTTGAATAGAGGAGAATCCCCCTATTTATAAATTTTCAATCATTTTTCAATTATGGGACTATTGGTCGTAATTTGCAAAATTACATAACAACCTTCCCAATTTCACCAATATACTACCAAATGGAAAATATTCCATGTCATACCTAATATATTCATCTATTTACAATATAATAATCATCACCCTAAATTACTCTACAATGAATGATGAATATTTACAGCAAACTTTTAAGTTCATCGTTGGAGATGTCTTCACAAGAGCTAGAAGGAGAATATTCATTTGAGGAGCCAAATAGAATTTGTCCTCATGTGCAACCATCTAGAGAATCTCGTGCTCACTTTATTACATATTTGGAACTTAATATATAGCTACCTTTCCTCTAGTGCACCATGGAAAAACCTTTCTTTTGCAATGATGGCATGTGAATGATTCATGGTCATGGTATAAACAAAAATTGATCTACAGTTATGATTGAAAAATATGCTCTAGAATGACTCATAGACCTCCTATGTTTTAAATCATTGCCCATCCATGTAATAATAATTAATTTTAGATTCTTAGCTAAATTTCACCACATATTAATAATTAGCATGCCACGTCAGATCTAATTGGGCACTCGCAAGGCTTAAAATTGACTAGGCCACTTCATTGGCTCGAATCTGGGCACATGTCACTTTCTTATTATTTTTGAGCCATTTGAAAATTCCATATTGGCTCACACCATTGGATCTACTCCCATAATAAAATGCATTCCATTGATCTTGATCTAAAGGATTGAATTTTATTGGTTGTTTATAAGTCTTATACCAAAATGGTGTCACTTGGTAGCTCTGTGAGTTCTTTGCATTCTACTCTATCAATCCTATCAGGGTAATTTTCTCTAAGTGATGATCCCACATTCATTATAGGGTTTTTTTAAAAGCCTTAACTTAATATGTGTCATATATTAGATTGCGTACACTTGCATGCATACCATCAATCTCTAGGAACATGCTTGATCTTTAGCCTGTGACCATGTTTTAACTTTTCAACTATGCTCTCACACCATTAGATATTTTCATTTGATCAAACATGCATCATTAGATTGTAATCCATAATATTAATCATGATTTTTTTCTACAAGAAATGGAAATTATTTTAATTCAAAACATGAGGAACAATATAAAGCTTAAGCTAAATTCTTTGGTCTAAGATTCCATTTATGTAACTAAACATGAATAAAACTTTAGGATAAATTTTAGTCTAAGCTCATAACATAATAAAAGGAGGCTCCATGCTTAATAAAAAAGACTTAGCATAAGGTTTTAACTTAAGGTTTCATTGTATTAATAAATATAATAAAACTTTAGGGTAAATCCCTAGACCAAGTTATAACAAAATAAAAGGGACCCTTTGATCTCACACTATTGGATCTTGCTAGTCGAGATCAATGCATTCCATTGGATTTTGATCCAAAGTATCGAACATCATTGACTATTAAATACTTTATCTAATGTGGTTATGATGCATGTCATCACCACATTCACTTTGGACGTGGTCTAAAATATTAACTTAATGTACCCCATCGATCGAAAGGTGTACGCTTAACCATGTATCGTCGATTGATGGGAACATGCTTGAGCTTTATTATGCACCATAAGCTTAACCTTTCGAATTTAAACTCACGTTTTTTGATCTTGATTACCCAAGCAAAAGTGTGTCATCGGTTGTAATCCATTGAGTCAAATGCTATTGGTACTTGTAGACATTGAGAGAATAACTAAGTCAAAGCTTGGAAATAATATAAAACTTAGGCTATAGTCTTAGACCAAGATTTTGATTTGTATTAATAAATACAAATTAAAACTTTAGGCTAATGTTTTAGACTAAGTATGAAAGAAAATGGGGCTCTACTAAATAAAAAGGACCATGCGTTGGTTTAGACCATGAGTAACATAGGTTGAGGGTCTCGAGACCTAAAAGGGACCAAGCATGGATTTTTATACTAAGGTTTGGTAGTGTTAATTAACATGACCAAACCTTAGTATAAAAATTTAACTAAGTCCATGGAATTTTTTTAAAATGTTTCCACGTAAAATGTTCCCACCAATTTTGAATTTAAATAGAAAGATTAAAGCCAAGGTAATTGGAATCAAGGTTTCAAGGTGATCAAAAATAAATTCAACTCAATTTTTGATAGACCAGAGGCTAGTAAAAAACCAATATTGACATTAAATCATGAAACTCAGAAATTGTCCATTTCATATGGATTCCAATTAAACCTATAATGTGAAGCATAGAGATCCAATGTTACCAAATTAAGATAAGATTTAAACCAGAATCATGAACAAATATGCTAACCAAATTAATTGTAGATAAAAATAATGTGCAAACATGCTAGTGACACCCTGATCAAGTGAATTCTCATAGCAATATGTTTTAAAATTTAAATACTTTGGTTCAGACTCATAATTAATCAATTCACTCCACTTGATCAAGAACCATTGTTAAGATCAATTCATGGTTAAAAAAAGTCTTACATGTACAAAATTAGGATCAAACATCAAAACCTATCCATGTTGTGTGTGTGCTTTGATTCCACTTATCATTTGCCATGAGATTTAGAGAGTAATTTATAGACTTCATGTCTTTAAACATTGACATTGACATACAACATGTTGGATGTTCATTAAAAACCATGCTTTAGCATAGGGAAGGCTTAGGCATTGCTCTACTTCCAGCCAAATGTCTATATCCCCCATAGAGATGATTTTATCTCTACTCAAGGCCTTTCTCCACTGCCAGCTAAGTGTCTATATCCCTAGTGTAGATTACCTGAATCACCTTTTCTTAGAAAGTTCCTTTTGATTTTTAAAATGAGTTCTTATTTTTATATTTTTTTATTTTTATAAACCATTTTATCTTTCTAGCAAAGGTTAGGAACTAAGTTATCTAGTTTTTTAGATTTGGTCAAGTGTCTGATCTTTAAGAAATCATCCTTGCTTGTAAACTTTACTTCAAGTAATTAATGTTGTTCAGGTGCAAGCATCATTGTGCTCCAATAATTTAAACTTTAATCCTACATATGCAATCCTCATCAAAATCAATTTTAGATTAGAATAAGGCTCAAGATTTTAGGGAACAACTATTTTATTCATTGGTCTTTATGAGTCTCCCCAAAATTAAAACATCAAGCTCACATTTTAGACCCATAGCTAACCACACCTACCATCTCAAATTGAGAAGTCCATTTTTTGAGAAACTAGATGAAACCCAAGCTAAGGACTTATCAAGATCAAAAAACAACATAAGACAAAGTAAACAAATAATGTACAAGCGTTATATACAAATGAGGATGGGAAAGAAAAATTAAGAAAGAAAGAAACCAAAGCCCTACACCAACTCGATAAAGAGCCCACCTCCAAGATCAAATGGAAAATTATTTAATCTATAATAAAACCTTAAAATGTGGTTACTTCCATTCAATGGTTCTTTTTTATGGATAGGAACATTTGTACGCTTATGTCTTCTATATGATGCAACTTGTCTTCCCACCTCCTTTGATCCCTTGAAACCAAGATCGAATGTAGACCATTGACATCTATTTAGCTCATCTCTAACATCTACATGACCATTAATGACTCCATGTGATCATCAGAATTTAACCCCAATGGTTTTTGATCTAGGCTTAATTTTAACATCCTCATAATTGACAATGACGTTCATGTAACCATTAATGACATGTACATGATCATCAAAATTTAAACCCCTATGGTCCTTGATCGAGGCTTAATTTTGACGTCCTCATGATCATAAATGATGTTCATGTGACCTTCAATGATGTCCTCAAGACCATAAAAATTTAAACAATCTGGGTAAATTTCTTTGAATCTTTTGATCGTCAGGACATCTACTCCATAACAACTTGGTCTTTGGTATTTTTATTTCAAGATTTTTTTAGGCTAATTGTTTTAGACATTTTGTCTGAAATAATTTCCCTAAAGAAAATTAGAATTTACTCTTTTCTCAAAGTAAATCATTTTTATCGGGATTTTTATATGAATAAAATGCCCACAAAGATTTGGCTCTCAGACCTTTTATAGCGGATGAAATGTCCAAAATAATAGGTCTTTAGTATTTTTGCAAACACTTTTACCAAAACATTGAAATTATTTTGGGATTTTTACATGGGAAAAATTCCAAAAATAATTAAACCTTAAAACTTTTTATGTGGGAAAAATGTCTGAAACAAATAAGGGCTTTACATTTTTCTCAAAATAATGCAATTTTATTGGGTTTTTTGTCACAGACAATTTTCCCAACAGATATAAGTCTTAAAATTTTTTACACAAACATAAATCTTGAAGACTTATTTCCATCAGGTAAAATGTCTCAACAAAAACTCAAAGACCCTAAGCTTTTATACGCACTAAGTAAAGACCAAATTAAGACTTAGCAAATTTAACATGAAACTTGATATATAATGAACATTCAAAAATAGGACTTGGGTTGAGGACTTTAACACAATTTTGGGCACTAAAATTAGCTCTCATTCAAGGATACATACCCCCTATGGTTGTTCAAAGAACCCCAAAATGTAAAACTAGGTGCCAATTCATTAGGTCACAAAGTCAAGACTTAACACTTTACCAGTAATATGCATGGAGGCTCAACAAAACATGCAAGACTAATAAAAAAATATTACGAGGATATGAAAACAAACACATGATATAAAAATGAAAGTAAACTATACAATCAAGGCCAAAATTAAAGGGGTGACAAGGCAACAAAGTGACAAGACTAAACTATACACTATATACTAGTATACACAGCTTATGAACTCAATCAAAGAAGTGTTTCAGATGACTACCATTGACTAACTAACTGGTAGCTCCAATCTTTCACCATACAAGTCTCTTAAGAACAAAGTATGCTCCCTAATCTAGCAATCAATGGAATAGGGACCCATCCATAAGGCATCAAATTTTTCATGCTTGCCTTTCTCTTTATGTCTGTTGTCCCAAAGTAAAACTAGATCACCTACTTGGAAAGTTCTTGGAGTGACCTTCCAATCAAATATCTTCTTCAGATTTTCCTTGAACTTAAGGTGTCTTTCATGAGCTTGTCTTTGAACTTGACCAAGTTTAATAATTTGGTTCATCCTAATTTTATATTGGTTTATTTACTCATCATTCTTTAGTTTTTCCATAAGCTAATAAGTTGGCAACTACAAATTCATAGGAAAAACCACTTGAGCTCTATAAACAATCTCAAAATGGATTTTACATGTAGCTCTCTTAGGCATAATCCTATCAACCCATAATTCAAACTTCAGCTATTCACACCACTTCTTCTTGTTTGCTTCCAAAGTATGTCTAATGATTTTTAGTAAGTTCTTATTACTAGATTCTACTTGCCCATTCCCTTGAGGGTTGTAATTAGAAGTGTAGGTCAATTCAATCATGTACTCTTTTCATAATATCACTAAAGGTTTGTATTTGAAGCTCATAGCATTATCAGCAATAACTTTAATAGGCATATCAAATCTATAAATAATCTAATTTATCAAAAAATCCATAACCACCTAGTGCATCGCCTTCTTTTTAAGGATCGCTTCAACCCATTTCATCAAGTAGTCAATTGAAACTAGTATCCTTATATGTCCAACACTTGATAAATCAATCATTTCTCTAATGAAATCCATCCCCCATTATTGAAATGGGCCTTCAATCATCATAGGATATAAGGGAAGAGAACCTGAAGCCTTCATCCTCCTAGAAAAGCACTAACATTTCTCACACTTTTTGACTATTTGAGAAACATTCTTGAATAATGATGGCCACCAATAATCAGCTCTCAAAATATTATAAGTTGTAATCTTAGTAACAAAATGTCCACCACATACTCTATTATAGAATTCTTGAATCAAGTCAAAATTTTGATCTTCTATCATGCATCTTAGGAGAACCCCATCTAGATTCTTTCATGTAAGTGCATTTTCAATCAAGAGGTATTTTTGGGAGATAAGCTTAACAGTCCTCCTTTAATTCTTGTCCAAGTTAGGGTGATAATTTAAATTTTTCAAATAATAGATAATATCCTTATACCATGGAGACATATGAAATTGACTTAAGGAATCATCAATATAAAAAATAGTAGTATTTACCTCAATGGCTTGTGAATTGGTCTCAGCCATGAGCTTGGATAGACCCATCCCTCACACTAACTTGGTGGTCTTAATATCCATGTCATACTCTTATAAATTGTTGACCCACCTACATCTCTTGTTAGATACTTTAGTCTAAGTTAAGATTTCCTTCACCATGGTATGCGGGACATAAGCAACAATCCTTGAACTTAGAATATAAGGCTTGAACATTTTAATAGCCTTCAAGAGAGTGAAGGCTTGTTAATCCATGATGGTGTAATTTAGTTTAGCACCTTACATAGCTTTTCTAAAGAAATTTATAGGTTTCTTGTGACCTTATTCATTATTTTACAACAAGATAGTAACAATAGTATTATATGATGAAAAAGATAATATCTAAAATGGCTTAGTGTAATCAAGGCTGGAAAAATAGGGGTAGACTTCAAAGCTCCTTTGATGTCACTAAACACTTGCATAGTATTCTCCTCCCACTTGATAATTTGGCCCTTCTTTAGCATGGAAGTAATAGGCAAAGTGATCTCTACAAAATTAGACACAAACCTCCTCATGAAATTAATGTCTAAAGAAGGACTAAATTTCCTTCTTAGACTATGGGATAGGCACTTTGTCAATGGCTTCTACCCTTTTAGGGTCAATCATGACACCATCCTTGGATACTATATGTCCCATCAACTTGGCTTTTTTACTCCAAAGTGGCATTTCTTAGGATTAAAAAAAATCTCAAACTACCTGCATTTAATTATCCCCTACTCTAGATGCTCCAAATATTCTTCTCTATTCTTGGAGTACATAGTAATGTCATCCTGATACATAGATATAAACTTATTAATTATCCCTATAAAATCAACATCTATAGCTCATTGGAATGGTACACCAAAATTCATTAACCCAAAAGGCATCCTCATATATACATACATGCCCTAAGGCATAGTGAACACAATCTTGGATCTCTCAGATTCTTTCACCACAACTTGGTTGTACCCTAATAAGTTGTCTAATGTGGACAACATATCTAATCTAGTAACACTTTGCAATAGGTTCTCCATATTGGGAAAGGGATAATTATCTTTTAAATAAGCTTTATTCAAATTTTAGAAATCCACACACAAGCGGATCTCACCGTTATTTTTTTGTACAGGGACTGAATTTGTAACCCATGACAAATACCTAATGGGTTGAACGATTCCACCATCCCTTATCTTATTTAAATCATCCCTCATCTTGGTGGCCAATATAGGGTTAATAGGCCTCTATTTTTGCTTTAAAGGATTTTTATTAGGTTATAATGGGATGATGTGCTAAAACAAGTCTTCCCTATATGATTTCAGCGTAGAATAAGACCATGCTAGACAATCCTCATACATTTTAATCAATTTCATGTAATATTTATTCTTAGTTGTACTTAGATAAGTACCTAGCCAAACCTTTCTTGAATTCTCATGAGAACCCAAATCAAACTCAATCACATCTTTTGAAATAAATGAATCTCAAGACTTGATTCTATCAATTCCATCAAAATATGCTTCTAAATGTACCAATCCCCTTGGGATCATGTTTACCTTTAGCTAAATAATGTTTTTTCCTAAATAGGTTTCTTTCCCATCACAAACCTGAACCATATATTCCAAGTCTATGAGTTGATCATGGAACTCGACTTCATAATTAGAAAACTTTTGATTTGATCATCATCATCAAACACCTACCAATGATGAACATTATATTGGATTGAAGACTGAGCAAGTACCTCCACTTAGTGCTGACAATGAGGGCTCATATTTACAATATCAAACTAAACACCTAACCCTATAAATTTATCAGCCTCTTTGTTGAAACTTCTATCATGATAACAAAGATTGAATGCATCAAAGAATTCAATCAAATCCCAAATAGCATTCTGATATCATTTCAACCTTTTTTTATGGCATAAGCATTATAAACCTACTTGACCACCTGTTGGGAATCACCCTTAACAATCAAATGTTTAATTCCATATTCATGGGCAATCCACAATCCAAGCAAGAGTGTCTCACACTCAGTAGTATTATTCATGCACTCAAATGACAACTAAAAATAAAACATAAAATATTTACAATTGGGGGCATAGAAGACAACCCCAGCTCCATTTACAAGATTAGAGCAAGCCCCATCAAAACACATCTTCCAAACTACACTTTCTTTGTCAGGTTCAACATCAAGAATAGCAGGTTGTTCACTAGTATCAGCATTCCCAATAAATTTTCCCAATTCAATATTTGTATGTAATACTTCATTTAGAGCACATTTCAAATCTTCAATTAAATGTAGCATCTTTGGCTCTCTATAAATATTTACCATCTTACCCTCCATTGGAATGATGGCATAAGATAATTCTATCTATACACTTCCACCCATGCTAACAACCCATTTATGTGACAACAGCATCCCCCACTTAGGTGGGTAGTCCACAACTACCATGTCCATATTCAAATACTTTCCTAGATGCACTACCAACTATACCACCAACCCCTTGACTTGTCTAATAATTAGAACCTCTCATGAGTCCATGGCATAACACTTACCAAAGGCTGATGTAATCTTAACTCTGATTTCATTTAAGACACCTAGGGGTATCACATTACAAGAAGCTCTAGAGTCAAACATATAATTGTTAACAATCAAACCATTAATCAATAAAGTAGTGTAAAATAGATCCACATTTAGTTTACTTTTTACAAGTGTAGTCCCTAAATAAACCTATGGAGCGTGTGCAACAACCTCTTTTGGTTCTTCATCACTTTCCAAGGGTATTTTGGGGTAACTCAATTTCATTCATAGCTGACTTCTCACCAAATTCCAAGTACTCAAACACTGTCTTCCTATTTTTAGGTATTCTTAATAATTCAACAAGTGGCATGGTGACTTTTAGTTGACTCAACACTTGGGACATATCACATATGTTATACTGAGGAAGATGAGTATTAGGTACAAGGGTGATAACACCTTTAACTAGAATACAATCACTCAAGGTCTAAGGTGGAGTAGGTTGGGATGGATTAGCAATCTTATCATTAGCTTTTAAAGGCAGATTAGTTTTAGTATCATTCATACCCTTATGGACACTAAACAATATAAGTACTCTATTCTTGGCTAGAGCACCTCTTAGCTTAGCAAAGTGGGAAATAGACACTAGTTTGGAAGCTTTAGGGACTATTATAGTTTTCTTATCATTATTATTAGCATCTCATACCTTTAGATTTGTAGGGGTAGTGTCTTGAGGCACAACACCTTGATATTTTCTTCTCAAGTGATACTCCTCTTGGGGAATTATTGCATTAATTATCAGTTACCTATCCTCAACTGATGGAATCCCCCCCATCACATTTCTTAATCATCATAGAGCATAAGAAATTGAAATCATGAATGGAAAATTTATATGCTTGTGCCATTTTAACATCACAAAGAAAATTTAGGAGTTAGGACACTTACCTTTTCAACCACACTCCAAAATTGCTCAATAGTAATAGCACCCAGCAATTTCATGGAGGTAGTCAATTCACTTCAGGGGCTTTGATAATTAAACATCAAAATATCATCACTAGATGATGTAGACTCAATTTCATCTGGATTTTCATCAATCAATTCATCTGTATCACATAGGAGATATGGAAGGAAGCACTTGTCACACCAATCAATATCAATGTCACAATCTATAGCATTCACTTTGGCATTAAAAGGATCAAGTACTTATTTTTTACCCCCTCTATTCTAATTTCTATCTATTCTCTCTTCACATACAGGCCTCTTCCCTCTATCATTATCTTGATTATAGACATTAGGCCTTCCATATCCTTGATTCAGATTTGGATCCCTTCTTTGACTAGTAGACACATGAGGGATCCCCTTTTCAACTCTAGATAACTTATATGACATTTCTTTGATAGCAGAGGCTAAATTTTTAACAATCTCTTCAAAATTGGTAGTTTATGTGGACTGTGTCTTTTTTAGATTGACCAATTTTACATCAGCCCACTTATTCATGGGATTTCTCACATCATTTATGTTGCTCTCAATTTAGACAGCCATATTAAATTCCAACCACAAGTTAGTGGGAGTCTTGTCCTTCAAGTAGTATACATCCTTGTTATCAAAGGCATCATGGTATTTTATCAAGCACATTGTATCACTAGTCCTGATGTTCTCAGGCATCTACATCATAACTTTGTTGAACCATGTATTTAAGTCATACACGCACTTATTAGGATTATTTTTAATGTTTTCAAACTTAGCTAAAAAAACCTTGGATAAACTCTATCACTATATTAAATTATAAAAACATTCTTCATATCTTCCCATGAATCAATGCATCCATGGGGAAGGGAATTGAACCATTCATGAGTGTCTTCTTCTAGTGTGTGCATAAATAGTTTAATGCACAAATCCTCATACTTAACCTCATAATATTCAATTATATTTTTAAAAACCCTCAGGTTCTAATCACCACTCACTGCATTGTTCCCTTGAAACTTTAGGAGGCATTTCCTAACTTCATTTAGGAATTCATTAGGATAGCCTTTCATTTCATCAAAATTGATAGGCCTAAATCTAAGAACATGAAATTTAGGATGATCATTCTCATCTTGATCCCTATGCCTCATGATTGGTTCAATTGGGGTTCAAAAAAAAAGGCAAAGTTATATGAGGGGGTGAATAAGGTGGACTTGGTGGATCAAACTTGGGAAGGGATTCAGCTAGTTGAGAAGGAGCTGGGTAATACATAGGACTATAGGTTTTAGAGTTGCTAAGAGAGATATTATAATCCTCAATAATGGGTATCTCAATAAAATATTCAAGATTATCAGGATATTGATAGTCCAAGAAATCTTTTGTAACTACACTATAATTTTCAACAAGCCTCTAAATTTATTTCCTTCATCTTTGATGCAAACTTAGGGGTGGGATAATTTGTTTAGATGAGTCACTTTTGAAGGATAATCTCAATCCTTATAGCTTTGAAAATAATTAAATACTCAAAGATGAAATTTAGTATAATAATATTCAAAATAGGCACTAATCTTTCTTGAAACCAGGTTATAAAAATTGGAGTCACCACTATAATCATAATTCTAGTATATAATAGTTAATAAATTGACAATGATACATGCTAACAACATACTTTTCTAAAGTTAATGATGATATAAAAATAAAAGACATAGAAATATTAATAATAATGTTCAAAATGGAAAAAAAACCCTTCCAATATCAATCTTAATCATCTCTTTATAATGAACATAGTAGAAGTCAATTATCAAGCCTTAAAAAATTCTTGGCACATCCTTAGTAGAGTGTTGTAGCATTGATGGCCAAGATAGTTAAACTAGTATAGTAATAATAGAGAAATTTAAAACTCTTTGCAAGTGTCCCCAACAACATGGTTGACAAGAAGTGTCCCCAGTAATGATGTCAAAAGAGTTTTGGTTCTCAGTTATACACCTCATATACTCAGCCTTTCACACTTGAAAGAAAATGGAAAACAATGATGAAAAACCCACTAGTATGTCTTGTATCCAGGGAAGGGTTTGGTATCAAAATTATACCAAAAGTAAAAAATGACTGAGAGGTACCTACAAAGGGTATGGTCATCTCATTTCTACTTCTAGCTCTGCTTGAGTGAAGATGAGAGGACCTATGGGCTAGATTACTCAGATGGAGAGATTATACAATTCAACCTCCATGGAGATTTTTGGCACAAGAAATAAATATGACTAGGGCATAACCAAGTTTACACACTTCACCCATGAAAGGTTATCACATGAAATGCAAAAATACTCTAAGCCAAATACAAGCTACTATATATAGATGGAAAAGAGATTGCAATCTTCATTCTATAGAATCTTCAATAATAAAGGTTGAATAATACTAGAATTTGAAACACAAACTACAAACACATTTCAAATATGCAAGATCTTATGCATTTGCAAGGCAAATAACACTTATAGTATGTAAAGGGTATATTATTTGTAGGGTAGGATAAGTTGGATAATTGTAAAAAAATGAATGTGATGTGTTGGTGGCCTTTGAACAGTAGGGTATCTTGTAATATTCATGACATCATTCCTTAGTACAGATGTAGAAAAAATCAGATGCAAGCTAGTGAGAAATACCAGATGATCCTTGAAAGAATAGAACATGCACTAAAGCTAAATATTCAAAAAAAAATCCTATCAAATCCATAAACCTAGGGTGCCCTAACAATTTATTCAAAAACATGTTCTAAAATAATGCAGAAAGGGTTTTATAACCCAGATCTATGCTCAAAATGATAATCGATAATGAACATAAAACTAGATATCTAGTCAAAAATATTTGTAAAATAGATTTTTGTGCTTCATCAAAAGGAAATAAAAAACAATCATAAGCATTTTCATTAACTTTAAAAAAAACATTACAAACATCAATACTTCAAAATTCTTCCATGGGGATAAGCACGATTAGATTGATCTTTTGACAAGGGAGACATAAAGATGATCTCAAAGCTAACAAATGGTTATACAGCTACAACCACCTTAGCCAAGGATACAAGATATAGACATAACAATTGATCCCAAAAATTATTAAAGAACCTAGACTTAAAGAAAATGAACACCTAAAATAATGACCAACAACCTTGAATAAAGGAGAATCCCCTTATTTATACATTTTTAATACTTTTCAATTTTGAGATTATGGGTTGCAATTTGTAAAATTACATAACAGCCTTCCTAATTTTTCCAAGATGCTTCCAGCTAGAAAATATTCCATGCCACGACTGATATCTTCATCTATTTTCAAGAAAAGAATCATCACCCTAACTGCCTCTATAATGAATGATGAAGATTTGTAACAAAATTTTTATTTTCTAGTTAGAGATATCTTCACATGAGCTAGAAGGAGAATATTCATTGAGGATCTAAATAGACTTTGTCTTCATGTGCAACCATCTAGAGAAGCTCTTAATCACTTGCCTACATATTTGAAAGTTCCTAGATAATTTCCTTTCCTTTAGTACATGCCATGGAACAATATTGCTTTTGTAATGATAACACATGAGTGATTTGTGGTCATGGTATAAATAGAAATAATCCATGGTTATGATTGAAAAATATGCTTTAGAATGATTCATAGACCTCCTTCTATGCTTTGAATCATTACCCATCTATGGAAGAGAAATTAATTTTAGATTCTTAGCCAAATTTCACCACCTATTAATACTTCGTACACCACATCCAATCCAATTAGGCACTTTTAAGGCTTAAAATTGATTAAGCTACTTCATTAGCTTGAATTTTGGCATGTACCACTTTCTTATTGGTTCTAAGCCCTTTGAAAATTCCATCTTGGCTCACACTATTAGATCTATTAACTTGAGCAAATGTGTGTCATTGATCTTGATCCAAAAGATTAAATGCCATTGGTTGTTTATAGGTCTTATACCAAAATGGTGCCATTTGGTAGCTCTGTAGGCTCTCTACATCTTACTCTATCAATCTTGTTAGGCTAATGTCCTATTTCTAAGTGGAAATCATGCATTAATTCTAAGCTTTATTAAAAATTCTTGAATTAATATGCATCATAGATCAAATTGTGTATACTTAAATGCATACCGTCAATCTTTAGGAACATGCTTGATATTTAGCCTATGACCATGTATTGACTTTTCAACTATAGTCTCATGCCATTATATCTTTTCATTTGATCAAATACGCATCATTAGATTACAATCTATGAGATTTAGCATGATTTGTTCTTGTAAACAATATAAATTATCTTAAGTTAAAACTTGAGGAACAATATAAAGATTAAGTTAAAGTCTTTTGTCTAAGGTTTCATTTATGTAAATTAACATGAATAAATCTTTAGGCTAAAGTTTATAATAAGCTTGTAACATAATAAAAGGAGGCCCCATGCTTAATAAAAAGGACTTAGCATAGGTTTTTAACTTAAGGTTTCACTGTATTAATAAATACAATGAAACTTTAGGGTAAATCCCTAGACCAAGTTAGAACATAATAAAAGGGACCCTTTGATCTGGCATCATTGGATCTTACTAGGTTAGATCAACATGTTTTGTTGGATTTTGATCTAAAGAATTAAATGCCATTGGTTTCTTAATACTCTATCTAATACAGTTATGACATGTGTCATCACCATGTTCACTTTATACTTGGTTAAAATCTTGACTTAATGATCCCCATCGATCAAAATGTGTACACTTAATCATGTATTGTCGATCGATGGGAACATGATCGAGCTTTATAATACACCATAAGCTTAACCTTTTAAATTTGAACTCATACTGTCTAATCTTAATATCCTAAGCAAAAGTGCACCATCGATTGTAATCCATTGAGTCAAACACTATTGGTGCCTATGGATATTAATAGAATAAATAATCCAAAGCTCAGAAATAATATAAAACGTAGGCTACAGTCTTATAACAAGATTTTGATTTGTATTAATAAATATGAATTAAACTTTAAGTTAGATTTTTAGACCAAGCTTGAAATAAAATGGGGCTCTACTAAATAAAAAGGACCATGCATTAGTTTAGACCATGAGTAACATAGGTTGAGAGGTTTCAAGACCTAAAAGGGACCAAGCATGGATTTTTAGACTAAGGTTTGGTCATGTTAATAAACATGACCAAGCCTTAGTATAAAAATTTAACTAAGTCCATGGCATTTTTTAAAATGTTCCCATGTAAAATATTCATACCAATTTTGAATTCAAATGGAAAAAATTGAGAAAGGATCATTGGAATCAAGGTTTTAGAATGATCAAAAATAAATTTAACTTAGCTTTTGACAAACCAAAGGCTAGTAAAAAACTAATATTGACATTAAATCATAAAACCCAGACATTATCCATTTTAGATAGATTCTAATTAATCCTACAATTTGAAGTACAGAGATCCAATGTTAGCAAATTAAGATAAGATTTAAACCAGAATCATGAACAAATATGCTAATCAAACTTGGTGTAGATAAAAACAATCTAAAAACATGCTAGTGACACCTTGATCAACTAAATTCTCATAGAAATATGTTTTAAAATTTAGAGAATTTGGTTTAGAATCATAATTAGGTTATTCACTCCACTTGATCAAGCAACATTATTAAGATCAATTCATGGGTAAAACAAGTCTTACACATGCAAAATTATGATCAAACATCAAAATCTAGTCATGGTGTGTGTGTGTGTGTTTTGATTCCACTTACCATTTGTCATGGGATTTAGAGAGAAATTTCTAGACTTCATGTCTTTAACCATTGACATTGACCTATAGCATGTTGGATATTCATTAAAAACCATGCTTTATTGTATGGAAAGCTTGGGCATTGCTCTACTACTAGCCAGGCATCCATATCCCCACCATAGATGCCTTTGACTCTACTTAAGGCCTTTTTCCATTTCCATCTAGGCATTCATAGCCCCAATGGATATTACCCAAATCACCTTTTCTTAAAAAGTTCCTTTTGAGTTTTGAAATGAGTTCTTATTTCTACATTTTTTGCTTTTTATAGACCATTTTAGCTTTCTAGCAAAGGTTAGGAACTAATTTAGTTGGGTTTTTGGGATTTGGTCAAGTGTATGATCTTTAGGAAATCATCCTTGGTTATAAAATCTACCCCAGGTAATGAATGTTATTTAAGTACAAGCATGACTTTGATCCAATAATATAAACTTTCATCCTACATATACAATCCTCATTAGAATTAGGTTTAGATCAGAAGAAGGCTCAAGATTTTAGGGAAAAACTAGCCTATTCATTGGTCTTTACTAGTCTCCCCAAAATTAAAACATAAACTTCACATTTTAGACCCATAGTCAACCACACATGTAGTCCCTACTTGAGAAGTACCTTTTTTGAGTGACTGGATGAAACATGAGATGAGGATTATCTTGAAAGTACTTATCAAGAGCAAAGAACAACACAAGACAAAGCAAATAAATAATATACAGGTGTTATATACAAATGAGGATAAGAGAGAATGAGCAAGAAATAAATGAACCAAATCCCTACACTAACTCCATAAAGATCCTACCTCCAAGATCAAATGGAAAATTATTTAATCTATAATAGAAACTCGAAATGTGGCTGCTTCCATTTAATGTCTCCTTGTCATGGATAAGATACTTTGTATGCTTGTGTCTTTTGTATGATAAAACTTGGATTTCCACTCTATTGATCACTCGAATCCAAGATCAAATGCTAATCATTGATCTCTATTTAGCTCATCTCTGATGTTTGCATGACCATCAATGATGTTTGCATGACCATCAAAATTTAACCCCTATGGTTTCTAACCCAAGCTTAATTTTAACATCCTCATGATAATTAATGATGTTCACGTAACCATCAATGACATCTACATGATTGTCAAAATTTAGAACCCTATGGTTCTTGACATAAGATTAATCTTTACATTCTCATGACCATCAATGATATTCACGTGACCATAAATGACATCCATGAGACTATCAAAATTTTAAAAAATTAGGCAAATTTCTTTGGATCTTTTTATCATTATGACTTTCGCTCTACAGCAATTGGTCTTCAGCATTTTTGTCTCGAGTTTTTTTTTTTGTGATAATTATTTCAGACATTTTACTCAAAACAATTTCCTTGAAGCAAATTAGACTTTCCACTTTTATTGAATCAAAGCATTTTTATCAGGATTTTTGTGTAAACAAAATTCCCACAAGGATTTGGCTCTCAAACTTTTTGTAGTGGACAAAATGTCTTAAAATAATAGGTCTTTGGGATTTTTGAGAACACTTTGGCTGAAATATTACAATTATTTTGGGTTTTTTGTGCTAGAAAATTCCTAAAGGAATTAACCCTTTATACTTTTTGCATAGGCAAAATGTCTGAAACAAATAAGGTCTTTAAATTTTTCTTAGAATAATGCAATTCTATCAGGTTTTTTGTTGGGGACAATTTGCTTGATGGAAATAAGTCTTTAGAATTTTTGTATAAACAAAAAACCTAAAGTCTTATTTTCATTAGGTATAATATCCAAACAAAAACCCAAAGACCCTAAGCCTTTATACGTACTAAGAAAAGACCAAATTAAGACTTAGCCAATTTAACATGAAACTTGACATATAATGAACATTCAAAAATAGGACTTGGGCTAAGGACTTAGTCTTTTACATTTGACAAAGGCTCCATTACTTTAATACAATTTTTGGCACTAATATATTGTCACTCATGAATTTAAAAACCCCTAGTTCTTCATCTTCATAGTGACTTTGGGGAAAATGTATTAGTGGGCACATGGGATTTAACTAACCCTAAATACCTTGTTATTCATGGGTGATTCCTAAAAATCCAATACTCTAGAAGAGGGCTTCAAACTTGTAATTTTCCCCTACATATTGGATTATGTGTGAGTCATGTAATATGTGGAAAACAAGTACAATAATGACCTATCATATAACTTGTACAATCAATCTCTTGGGCTACTCCTTTAGTACTTCATATCTTTAGATGTGTTTTACCTATGACTAGCATGAAAATAGGGAATCTTTATTCAATTTAATGATTGATAGAATGCTTTTGATACAATTTCTTGGTCTCTTTTGTTATTTTTATAGTTGAGTAATTAATTAGGTTTGATCATGTGTTTATATCAATCCATTTTGAGTAATAACTTGTATTAAAGAACCTAGGCCAACAATTAGAATACATTTCATTTACAAATTGGATGACTTTATGGTACTAGACACTTGCATTGGGTTAGGACACTAACATCAATGTTATGTCTATCACAGACATTAGTTTCAAGGGAACATGAAATTAGGTACAAGTTTAGAACTTATAGAGATGGAAGATAAGTACATTTTAGGCATTCTAGACAAGATATAAGGTTGGGTCATGACTATAAAACTGGTCAGACTAAGATATATAGGCCATGGGACACAAGATAGAGTATATGCTAAACTTGTAGAAGTGGAAAAGGTCTAAAAATAAGAGGAACAACCAAGATCTAATTTTTCCAAGTGTACAAAACTAAGGTGCTATATAATCCATAAATATCATCTACAAACACTAATTCAAGTTAAAAATTTCAAATAATTAGACTTTGAATATTTAGTGCTTGGGTCTCTCTCTTGAGGGGTTAAATATCTTTGTTTTAGTCAAGCTTCAAGCTTAAAATTGATAATTTTTTAATATATTTTTTTCCATAAACACCATTATATTGCTTATGTACAGTTAAGGAATGAGAAAATTCTAAAAATAATTTATATGAGTCATTCTTTTGATGTTTTCTTTGTTCTAAGGGATTAAATAAGTGATTTAAGATTCCTAAAAACATCTACAGATCCTGAGAAGCCTTATTAAAGCATATTCATTTTTTCTAATCATCCACCTAGGCACCATTTTTGGCTTATCAGATTGAAAAATCTATTTTTTGAGTTAAATATCTAATTTTGAGGTTGTGGTTGGAATTATTAAGTAATTTTAGGAATGTTGGAAAAGTTTCACACTATTTTTTGGCTTGTTAAAATTTATGGGCACCTTCAAAAATCTATTTGAGCACCATTATTCCCCTAGAACATGCTATAGGTATGTATCTTTGTGATATAGTTTGAATATTTATTTAAAAATACTTTATTTTTATAATGTTCTAAATTACATTCAACTTAAGTGGCCCCCGCCCTTCTTGGCTAAATTATTTAACCCAAAAAAGTTTTAAAAAGTAACATTGATTTACTGTTTAATTTGCATGCACCATATATATACATATATATATATATATATATATATATATATATATATATATATATATATATATATATATATATAACAAAAACTATATATTATTTTGTGCACGTGAATTTTTAACTAAGCTCCTAAAAGGGTTAATGGCTTTCTTTTTTCAAAAATCTTGTAACTGAAGAGGTCTTGTATTCAAACCTCCCCAAACTTATTTCAAAACTAATTTTTTTCTTCCCAAATTAATTAATTTTTAATTCTATTTTTTGGTTTACATGCCAACTGGCTCATGTGTAAAAACCCTAGACATGTTGATCTCATTTTGACATTTAACTTAGTGAATGTTTTGTCGAGCATAGTCATGTGACCATTCGATTAATAGGTTTTAAAATGTTCTGTATGAATTTTTGTGGTATATTTATTGATTTTAATCATCCTATTTTAGTTTTTTCATCTTTTTAATCATAATCTTTAAATAATTATTTTGTGTGTGACAGTTACAACACATAAATTAGTGCATTTTATTTTAATTATTTCGCATTGCTTAATATATATTTGAACAACTATTAATTTTTTAATTTTGTAATTTTATTTACTATCAAATTAATTTAAAATTCACATTAAAAAAGGTTCACTTTTATATAATTTTTCTTACATTAGCGTATTTTTATGATACTTATGACACCTTATTTTGTTACAATCTTTCACAATTTTCTTGATTTGTTTAACATTAATTTTAAAACTTATTATTTGTTTACACTTTAAATTTATTTTATTTTCAAATAGAGTATAAATTCATAATTAAAAAAGGGTTCAAATTTAAGGATTATCTTGTGTTATGTTGCCATTCTTAAATGGAAGCTATGGCTATACCTAACTTTGTATTACATAAATTTCAAATGCTTAATGGATCAAAATATAATATATTGAAAATTCACATTAAATAGAATTTATGACCCAAAATCTATGGAACATTGTCATTCAAGACTAAAAAATCCCTATCAAGATGGCATGCAACACTTGAGCTTTCAAATGTGTTTCAATAGAAATCACAAGAAGCTATGCTGATTATCCTACAGAGTGTTAAAGATGAAATCCTACTCTATATCAGCAATCAAAAATCTCCTAGTGATTCTTGGAAAATCCTTGAGTCTATGCATGAGGGCACTAATCTCTCTAAGATTATTAAGTTGATCCTTAAATTGCTTACAACACTTATAAAAGGTAATGAAAAGTTGTAAAAAATTTTACTAAAATTAATAATATTAAATATTAATTAGATGGATGCAACTATAATATAATTCAAGATCAATTATTCTATTTCATTATTCATCTTAATATTCATTAAAAAAAATCATAATTGTATCTCAATTATAAATTCAAAGTACCAAATAGAGTGAGATATCCCTGACCTCACTACCTTGTCATCTCTTTTAATTCGATAAGAGAAAGTGATGTCTAATTTTGATTATAAAGATAATTCCACTCACAAACTTCTTGCTCTCAAAGTTGCTTTTGAGAGAAATAGAAACTAAAAATCTAACCCTAATTGTACTAAAAGAAAAATTATAAATAATAAATCTAGAAATAAGTATCATGAACCTAAGTTTTATGGGAATTATTATCTATGTAGTAAATTTGGTCATAGAATGAAAAAAAAATATAATTAAAAATATATAGTTAACAATAAATCTTCTAGAAATAACAAAGTGAATAAATCTAATCAAAAACATCAAAAGAATCAAAATTCTATTCAAAACAATAATCAAGAACATAATTCTAATGTTATTGTTTTATATGATGCATTATTTACTTATAATGAGAATTAATAGATTTTATATAGTGGTTCATTGCATCATATGATTTTCTTATTTAACATTTTATACGATACTAGAGATATTTCTTAAAATATCTATTTAGAAGATAATTCATTTTTAAAAATAACTAGTAAAGGGAAGGCAAAGTTTACAAGTGTTGTTATCAATGATGTTTTATATATACCTAAGATTAGGAATAATTTATTATATCATTCTCAAATTATGAATGACAACTTCATTGTAACTTTCCTTAAATAAAACTGGTCCATTATAAATCAATCTATTTCTCTGATTGTTGAAGGCATTCAAAATAATAGCTTATACATTTTTACTTCTTCTACATGTTTTCTTTGATCTCATAGTAAGAATGAATCTTGATTATAACATGAAAGAGAATTACATGATAATTATATAATTTTACATGATATGTATTCTCATAATATTTTTTTTGTTTTTCCTTCTATCTTTTCCCATCATTAAACTTGTGAAGGTTGCTTACATGGTAACCAACATACTAATACATTTCACAAGAATCATGATGCAAATTATTCAATCCTCTAGAATTAATTTATAGTGATGACCTCTTGAATTTGTATCTCTTAATGGTTATTTGTATGTTTTTAATTTTATAGATGAATATACTTGAATGATCTGGTCATATTTCATTAAAAATAAATATGAACTATTATCTAAAATCAAGTGATTTAAAGCTATTGTTGAAAATTCCTCTAGTTTTTATAATAAGAGATTAAGATATGATAATGTTGGTGAATACATTAGTAAATAGTTTTATTCTTTTTTCAATAGTTGTGGTATTTAAAGGGAATTAACAATTCTTTATTCTCATCAACAAAATGGTATTATTGAAAGGAAAAACTACACCATTATAGAAATGGATAGAATAATGTTGCATTCTAAAAATGTTCCTAAGTTATTATGGGCTAAAGCCATGAATACTATTGTGCATATTACAAATAGAGTCCCTACTAATTATTTACATCTTCATAGTCTCTTATAAATGTGATCTAAAAATAAATCAAGTGTGGCTCATCTTAGGATTTTTGGTAACCATGCTTCTATCTTTATTCCTAAATTTAAAATAAAGAAGCTTGATCCTACCTCTTATTCATGTATTTTTGTAGGTTATGAAGGTAATACTAAAGGTATAATAGTATATGATCCATCTAAAATATATTCATTGATAATAATAATATTTCTATTCTCAAAAAGCATTTTATGAGAACTTTGTGGAACCTCCTCAATGTTCTTCTTTTGATGAACTTGGATCTCATGTTTCTCATTATGAATAAACACATTCCCTAGAGGAACTTAATATATCTTGTTATAACTTATATTTTGAGGAACCCCCTGAGTTTTATGGTCAATCTAAAATACATAAATGGAAAAAATCCCTAATTCAATCTTATAACATTGATAATATTAATAAATTAACTAGGATTCAACATTTTTGTAATGCCTTAATGACTATGTATGAATGTTAACCTCAATCTTTTGAGGAATCCATTCATGATGATAGATGGAAAGTCATAATGCAAGTTGAGTATAATTCTTTAATTAAAAATTAGACTTGGGATCTTGTCCCACCTCCACCTAAAAGGTATATTGTTAGTTTTATGTGGGTTTATAAAATCAAGAATAACTTAGTTGGTGAAATTGAAAAGTTTAAAGCAAAACTAGTTACTCGTGGGTTTACTCAAAAACTTGGGATTGACTTTGTTAAAACCTTTACTTATACAACAAAAATGATTACTATTAGATTACTTATTACTCTTTTAAACTAAAATAGTTGGATTATTCACCAAATATATGTCAATAATGTATTTTTAAAAGGTCATTTAGAAGAGGAAATCTGCATGACTTAACTTAATGGCTTCACTAACTATAATAGAGAATATTACGTGTGTAAGTTAAATAAATATTTGTATGGTTTAAAACAAGCTCTTTGATCTTGGTATTCTAAAATTACTTCTTTATTTAAAGAACTAGGTTTTTTTAACTATTATTTTTATAATGATCTATTTGTTAAAGTTTAAAATGGTTGTATTATCTTAGTTGTTTTATATGTTGATAATCTTTTAATTAATGTAGATATAACTATTTTAATTATTAAATATAAGGATAAACTAATTCAAATGTTTAAAATTATCGATTTAGGCATTTTACGTCATTTATTAGGAATGGTTATATTTCATGATCAAAATTTAATTATTGTATCACAATATCAGTATGCACATAATCATATTATTAACTTTAATATGCTTAATTGTAAATATACATCTACTCCTATTTAATTTGGTGTTAAATTTGATCCTTAACCTACTTGTGAAAAACCTAAATCTAATCTATAAAGATAGTTTGTTGGTAGTTTGATTTATCTAACCATCACTAGGATAAATATTTTATATGTTATTAGTGTTATTTATAGATTCATGTAGGATTCATAATTGGATCATGAAAAATAGCTAAGCATATACTTCATTATATCAAAGGAACTACTAATTTTGGTTTATTTTATTTTTCCATTGATAATACTAAATTATATGGTTATTTTGATGTTGACCATGTTGGGGATACTATAGATCACAAATATACTTATGGATACGTGTTTAACTTTGGTTCATGTGTTATCACTTGGAATAATAAAAAGTAACCCACTATATATCTCTTATACTGGAGTAGAGGACAATATGAAATCTACTAAAGAATCCATGTGGCTATAAACATTATTGGAATAACTTTATTTGAAAATTTATCATAGTACCATCATTATTTGGATAACTAAATTTGTATAGATCTGAAAAAAAATATAGTGCAACACTAACGAACTAAACATATTGAAGTTCATGTACATTTTATCTGAGAGAAATTCTTCAATGGTTATATTGATATATAGTTCTATCCTATGGATTAACAAGTGGTAAACATCTTCAAAAAAACACTTGGTGCTACCAAGTTATTTTAGTTTTGTGTAATATTGGGACTCTTGGATTTGTCATAGAGGGGGAGTGTGCATAACAATGCCACTTTCTAACAGTCATGTGTTGCTTCTATATACTTATTATCATTGTAAATCATTGTTAAACTTCATTTTAAAATTATGTGATTTAAGTAAAATTCATTTGGAATTTTTAATTTTGTACCTAATACATAAAATAATACTTTGTAATGGAGATTCTTATGTTATAAAAGGCTCCAAATATGATTAGTGATTATTCATGAGAAACTGTGAGATGTAGTCTCACAGTCATGCTAGCCTTAAAAAACTTTCAAGTAGTTTATGGATTATAATTCATTTTGTTTCAAAATGTGATTTTTGGCATGATTAATGTTTTTAAATCCTTAAAATTTGTATATATTATAATTCTTTTATTAAGGTGAATATGACATTTATTACCACTTAGCATTAAGGGGGGTGTTAGAACATTTAATGTCTAAGTGGTTCCCATTATGGATATTTTTATAATTTTAGTTAATTAAATAATTATTATTATTTATTAATTATTAACACAAGTTGAAAATCTCATGTGAATAAATAATAAAATATATTTATTTATTTATTTCCATTGGTTTCCAATTTTATTAGGGAGATGTTGGACTCATTGGTTAAAATGGTCCACCTCCACACCCCAATATAAAAAGGGCTCTACCCCTTTGATAAATTACACTTGACATTTAAACATACTCAGGTGATTAGAAGAATTTTTTGAAGGACTACTTGAGAGGAAGTGATATGGAAGAAATATGTATTGGGTAAAATTTCTTAGTTAATAAATATCACTTTGTGGGTTTTTTACCTTTCAAGTATTTCCCATTTTATTTCATGTGTCATTTGTCATCTGTGTTATATTTGATTTTCCCAATAATTATATATATATATATAGCCTCAAATTATATCATATAATTTTCCATCTAACCTAAAATAGAAGAAATTTATTTTGCACAATAAGAAATTTACTTCATAGGGGTCATCGATCCAAACTCATCAACTAGACACAAGTTTATAGTCATGAAAAATGATTAATACATGGGATGGATAGTGGAAGTATCCAATAGGTATATCACAACAAAATAAGTGATTAATTTCCTTTAATAAAACATAATTACATATTTTGACATACCAACCTCACTGATTTGTGATAATGGTCCTGCATTCCAATCAAGAACTCGCTAAATAGACCTATAAGAATAGTGTCATCCTAAAGCTCTCATAAAACTAATATCCATAGGGAAATGGGTTAGATGAGTCACTTGATATAAACCTAATGGGTTAAATTAATAATTCTCATAATAATAAATTTATCAATTAACACTCACTACTTAATTATGCACTCTGGAATGATCACACCAAATACAAGCGAGCCCTCAAAAGTTCACATTTCCTATTCGTGTATGGCTTGGATATAATTTTCCATGTAACCTTAATATTTACCTCATATAAATCCATGAATTAATACATGGAGGATGATTGGAAATTTAATTCAAGATTGATGAATACTATTATGTTGGAGGATGCATGAGAAGAAGCACTACAATGTTTCAGTTTACATCAAGACACTGTCAAGTGCTGATTTGATAAGAAGGTGAAATTCAAATAATTAAAAATATCATATTTGGTATTTTTATGGTAAAAATATCATGAAAATAAGGGATAACACTCCAATCTATACTCACTTAGGATCAGCTCATATCATATTGTTGAGCTTTTAGGGTAGAAAACTTTCAGGTTGAATTACACACAAAGGAAGTATCTCTATCTACCTCTGAATGGATAGTTATTGAAGCATTAATTATTTTATTCACCATTAATATATGAATCAAAATATTCCTCTTATATAAATTAATTGATGTTGTAAATATAGTTTATGAGTAGTTTTAGATTAGTTTGATTATATTACATTTTTACTTTATGTTTGTCCTTGCTTTGCTGATTTTTTTGTTTCCCATTATCCTTATTTTACTTTCCCTTAGATTTCATCCCCATATCATTTATTATAATAACCCTAAAATGTTATTATTTAAATATTTAAACATAGAGATCACAATAATAATAATTTTTTATTTATATATTTAATAAACATACATACATATATATAGAAAAACTTGCTCCTACATTCAAGGAGACAAAATCTCCATAAATATATCCTATAACAACTCAACACTATTTTACATGAGTTATTTTAACGCACTCAACTAATACTATTATATGAGTTATTTATTCAACAAATATAAAAATAATTATGTTTACAATTTACATGGGTAATTATCGTGTTATTAAAAGCATGTGAACACTAGAAATTCATAACATTCACCCCATTAATATGAACATGTGGAGAACATCAATTTTGTAGACGAACATGCACTCACGATTTGGTGATTTTATTTGGACAACCACAAACCTCAATGATAGTTTTGAATATATCTTACCAATAACCAAAAAGGGATGGTTTTCAAGTGGTTTATGAACAACTAAAAAAGATGGTTTTGCAAGTGGCTTACCACCAAACAAATTAGGATGTGCATTAATTTTATCATCTCTCTTCACTATCTCACATTAATGGAAAATACAAAAGAGTTTTCATATCACTTATTACAATTTTGAACATGAATATATCATATGTTATTATTCACACACAACTAAAACAAACTCACCACCAAAGCATGTGGTCCTCATCATTTGTGACTGATGTGAGGCTTAGAAAACATCCTTCCTTTATTGCCTCTGACCTCCTCCAATGATATTCACTTAGAATAGAAAATATTTAGAATTATATTTAATGTAATCATTCATTGGTTCAACTCATTAACTAATTCTTCTTCAGTGATTGCACTGGCTTCATTTATTTTAATTTTTCCATTGATAAAATATTTAACTCAAATTCTACATTATGAAGATGTATGCCCATTTTTCTTGAAATATAAGTACTCAACTTCCTCCTTATTTTTGGAGAAATTATTGTGCTTTTATTTTCAATTACAATCTAGTTTAATCTTCTACATCTTCTTTAGTCCTTTTTTATTCATCTAGAAGAGCTAAAATCATATCTTCTAGTGACTGTGAAGGAATCTCTCCAAGAGAGAAAACAACATTGTTGTATTTGGAAGGCAAGCTATTTAATAATATGGCTTTCACATATTCATCTTCTACTAGAGCTTGGACTTATTTTAGTTTTATTATAAGAGATCTTAGATCATTTATGTGACAAGACATGATGAACCTATCATTCATTTTGAATCTAAATAACTGGAGTTTTAAGGAAAACTTTGTGTTGACTACATTTACTCCAAATAATTTGTTCATATTTTCTCACATTACATTTAATGATTTTTCAAGATCTACATAATGTAACTCAAAGTCAAAAAGAGCTAGTCCAATAATGGATTTGGATTTATCATCCCTTTTTTTTTCATTCTACTAACTTTACTGCATTTATAGGTGCTACTTCATTATCATTCACTATCCTCTATAATTTTTTGTTCATTAATTGCATCTAGATTTTGACTTCCCATTTGTGGAAATTGAGCCTAGTAAACTTCTCCAATGTAATGGCCATTATGACCCTAGACCAACATAGGATGTTGGTTTCACTAATAATGCATCTTTTAAAAAATATGACTCTTTGGTTACATGAATAAACAGGCTATGAATTTGACCAAAATATATTTAGAGAGTCATGTTGCCAATTTGGCCTCCTAGGCCAAATGCCAATCCCTATAACCAAAAACGTTTCTATGTGACCTTATTGATCTTATTTTAAACCTTGGTAGCATTGCCAATTTGGCCTCCTAGGCCAAATGCCAATCCCTATAACCAAAAACGTTTCTATGTGACCTTATTGATCTTATTTTAAACCTTGGTAGCATTTTTATAAGTGTCATTATGTGTTCTAGAGCCTGATTACAAGCTCATTATGTGATGGAGTATGTTTGGAGGTCTATTGGTGATTTGTTAGTCCTCATGATGGTCTTAGAATGAGAGGATTAGGTCAAGATGTCTTATGAAGTCTAATGAGTAGTTTTAACATTATATGATAATTTTAAAGTAATTTAGAAAATATTAAGGTAATTTAGAGAACATGAGGTTTCTAATCCTTATAGTTTTAGATCTTTTTAAGTATTTTCATGAAGGGAGAAATTTACTAGTAGGATGTAAAAGTGGTTACACCTTGTTGGAAGCTATGACATGAGGTACAATAGTGTGTTTAAGGTCATTTTTCATAATATACTCATCCAATCCCAACTTGCACCTCAATTCACCCTTAGAAGCCATCAAATACCCCTCATATGCCTTATATGAGTCTTTATGACTTATAAAATCCTTAGAAAAGGTGATATTTCAATTTTTTCATAGCTTGATAAGGATCTTAAAAGTTTCCATCCTCATCTTATAGTTACCACTAGGCATTTCATATCATAGAAAGTCCTTTTAGGACCCATTCATATTCGCCACTAGCCAAGTGAACCCCACACATGCCAAAATATGTATTTTAGCTCTTTCCCATTAGACTACTTAGTTTTAAATGTAATTTGAGTTGTTTTTTCTTTCCCTCTATCCTATAATTGTAGTTCAAAGATTAAAACATGGGTAAAATGCAAAAAAGATGGTTTTTAAGGTGTTTCTTTCTGGATGTATGGACTTGTACAGATAGTTCTATATAAAAGGGGATCAGAGGTTGTAGGAGGGATCATGTCAGACATATAAATGAAGCTCATGGCTATAATATTCAAGACAAGCTCAAAATCATCCTTCTCTCCACTAAGATCATTTCCATCCCAAGACAACCCTTCAAGTTTGTGGATGGTATAGACATGAGAAAGAAGATGGAGGTCTAAAATTTTGTGAAAAGGAGGAGATATTAGATATATTCCATCTTTGGGATTTTTTTCTCGATTTGAACCTCTCCCCTTTATGAACAATCATTAACAATGTAGGGCACTCGTAATGTCTTCTCAATTCAAGCAAGGTACTAATTTTCCATGTTTTCTCCTTTCCTGAGCATGTTGATAGAGAAATGGAAGATATTAGATATTTATAGGGGTATACACAACATTCTCAAATCTCATATCACATGCGTGAATGTGTGGGAGTAAGTAAAACATTCTTATTCTCTCTTTTTGTAGACTATAGATAGGTTTCCACATGTTGTAGGTTGTTCAAAGCTTGATAATTTAAGTTAATGGTGGCTATGGCTTATGCAATATTTCCTTGGAATCCACTTGATCTTATCTACCTCCCATGCTCAACTAATCCCCCTTAGACCAAATGACCTCTTCATAATCCTATCTAAGGACTATGATTGTTGTGTATGTAATGTGAAGTTCTTTTGATAATACTTGTGAAGAGTATTGAGATTGTTGAAAGGCATAAACATAATCTCATATTAGATTAATGGTTTATTTTTCTACATCATAGTCATCATACCCTTATACATTAACCATCCCCATCCTCAACCCACTATACAAAAGGTAGACCTCTCATAATCATTTTAAGATTGTACCTGCACACTAAAGAGATAGAGGTCTATTGATAGTTAGAGAATTGAGTTATATTATAAGTTAGATGTTTAGGAGTCACAAAATTATTTTTTAGAGATAATTATAATATTCAAACCCTATGATGAGGATGAGGGCATTAAAAACTTATTATTATACAGGGGAAAAAAGCATCAAGATAGTTAGACAAATATACCTGAGATACTTGACTATCTCATGGGGGCTCAAAGAGAGTTTCAATTCCTTGAAGATGGTCTTAAAATAAGATCAATGGGAATTTTTTCCCCCAAAAAATAATTATTTGTTGCAACTTGGATAGAGTTCTTGAAAAAACTTAACATCCTTCTCAATTTGAGAAGGTAACCTGAGCATAACCATGGGAAAACAACTTAATAATGTCCAAGGTAGTCTAATGGGCAAGTTAA
This sequence comes from Torreya grandis, assembly GCA_037957365.1. Taxonomy (NCBI): domain Eukaryota; kingdom Viridiplantae; phylum Streptophyta; class Pinopsida; order Cupressales; family Taxaceae; genus Torreya; species Torreya grandis. The sequence continues at coordinate 1,102,106 of JARHVA010003625.1, read as the reverse complement.
TTACTTGGAGAGTGTATAAGGAAAGATAACACTATCTATAAAGACATGAGAACCAGACAGGATCCATTGAAGGTCAAAGACACTAGAAAAAAAGAGACTCACCTTTCATACACAGTTAAGAAGTGTGTCTACCACCTATAGGCAAAATGTAGAGGACATAATCAATCATACATAAAGGTGATAGTGAAGAGGGAATATAGAGTTTATATATTTTTCCATGAAGGCCCTCAATGCCTTTGTCCAAGTATGTTTTACCCCTAGGATGGAGAAGGCCCAGATGATCTAATTAGTCCATGTTGGACTTAAACAGGCCTATATATGAAATCTAAAACAAATGTAGGTTTGATGTCATCTGAAGGTCTAGAAACATATGAAGGATGGAAGTGAGAAATTTTAGTAAATAATTCCTAAAAGTGATGAGAGCCCAGGTTGGTAAAAGAACCTAATCAAGCTAGATATGCCTAATCTATCACATAGAGACCTATATATCAACCAAAGACTTATGCATGATGTTGAGGTCATATGAGGTATGAGACACTTGAAGGAGGAAAGTGAGAATGTGGAGTAGGTGATTTCATGTAATGAGAACTTTGGTTCAAGATAGAGATATTTTAAGGCCTAAACTAGCCTATATAGGCCTGTGCACATTAGTTGAGAGTTTATGCATGTGTTGGAGTGATATAGGAGTTGAAATAACCTAAATAATAAGTGATTATGGAGTAAGTGAGAAGGGTGTCTTAGCAATTCTCAAACTAATAACATTCTCTTACTAATAAAAGGAAGGGCTTGAGGACCTAAATAGGCATGTGCCTAAACTAGAAACTTTTGCTTATTTGTAGGTTGATTAAGGTGTGGAAACATCTTAAAGTGGGCAAGATAAACATGGAGGATTTAATATAAAACTTAGAACCTAAGTTTTAGATAGAAAAGGGCACCAAACCCATCACAAGGGTTACATAAGCATAACTTTCATCAAACCTCAAGCCTATTATATGGGAGTATGTAGAGGTAAAAGCTGATGAGTAACTTGAACCTAAGGGTGTTTTTAGGTCCTAAAAGTATATTTCATAGTTTATAAAAACTCCATCACTATGGTAGATAAATAGAATCACTCATAACTCCCTACTATTATCAAACACATAGACTAACACTATCATCTATAGGCAACCACATGAGATAGTGAACACATGGTTGAAGTTTGAGTATCCAAAGGTAGTTGAAAAATATTGGAAATAGGTGAAAAAATGAGGTATTGTTATGGTTTTAATCCCCAATAACCTATAGGTACCTCAGATTCATGAGATTCAATTCAACCCTTCTATACCTAAGAGCCATTCTTAAGGCCTATAAACCCCACATCATAGTGAGACATGCCCAAACCTTCTCCAAGCAGATCTAGTACCTTGAAAAGGTGCCTAAGGATGGTATAAGTCTTAAAATATATATTTTAGATAGGGGAATGCAACAAAATGATCAGATGGACCTAAATACTCTCCTCAAGTCACATAGCCCTTAATAGTCACTTCGAGTCATCATTTCAAATGCTTGGATCTTGCATAGCATAAGTTAGACTTGGGGAAAATGATCTTAGCAAGATTTATTCACCCCTATGTACTTGAAATAAATATAAGAGTGAGATGGATTTAAGAGCTCAAGTTTATAAACAAAGTTTAAGACTAAAGAGTATCCAAACTACCTGTAAGAAGCCCAAGGTTCACCAACTTGCACTCACATCTCTCCACACAAGTTGCATGGGAACTAAAACTTGTAATAGGTTTTAGGGGGTTATATTTACTAAACATCCATGACCATAAGTTTGGTATTGGAGGTCTCATCTTTATGAACCATCATAAAGATGGTAGACCTATAAAACCCTAAGATATATTATACCCAAAAAAGTGAAGTTTTTTTCACTCAAACACTCATGAATGACCTAATAAAAACCTTAAAATCTAGTATAATCAGAAGAGACCCTAGTCATAGTATTGTGTTGTACGAAAACCTTACAGACCTATCAAAAAATAATACTTTTTCAATAAATTGGGTATAAAATAAGGTAAAGGTAAACTTAATGAGTTAAAAATAACTGGAGGGAAGTTTTAAGACTTGTTTTATCTCCTTGAGTCATTAGATGTCTAAAAATATGCCTTTGAATACCTCTATAGGTCTCCTCTAAATAACCAATCTACAAACATAAAAGATAAGGTGACCTAGTTACCTACATGAAGTAGGGTTGTAGGTTTGAAATGCTTGTAAGAGTTGAATCATGGTATGAAACACTTTTTTAGTCTTGTAACATGCTTTTTTATATGATCCTAAGGTTTAATACAGGTTTTCCTAGTAACCAAGCACTAGCAATCAAGCTACTAGACCTAGTAGCCTAATTGGCTTACCTGGTCAACAAAGAGAGTTAGAATTTGATGTATGTAGGATATTATAATGGTCAATACAAATAAATTATGTCTAGTAATTGATGCATTAAATGAGGCAATTTCACATTCCATGGTCATATTGGAAAAATAAGTTAGTTTCTTAACCTAGTCAATATGCTCAAAAGGAGGATAGGATATTGTATGTTTTATGATGGCTTAATTACATCTCATTAATTTTGTAAATACTATTAATAGGAGGTATTTTACCAAATAAGGGTGTATCTATGATTGAATAAAGGTTAAACAAGTCAACCACATCCTCCACTATCCCACCTTAATGCTTAAGTGGTCATTAAAGATCATCAATGCATGGAGAGTCATTTGGAGGACTATTTAACTGATTGTAACTATAATAGGAGTTTAATATGGTCATTTATGACCCATAAATATCTCCTCCATGCCATTATCTCTCTCCTTCCATTCCCATTCTTCTATGTATTCAAGACTTAAGGCCTTAATTTGTATCTCTCATCTAGTTTTGTACTTGATAGACCTCTTGAATTATTAATGGACTATTATAGCTTCTCTATGATTGGTTTATAGTGTGTATATTATTTTAATAATTAGATAAGTGGTATAAATCCTCTCTTAGCATGTCCTTATCACACCTATATGTTGATAAGTTGTCTTATGTAGGTTGTATGAAGTGTCAAAGTTTGGTGATCATGTTTGGAGTGTAATCTAGTTATAAGTGCCTCAAAATATGCCTCGCACCCTTCACCTCCAAGTTAGAGTCACTCATCAGGACCTTCATATGAAATATTGTTGCTTAAGAGTTATTGGATATAATGCTTTAGTTCATTTATGGTTTACTAGTGTTGTTAGAAGTCCAAATTGAGTGGATGAATTATCATATTAATGCATCACCACCCCTTAGAGTAGATTTATTTTATGCACTTTATATTTATTTTCACCCCAATAGTAATAGGTCTTAGTGAACTAAACCCAAATAGATACACCAAGGGATCTATCCCCATAATCAAGAGGCTTGGTCTAGTTATAAGGTCACCCACAACCGTTAAGCCATTTCCATGTTAGTCTAGGTTTGAACTAGAATTAAATAGTCTCCTTCACAAGGTACAACTTGGGTTGATAACAAGACCTAAATTAACAAAACTAACTTAACAATAATAACTTTTTTAATGCACCCTTTGATAAAATCTATTAACTCATTTTTACTATAGAATTTAACTTTATATATAGACTTTTGAATAGACAATAAAAATGACAAAAAATATTTGATAAAAAGAAAAGTAATTAATTATTAATTTTAAACATAAATACTATTATCAAGACTCAAATTCTAAAGTAAATATTAAACCTAAAAAAATGTGAATTTAAATGCATTTAGACTTGCATTAAACTAATAGATTTACAATGTTCAAGCTCTGAGTTATTACTATGCAGGTGGAAATAAGGTTCTAATGCACACAAAATGTAGTAAGATCAATAGATTGAACCACATACGTGTTGATTGATGGCATGAAAAATTGATAACAATAAAGTAGTTCAAGACTTAGAGCCATGCACATCTATATGTTTTATGTGAATCCATAGCACAATGCTTAGATTTACCAATTAAAGCTTTAGACATATAATTTCTTTACCTTGCTCTTCTAGACACAATAATTTATGCACAAATAAATTCTTATATCTAAGCATAATTCAATTCTCAAATTAATTTAAGTACACATGGGTTTACAGTGTATGATGTAAGACATAAATTTACTAGCTTGGTACAAAACTTAACTTTGGGTGAAGTAGGTTTGATGGATCTTAAAAATGAGACATCTTACCACACTGGGAAAAATAGCACAAGGATGACTCATGGTTCTCTCCCTTTAAATATCTCATGTCTTCAGGATTGCTCTAATACCACTATTTTTAATTGAAAGATATAAACATATAGATCACAATAATAATAATAATAATAATAATAATAATAATAATAATAATAATAATAATTCATTCATATACTCAATAGATAAACATACATATATATAGGAGAGGCTACTCCTATATTTAAGGAGACTCAATCTCCATAAATAACTCCTACAACAAATCAACACTATTTTATGTGAGTTGTTTTAACTCACACAACTAATATTGTTATATGAGTTTTTTATTATAATATTTTAACAATATTTATATTTACTATTTATGTGAGTAATTCTCACCTTATTAAAAACATGTGAACACTATAAATTCCCAAAATAAAAGTGTGACCCTGGTCTTAGGAGAATAAAATAGGAAAATTACACTAGAAAGAGGAAACTGACACTAAGCATTGGTCCTTATATTCAAGGATTGATCCCCTGAATGCTATAAAATCATCAAAAACATGGTCTATGAAATAAGAAACATCAAGTGGGCTCACATTATTGAATAATATGATATATGGAGAAAATTATTTTTTCATTTCTAGTAAGAAATAAGCTAGTGATTCAAAAGAAAGTAGGTGAAATCATAAAAGTTTTATTTTTGAGAAGAATTCATCACCACACTTAAGTAACATGAAAATATCAACATAAATTAATTGAATAATCAAATATTCCCCTTGATGTGAATAACTCACTCAAAAATTCAATTACCTTAGATGCATTACTTCCCAACCATCATGGATCAGAACTAAAGAAAGACATCCAAACTAAAGGAAATCTATAATATCAATAAATCTCAAAGTCTCTTCCTAAATAAGGGTTATTTAGGAAACCTCCATAATAGGCTTGCATGCCTAGTTGGTAATGGAGTAAGGCCTAGAGTAGAACTAAATGTATCTTTGTCAGGGATATAGACACATGTATGGGAGCAAAATAGTGCTCAAGCCTTTCCTTGGAAATTTTTTGATCAAATAATTACCTTTCAAGAGTTATGAACACCTATGTCATAACTAATCTTGATAATGGAATTTGAAAGGAAACAAAAATCAATGAATAACATTTCATCACAATATGACTTCTTGAAATAATTATATCCTAATATGTTATGTGCTGAATCAGATTTTAGTTCTTTCTCCTCTTGTTTTGTTGAAAGAATTTTCAAACTACCTATCCACTTATTTAATAATGGAAGTCTATAGTCTCAATTATAAATATTGGCAACATTTTCCAAACATAGTCATCACTTGTGACCAACATGTCCCTTTCACATAATAAAAGGGTAATTCTGAAATACATTAAATTTGAAAATTATTAACCCTCTATTGAGCTCATTCTGATCCTCATCCATTTTGAAATCTTATATGCATGTTTGATTCCCAATGTTTAAAAATATTTCCTACAGACTAATGATAATTGGTCATTTATATTTTAAAATCTTTCATAGTTATTTGTTTCGAAAAGGACCAATCCCATTACACTTTTAAAGTATTTTTCATACTTAGTTTTTTAGACACTAATTATTCCTTGTATAAAATTCTTACACACATAATTCTTGGAGTCTTAGTCTTGGAGTCCTAGATGGAATTCTCTCAAAATCCTTTTTATGGTAGGTAAATATCTCTTTGATGACAAATCATTTTTGATATTGACTTAGCCTTTTATTCATTTACAATTCTTATAGGTGTTATATCTCTAAGGGGCCTAATCCTATTAGAGAGTGCCACAAGTACCTAGTATACCCAAATGTGTCAAATCTATCAGAGCCTTGTGAGTCCTAATCCAATGGGAGAGTTTCACATGTACCAATAACACCCAATAGTATTATATATCATAGATATAGGAGGTCCAATTCAATAGAAGAACACCATGTGTACCACATACACCTAGAGGTGTTTGAGATATTATATTCCCTAGAGGCCTGATCCAATTGGAGAGTGTCATTTTTACTAAGTATACCTAGAGGTGTCAAATATTTCAAATCCCTAGGAGGCCTAATCTAATAGGAGATAACCATGCATACCAAGTATACCTAGAGGTTTCAAATTTTTAAGAACTCTACGATGCTTGCACAAGTAAGAAAGTTAAATGTATAAATATATACACCCAATTACCAAAAGGTCTAAGAACACTCCTAGATGAATTATAAAGTATGGAATATGATCCCCCAATCTAATGATAAAAACACCACATGTAATTAGTAGACTCAAGTAGCTAATTTACATAGTCATATATATGAATATGGATGGCCCTATTTTTCCAAATAATTTTAGTACATATCAAGCCTACCCCTATCCAAATGATATGTGGCCATCCCATAGATGTCCATAGTTACATGATGAATAAAACTAGGCATGTGCATACCATTCTCCTAGTAGTTGTTAGCTTAGCTAGGACTAAATCATGTTCTAACACTTAAAAGAGTTCCACAACCACCAACTAAGATAAATTTGGGCTCTTTTTCAAAAATCAAAGTGAATCCAATTAGATAAATATATAAATTAAAATTGGGCCGTCAATTCAAAGTTTAATTCACATGACATGAACCTATAAAGTCATTACTATCAGATATCCTCATAGATCTATATAAGGTACCATAAAATTTGAGTTCACCATTATCTATCCTCATGCACTTTGAATTATTTAGATACCTCTACCTTGACTTCACTCCAGATCCCATACTACACCCCTAATAATCCCAACACATAGAAAAAATTAAAACTTAGCAATCATTTCCTAAACCTCAAATCCAAAGCTAGAAAATGAATTGAAGGATACCACGTTCTTATAGTAAATCACTCACTTCAATAATTGTAACAAGATATTCAAAAATATTGAATACATTCAAATCCTCAATAGTGATGATGAGCTAAAGGAGGATGGCATTGAGTTCACAAATGACCTAATATCTCTCAAAGCCTTAGGCTTATGTAAGGTAGTAGATAGGATAGAATAATTCCCATGTAGTGACCTATTTAGAAACATGTAGCACACTTCTAAGTGTAGTAAGGACATTGTTTACTCCCCAAACATAGGACTCTAAATTTTAAACATCTTGAGGGTTACCTTCAAGTAGTACTAAAATATCTTAGAGTTTCATATCCCTTATGATAAATAGGTCACCACTCAATATATGACCACCCATGAAAAATAAGATGTACTTTAGGATTGGGCTGAATAAATTGATTGGTGGGTGAAAAAAGAAGAGGTAGAATCTCACACAATCAAGGCCTTTCAGGAGGGAATGCACATAGGCATGTTATTACTTAATCAATTACATGACATGAATGACATGGTCCATGTCAAGTGCCTTTACTTAGTATCATCTTGGATAAAAAACACATCTTAACCTTAGGGTAAATAGTCATCTTCAACATCTTCTAGCAGGTTAATAGAGTATAGGTTAGGAATAAATTCTACATGATCTCATATTTGGTCAACACCACCTACACAACCTTATATTTTTAAATCATAGCCTTCCTTCTATGGGTAATAATGGGGTAAATGGTGTATTTATTATTTCTTAAGTTATACTTTCACCACTAAATGTACCATATCTAAGACATACTCCACCATCAATAATAAGTTGATGCCTAGAATTTATGAGGAGATGTGGGCCTCAATTATTCTTATCAATGTTGATTTGTAGTACCAAGACCATAATTTTATTAGGATATAAGGCATCTAGTGTGCTCCTATTTGACTTCCCTACATTATTCTAGATTTCCTTGTTAAGTAGGAAATCACTTGGTAATTATCCAATGGCATCACAAGTATATGCCTTGAGAGAAGGCATAAGGTCTATCTGTCATTCATTATGGTTATTAGGTGTTGTGAATAAAATAATTTTCCTATGATATGATATATGGTCCTCTACATGAAATATTAAAACATCCCTAAGGCTAAAAAAAGTAATGGGTGGACACCCATGTGGATAAGTATCAAGCAGGAATCAATAATATGTACCACCATGAAAACCACCTAGACTATTTGACCCACATCAAACCTACCAATCTTATTGTGGTGCTCATGAATATCAAAACAAAATGTCACTAGAGAACTCAAATTTAACCTAATCCCATAGTATAAGAGATATCTGCTCACCCATAACCATCTCCTTCACACCCTATTTTAAAAGTCTAGATAATGGTGAGGAGGCTCTCATACTTAATATTTCAAGGGTTCATCACTACTACTACTCTCTTAGCCTCAAAATATAATTCACCTATGACAACCTCCAAGGTAATATATCCAAGGGACCTGATGTCCCACTCAGCCTAAAATCTAACACAAACTAGATTATAGACATAGACCTAGGTCACATTAACTTAGGTGATTTTTGGACTGGAGTAAATGTTGAATTTTAAAATGATTGGATTTAGAGAATTTATGACTGTGGACTACCTCAAGTAGTATCCTTCCCTTGATAGTATACAAGTAGTATCCTTCCCTTGATAGTATAGACCCCTAAGCTTTTACTCACATTGGCCAATAATTATGATACAAATAAGAGAGAAGTGTTGAATGACAAAAGGGAAAGGATTCTAAACCTAGACCCTGATTTAATAGACTCAATGTTCCTAATACCTAAATATGAGAGTTACCTTGATATAAATCTTAAATCATCAAATAAATTATATTAGTATAACAACATTAGATGTCTAAGGGTAATGGATAAGCAATGGATAAGGGTTTATAGGCTTACATCCACAAGATTTCCCAAAGCATTGGCAAGGATAAATTTCAAATATGAAGTGGGGGATTTAATCGTACTCTTGCATAGAGTTACTAGAAGCCTCGATGCCAAGATATTTCAATATTTTATGTACCAATACATATGGGTAATCTATCAAAACATTAACTAGGCACAACTAATAAGTGACTCCATCCATAAGTAGTTGATGGAAGTCTAAAACATAAGGAATTTTTATATGACTTCTTATCTAGTCTATATATTATCCAAGGGGAGAGCCTTCCAAGGAATAAACACAATATCTAACCAAGAAAACAAGGTTTTTATTTATTAACTTGACCTCACTCTTGAGGTAAGTAAGCAGCACTTTAGAAGAGTAAATGATGCATTCATCTAATGCATCATAGTCATGTTTGATAAATAACTAGAGAAGAAGAGATTATCTGATGCTACCACTTTAGAGATTACCAAGTGAGGATATTATTTCATTCAATTCCCCACATGCTCATACATCAAAGTAGGGGGATTAAATAGTTGTCCTTACACCCTCCTAAGGTATGTGAGTGATAAATGGGCTTTAATAGAACTTATGAGGCCACTCATGGAGACTCACAAGTTATTATCAATAAAACACAAGGAAAAAATCCATTTCCCCATTAGCATAGGGAGGTACACATGCCCTTCATTATCCAAAGCCAAGTGTGTAGATGATGAAATGACTTAGATGACCTTGAGGGCTATGGAGGTGAGGCCACTCTATGATGTAAATGAAAACATTACTAGTGCATTTTAAATCTCAACATATTCCCATGTTCCTTAATATAAAGACTACTATGAGGACCTTCAAGATGAAGAAGTGAGATTGAAGGATTATTCCAGGATGACCTTGGATTAAATCAAGGCTTTTAACATGGAACCAATCTTTGAGGACTTTATAGATGATGAATCCCTAGTAGACAAGGTATATTATGATAATAATATATATGTTCAACCCCTTCCAGTAGTTAGGTGGTATATTCCTGAGTCTTTATCATTAATGGATAGAACCACCAATGTAATAAATAGAACAATCAACTAGCTTAAAATTAAAGGGGTCAAAGTGACCAAGGAAATAATGAACATCAGTGAGAATCTATGAGCACTCAAGGAGAAAGGAGTACCACTAACAATAGAAGGACCTAGTAGTAGAGCCTTCCTAGAATAGGTAGATAGGCTAGTCTTCTCCCATAATAGAAAGTAAAATTCAAAGGCCAAGAGAGGAAAATCAAGCAGCCAAGGAGTAGTAGTAGATCAACTAATAGTGATTTCATCTAAAGATACAATTATTATTAAAACACCAATAGCATCCACTACCATCTTGGTCATAATATATACTCTTATCTTTATTATAGTCCCTCATCCTATCTCTTTTATTCCATTAGCTTAAACACCTCCTCCTCCTATCTCCACTCCACCTTCACCTCAAGTAATTTCCCCCTCCATTTACACTAGCTCACCTATGCTAGTAACTCCATTTTTTATAGTTTAATTAATTTAATTAGATACTTACGTTTCACTCCCACTTCCCTCCTCCATAATTCCTCCCTCTTCCACAATTTCACTCCCTTATTCTATAATTCCTTCTATCTCATATTTAATCACCACTTCCACCCATTTAATCACTAACAACACATAGTGGTATATAGTTACATATTTAGTCATCTTGACCATAATCTCACTAGTCATCCCAACCATTGGGATAACTACTACTTCATCTCCTATCACCTTCTCCTTTTCATCAACCCTGAGTGTCCCCATAACTCTGATTAATTCATTCACAACTTACACACCCATAGGTTCACCTTTTTCAACTCCTTGTACCTACCCCTCCATTGGTGTCACTTCCATCTCCCACACCCCTAATAGAGATATCTATTTCCATTACAACTATTTATTTCATTTCAACAATAACCCTAATCCCCACAAAGGAGGTGAAGGTAGAGAAAATCATTGATAAAAATGTGGGCACTCAACCCACAAATGGGGAAGAGATTGGAAAAATATTAGACTAAGATTCAATAACTATAATAATAATAATAGACTGAGCACTTGTCATTGTAATCACTAGTATAGCAACTTCAATTGTAGATTCACAAGTGGAAATACCAGGACAATAGGATGTTAGACCAAGTTGGCTAGTATAATCAATGGGGAAGAAATGGAAGTAGATGGTGTCCCTAGGCATAATGGATTTTGGCCTCTCAGATGCATTCAAGAAATCAAAGACAACTCCCAAAACCATATCAAGGATATTATATGGTTTAACAGGGGATAAGTATGTAGATATTATAGTTCCCCCAACAGATAAATTGAAAGAATATCTAGTGGTGGGGGATTACCAGATTCAAAGTTTCACATTGGTCATCCTACAAGAGAGGGATTGAAACATGATGTTCAATCCAAAATTAACTCTATTTTTTATAAAATGGATAATGACAAGGTTACTAAGGATGAATTTAATAAAAAGGTTGAACAACTAATGACTGCATTAAATAACCTCATTGAGCCCGCTACCCAACCAACCTAATCTATTACTTAGATCACAGATAGAGATTGGAAACATGGGAAGGGCTACAAAGGACTAGGTAGAAAATATCATCTCAAAGGAAAATAGATTTATTGATTTAGTAATGAATTACTACAAATCCTTAAAGGATGAATGGTCAACTTTGAGAGAGCAAATAAGTAAGTATCAGGAACAGATAGAAATATTAAACCTTTTCTATCCAAAGTTGATAGTTATGGACATAATTAAAACTAATATCCTCATTATAAAAAAGATATTAAAAATTGATGCAAATCATGAGGAATTGGATAGAGAAACTCAGTTCAAAATAAGAATACTCATAGAGAGTACCAATGAAGCTAAGGATATACATTACAAGGCCATAGATATGCTTTTTGACATTGAAGACTTGATGAATAAATTATCATGTCAAGCAACAGATCATCAAGACTAGATCTTTTCAATATAGGAAGTTTAAGATAAATTCAAAAGAGTGGTCAAGAGAGAGTCAGAATGAGACACAATATTCAGATTGAGCTCCATCCACCATTTTATCAGGTACCATAATACATTAGATCAAATGGGGAAATAGACTCAAGAATATAGGGATGCAAAAATGGAACTCTCTAACATAATTTTAGAATGTGAAATAAGCCACTTATACTTTTTTTGTCCCAATGAAGATTGTATCCTAGAGATATTCAAGGGTTTTGATGCATATATTGAAAAGGCATAGGCTAAAAAGGATAAAGAATCTTCATAAGTTTTGGTTGTAGATTAACACCTTTCATCAAAAACATTATGTATATTATATTTCCTTGTAAAAAATATTATAAAGTTATAGATTGTAAATCGAAACTATCATTTTGAAAGCGCTTTTTGAGGAAGATCCAATTGTAATTTCCATTTTCCTTTTTGATAGGTTAAAAGTTGTAAAAATCAAACTTGTAAATGGCATTTTCCTTTTTGACAAGTCTAAATTACTTAATTCCAAAAGCAAATATTGTAAATTGTAATTCCATTTTTTTCAAGATTGGATGACTTAAAATTTGTAAAAGTCCCAATTGAAAATTACAAGTTAGGTTTTGTAAAAATAACCTAAAGTTAACTGAAATCTATCTTTTACTCTAAGTTTGAGTTTCACTATTGGTGCCTCATTACATTGAGAAGCTGCAATAGCTCAATTGAATAAGAGGAAGTTCTAGCATGAAGATTCTCAAGTTTCATCCATGCCTCCAATAGTTTTGATCTTGCCCAATAGTTGCATGCTCATTTTTACAATTATTTACCTTGTCAAGGATGCCATTGTAGCTGAATATCATGCCCCCTTTACATGGAGTTTTAGATTTTACATGATCATGAGTTAGGCATGGAGTTTTGTGAACTACATCTCTTTTAAGACAAATTTGAGAAATTTTTGTATAAATATGGGTACTATGGCATATCCCATTTATATTTTAAATTTAAGAGAGATTATTCTACATTTTTAATAATTTATCTACATGTTATAACCTGAAGAATGAGAATAGATTAAAGATTTGATTTTCTTATCCATGTTATCTTTATGTATGTAAGGTTATTTATCAATATGTGGATGATTTTATTCTTATTTTAGTCATGAAATTTCATTTATGGTATTATTTTTCCCTTTTTATATATTATTTGATAAATAAATAAATAAATAATCTTGTCCCTTGTATGAGAAATGCCCAATATTACCTTTGGTTTCACATTTGCATGATTTTATGCTCCAATAAATTTCAATATATTTATTTTTCTATCATGTTCATTCAAAGAAATCATTAAAATCCACTAGAAATATTTGATACAATCACCATTTCTAGTTTTTTAATTTCATTTCTAAAACTCTTTTCCCTCAATCAAACCCTAGTTTAGAAGTAAGATCACTAAGAAGTGGAATTTCCACATGAGCTAGTAGTTTATCAATTGCAACAAATTATTAAAAGGAATATGGAATTATCCAAAGGTTCACCTCAATTTTCCAAGGTACTAAATCTTTGAGGTGACCACATTGTATCATTAGAATTTTGCACAATGAGGTACAACATCAAGATGGGTGCAAAATTTATGTCATAATAGTTTTTGGCATGCCTAGTGGGATAGGAAAATTATTACTAAAGAGATTGGTGTTATTCTCAATCATTGTATGAGCCTTGTACACATTTAAAATTCACCTATAAAATCCAATAGCTTACGAATTTAGGATAAGTATGCCAAGGAAATAAATAAGATGATCTACTAAACGTAAGAAAGCTAAATTTTTGGAATTGTCATTTCGTTATAAAAAGAGATCAAGACTAGTCATACCTTACACTAGAATATATTGTGTAAATTTATATGCATATCCTTAAAATATTCCCACTAGTTTCATACCTCCTATTATGGCTATGAGAAATCAATTTTTTTTAGCCTTCAATGGAGGTATCCCACTTTATTTGGTCTAGTATGATGATATACCTACCTTGGATTTAAAAATCCTTGCATATTTTATTGGTGAAACTTCCACCAATCCTATGGAACATATACAAGATATTTTTAATCTTTGTTTAGTCCATAATGTAGTACAAGATAATGTTGCAATCAGACTCCTAGTATCCTCTTTTAAGGGTAAAGCCTTGCAATGGTATAGGGGCCTGCCTCCTAATTCCATTTGTGTTTAGGATGACTTAGGCACTACACTATACACATAATTTGAAGATAAAATTGACCACCTCTCCTTAGTTAGACAACTAGCTATTATTCAATGGGCTCCTCATGAGTTCATGAGTGATTTCAATTTTTGATTTCTAAAGACATGGAATAGAATTCTAGTATTGGTCAAGATAACTCCAAATAATGATTTCCTATATTATTTAAGAGATTTGAATAGTGATATAGTTGTTATGATTCAATAAATGGGTGGTATCACACTCCCCAATGCCTATGAAATTACAATAAGAGCAAAAAATTGCCTAATTTAAGCTAAAAAATTGCCCCAAGACCACCAATGCCTCTATTTCTAAAAATACCTCATACATAACCTTTAATTGATCTAATTCCCATCATAATCAAAGCACCAATGTTAACTCCCACTAGTACTGATGATTTATATGAGGTTATTTCCTTTCTTAAAATCTTTGGTAATGAGTTAGTAGTAATGAAAATGCAACAATCAAAAAATTACAAGCCTTATCAACAAGCTAACCAAGCATACCAACCCAATAGGCAGCCATAGCAAGGTAATTCATAGCTACAAATCCAAAATATACAAGTGAAAACCTCAAACATTTATGATCTACCTACACTAGGTACTTCCAAATCTATTGTACCTATTCAGAATAACTTGGCTCATGAGTATGAGTGGTGTTATCCTTATGCTCAACCACATAATCATAATACTTGTCTTAATGGTTTCATCAATCAATCCTTGATGGTACAAGGCATATCAAATGTTCAATAACATCAAGAAGAAGCCACTACCTAGCAAAAGGATTCACAAAAACCTACTTAGAATGAGGCTACTCTTATAAACTAGTAAGAGGATGATTTTTATGTTGTTAAGTAGGAAGATACATTATTCAATGGTAGAGGTCCCCTGGTAGCAAATACATGTTCAAAGAAAAGAGTAATAAAAACTGATCAAACCCCTAGGGTGGAAAAATCTATGACTTCTAAAGTTTTACAAGAAATTTCAAAATGTAAAATAATATAGAGGCCACCCTTTATGCAAATGGGCCAATGAAAATCAAAAGTGATGACTTTGAATATCATGAAAGAAGACATAGCTCCTACAAAGGCACCAGTGAAGGTTGGTAACATTCATTTCAGTATTGTTGAATAGGTGAATAATACTAATTTTAATGTCACTATGTGGGAAGCATTTTCCATTATAGCATAAAGAGATTTGCTACATGAAGCTTTGAAAAAATTCCAAATAATAGATATAGTTTTGGCAAAGGGACCTAATGCTGAAATTAATTTATGTCAACCACAAACTAACACCAAATCAAGAAAAAATGGTAATCCTCCCCTTTCTACTTCTTGTTTATAGTTGGGAAATATCTTTTTCATAATTTCATGGTAGACTCAGGGGATAGCAGGTTTGTTATACCCAAGAAAATAGTTGATGCTCTCAGTATTAAGTATACACCTATCTCAAAATGTGTGGTTTAGTTAAATGGAACTATTGTTAAAACATTAAGGATAATAAAAGGTTTAAACCTCACCATCCACACATATCCAAGCTTGTCAATTTCCCAAGATATCTCATTTATTGATCTCCCCCCTTATTTTTCCATTTTCCTTTCATGATATTTCACTATAAATGGGAGGGTAACTATCTACTAACTAGTCTCACATATTTCATAGGATGAGGTATGGAATAAGAGTAATAATAAGAGTTGAGTCGATCGTTAAATACCATATTGAGCCATACACTCCTATCCCTATGGACATGAATTGCACATTATAAGATCAAGAAGAAGGGATTAATCATGAAGTTGCAACACATTTATAAGATATCTCAAACACTCATCTAGATGAATGGGGATCAAATCTCCAATTCAATCCTTATGACTATGTGCAAGAAACTAGGTTAGGTACATATTGCATTCATGAAAATGATGCAATCATCTCAAATCTTGTGAAACTAGTTGAAGATATTCAAGGGATGTGGCAACTATTCTTTGATGTATCAATAAGTAGGAATGGTGCAAGGACAATTATTATTTTTATCTCTCCACAAATGGAGACATATTTCTATTCTTTCATACTTTAGTTCAGCTGCACTAACAATGTAGCTAAATATAAATCTTTGATTTGAGGGATAAAATTATCCAAGGAAAGAGGGATAAAGTCCCTACAATTATTTGGTGATAGTGAGTTTATTGTTCACCAAGTAAGATCAAAAATCATAACCAAAAATAACTTGTTGAGATCTTACAAACATATGGTTTGGGACCTATTATAGGCTCCCATTATAACCTACCTAAAGAGATAAAGAGGAAAAACAACCAGCATGTGAAGTTAATATTAAGGCCATAAATTCTTGATAATGCAACTAACTAGCAAGTCTTCAACAGTGGTCAATAAATTGTGAATTTTTTGAGAGAAGAAGATGAATTCTCTGATAGAAACTAGTCAAGACTCCAAGATCAATATGGAGATCAAATCATTCAATTGAAGATAAATAAATTAACCATGGGCCTTTTTATTTTGGAGAGTATCTTCAATTCAAATGATCAGCTAAAAGGTGAAAATAATAACATCATGGTTAATGAAGAGGACTACAAGCCAATAGTCATCTCATAGGGAAAAACATTAAATATTGGAAAGGTATGTAATGATTTTGAAAAACAAAATTTTATTGAGTGTGCTAGGAATTTGATGATAACTTCATTTGGAGTTATCAAGATCTAAGGGGGTTTGATCCTAGTTTAGCCTAACACAAAATATAACTTGACCTAAATACCAAGCTTGTTAGATATAAATAGAAACCAATCAATCCAAAAATAGAACCCTTGATGAATAATGAGTTATCCAAACTAATAGAAGCTAATATCATTTTCCCTATCAAACAATCATCTTGGGTTGCTAATTTGGTCCCTACAAGGAAAAAGAATGGTTAAATCAGGATTTGTGTAGTTTTCAAGGACCTAAACAAAGCATCCCTAAAGGATCATTATCCCCTTCCACCCATAGATCAAATTCTTCAAACTATATCAAGATCTAAAAGGTTTTCCTTTTTAAACAGTTATTCTGGGTATAACCCAATCTTGGTGCAAGAATCAAACCAATTCAAGACTACTTTCACTATAAAATGGGGTATATATGCATACAAAAACATGCATTTTGTCATAATTAATTTTTTTGTTACTTTTTAAAGAGATATGGACATGGATTTCATAGTTTTGATAAATGAGATGATCTTAATATACCTAGATAACATCACCATTTACTCAAAACATTTTGATGCACACCTAGATCACCGTAGGAAATTTTTAAAAGGTGTAGAGAATTTGGAGTTTCCCTCAATCCAAGAAAGTGAATTTTTTTAGTTTATGAAGGGAAACTAATAGGAGACATTCTTTCAAATGAATGTCTTTAAATAGACCTAGAGAGAATAAGTGTTATATCTACATTAGCACTTCCAAGACATAAAAAGGGGTTACAAAATTTCCTCAAAAAAATTAACTTTGCAAGGTTTGTTCCAAATTTTTCCTCTATGGCCAAACCCCTTACTATAATGCTTAAGAAGGGTATCATTTTTAACTAGACATAGGAAGGAAAAGACAATTTTAAAGCCATCAAGTAGGCTATTTCTTAGGCTCCTACCCTAGTCAATCCTAACTACAAGAAGGATTTCATTCTCTATGATTTTGGAGGGGAAGGCAGCATCTCAGCTATTCTAACCTAGTAGAATAAAGAATAATTATAATAGCAAATATCTTATTTTAGTCAATCCTTGAAGGATTATGAAAAAAGTATAGTTTCATGGAGAATCAAGTATATTCTATAATTAAATCTCTCAAAAATTTTAGTCATATGTTCTCCAATAACAAAATTCATCTGATGGTTAGTCACTAAAGTGTCAAAGAGTTCCTACTGAGCTGAGAAATAAATGAAAAAAGAGAAAAATGGATCATAAAGGTCATGGAATATGATGTGAACATCAAAATTATGAATCTTATAAGAGGAAAGGGCTTATTTGATTAACTAGATTCTGATATTAGGACTATTGAAGTAGTATCTGATGCATTATACACTCAAAATGCATCTCAGCCAGCCAATACATCTCTATTTAATAGCTAGATCCATGGCATGGCTATCTTCCTACAAACCAGAAAGTACCCATATGATTTTCAACAATCCAAAAAAATGTATTTTAGACTCTAATCCATTACTTATGTTCTTTTTAATGTAATATTGTTTAGGAAAGATATGAATGGAGTCATTCTAAGATGTATTGAGCACAACCAAGTGTCCCCAAGGTGCTCAAATAATTTAATGATGGTCTGTTAGGTGGACACTTCACTACAAGAACCATGACCATCAAAATAATGAGAGGGGGATATTATTGTCCTAGCATATTCAAATATTCCCATTAATGGGTGATGAACTATGGAAAGTGTGTTTACTTTACAGGAAACCAAAGTTTAGCAGCTCTCCCTCTCAAACCAATCCAAGCTAACCAACCATTTTCTCAATGGGGATTGGATTTCATTAGCATGATCAATCTACCATTGAGTGTAGGGCATAAGTGGGTCCTTATAGTAGCTGACTATTTCACCAGATGGACTAAAGTAGTTACACTAAAATATGCCATAGAAGCATCTATCCTAGAATTCATAGATGGCACAGTCATAAGGTTTGGTGTTCTTTACACCATTATCTCATATAATGCCAAAGATTTTATGGGCACTCAAATGAGTGAATGGGATATAAGGAACAATGTATATCTGAGTACTTTTTCCAATTATTACCCTTAGGATAATGGTTTAGCTAAGTCTACCAACAAAAATATCATAAGGATTATCAAAAGGACAATGGAGGACAACCAAAGTACATGGCACATGAAATTGAAACCAACACTATGGGTTGATAGGACCACTCCCAAGAGATCCATAGGTAATTTTCCATTCATGTTGGTATATGGAAGAGAAGGTAGAGTCTCATTATCAATTAAGTTACCATCTCTATAACTCATTAATATATTAGATTTGATTGATAATGATGAAATGATAGTATGATTGGTGGAACTCATGAAATTAGAATAATTCAAGAACCAGTCGATGAAATTTTTAGAAGCAAATTAGGATCAAATAAAGAGAACTTTTGATGAAAAATCATCTAGTAGGAGATTTAATGAAGGAAACATTGTTCTCAAATGGGATGGTAAAAGAGCTAAACCAAGTAAGCACGCCAAGTTTGATGCAATATGGAGTGGTCCATATATCATAACTCAGTGGAAAGGAGATAATTCATTCTATCTATCCAAGCTTGATGGATCAGAACTACCCATCCTAGTCAATGGGATGTATCTCAAAGCTTACTTTTGAGATTGAAATTCATTCCAAAAAAATGGTATATATTAGGGTTGGTTGTGTTTTCCAATAAGTACTTTCACACAGGTCAACTTATTAGGAGTTTTTGTTTCCTTAGGTTATTTTATTTTTCAATGTTTTGTTCTTGTTTAGGCAAATCAAAACTATTTTCTTCACCAATTAAAGTGTGTTAAGCTTAAAATGACTCGATGCCCAATGAACTAGAAGAATACTGGAAAGAAACTAATTAGCAAGAAATCACCCCATAGAGTTGCCAAAAATGTTGATATTTTTATCCCAAACATGTCAAAGTGTCAAGTAACCTAAGGGAGGCACATTATTTTTTTGTCAAAATGCCTTAAAATGACCTAGGATACTCATTTCCTAAAGCCCAATGGAAACTAGAGATCTGGGTGTAATTTATAACTTGTAAATTGCATCTAGACCTTAGCATCCTGTTATACTCATATCAGATAAAAATTGGAGATTGGAATGAAATTTTGAACTTTCAAACTTTTAAATTGCTTCCCAACCTCCACTTTTTTCACAACTCATGCCCAATAAAAACCATAACCCCACTTGTAATTTGTAGCTTACAAGGTTACAAATTATAACCAAAGTTTTGTTTCCCACCAAACATATACCTCATAGAAACTAGAGATTGGAACTTGATTTTCAACTTGAAAACATGAAAATTACTTCCCATCCTCCAATTTTTGCACATCACTCTAACTGGAAACTATAACTCTAATTACAATTTGCAACTTGTAAAGTTACAAATTGTAACTCAAGTCCTGATTCCCTCTGACTACCCTTCCTATAGAATCTAGAACCCTGATTATAATTTTCAACTTGCAAAGTTGCAAATTATGCCTCATGTTTTACCTTCCCATTTTTAAAGATCCAAGATATCTTATAGAGAGTGGAGGTCAACACGCAAATCACAAATTTTTAAAGATGCAAAGTTTATCCTGAGCTCTAGATTTTTGAACCTCCTACCAACCATCAACCTAGGGGAATTTATTATAGGGGTTATATAAATGAAATTAGGGTTTTTATAATTCATTTTTAATTTGTGAAATTCAATTTTGGAGCTATGTGACCCTACTAAAGACCTCGAACCATAAATCTATGCTCTCACACCATGTACTCAATCCATGCATTCGAGCCATGACTCCTTTATTTCCCACCTATATGGTATTCCTAAATCCATTATATTTTATAGCTATCATTTTCTATTATTAATCTAAACATAGGTAAATTCCCATTTTTTCCTATCTAATTGCACTTCTATGTTTCTCTTCCTTTTACTTGGTGTCACTAGGGTTTAGATTTGTTTAAATTGATAGCATCTCCAAATTGTCTAGTTATCCATCAAGTTATTATCAAGTTTTCAAAAAAATTAATAGAATTCAAAATCTAGGGTTCTTTAAAATCAAATAACTGGTCAAATATTCCAAGTAAGATTCTCTACACAGTCCCCATAGACTTTCCATTTGCTAAAATAATTCCAAAACCCACAAGATTTCCACTTGCATTTACAACCCTATATCGCCATGGACTTTTCATTCCAAAACCATCTAAATTTTTCATCAAAGATTGTAAGTGTATTTTGCAACCACTTTCTTTGCTAAATATTTTCCCTGCTTTTTCAACCCCAATCTCCATCAAAGATTTCACTTGTGTTTTGTACCCTCAAATACTACCAACTCTATAATCAATTTTCACCTAGAAAATTATCTAGAATCCATTTCTATAAAAGAGAAGAAATTCAAATCCAAGGGACCTAGTTTTCCACTCAACCTAGAATCTAACACAAATAATATTACAGGCACAAACCTAGGTCACATTGACCTAGGTGATTTATGGACTAGAATAAATGTTGAATTCAAAAATGAATGGATTTAGATCATTTAAGGCCATGGATTGCTCATGCATTATCCTTCCCATTGATAGTATAGATCCCTAATCTTGTTCTCACATTGGCCAATTACTATGATGCAAATAAGAGATAAGTGTTGAATGATAAAGGGGAAAGGATTATAAAACTGGACCCTAATTTCATAAACTCAGTGTTCCAGATACTTGAATATGAGAGATACCTTGATATAACTCCTAAATCATCAAATAAATTATATCAGGACAACAACACTATATGTCTAATGGTAATGAATAAGTAATGGATAAGGGTTTCTAGGCCTACATCCACAAGATTTCTCAAAACAATTGCAAGGATAGATTTCAAAGATGAAGTGGGGGATTTATTCATACTCTTGTATAGAGTCACTAAAAGCCCCAATGCCAAGATTTTTCAAGACTGGATTCACCAATATATATGGGTAATCCATAAAAACAAGTAATACATTAATTAGGCATAGTTGATAAGTGACTACATCCATAAATAGTAGATGGAAGTCTAAAACATAGGGAAGTTCTATATGACTTCTTATCTAGTCTACATATTAGCCAAAGGGAGAGCCTTCCCAAGACTAAACATAGTAGATGACTAAGCAAACAAGGTTTTCAATTATTGCCCTAACCTAACTCTTGAGGTAAGTAGTAAGCACCTTAGAATATTAAATGATGCATTCATCTACTACATCATAGTCATGTTTGACAAAGAGCTAGAGAAGAAGAGATTTTTTGATGTTGCCCCTTCAAAGATTACCAATTGGGGATCTTATTTCATTCAATTACCCACATAATCATTCATCAGATTGGGGGGATTTAGCTATGTCCATACACCCTCCCAAAGTATGTGAGTGACAAATCAGATTTAATGGAACTTGTGAGGTAACTCATAGAGACTCACAAGTTATTATCAAACAAACACAAGGTGGGAATCTATTTCCCCATTATCATAGGGAGAACATTCATCCTAACCATAATCCCACTATCCATCCCAACCATT
Organism: Torreya grandis; assembly: GCA_037957365.1. Lineage (NCBI taxonomy): Eukaryota > Viridiplantae > Streptophyta > Pinopsida > Cupressales > Taxaceae > Torreya > Torreya grandis. The sequence goes on along the minus strand of JARHVA010003625.1, from coordinate 1,079,606 downwards.
AGGATAACTACTACTTCATCATCTATTACCTTCCTCTTTTCATCAACCCTAAATCCCTACAACTTTTATTGATTCATTCATAGCTTTGGATTACACACTCCCAAAGGTTCCCCTTTTTCAACTCCCTATGCCTACCCCTCCACTAATGTCACTTCCATATCCCACACCCCCAATAGACACATCCATTTCCATTGCACCCATTTCTTCCATTTTCACAATAATCCTAACCCCCATAAAGGATGTAGAGGTAAAACAAATCACTGATACAAATATGGCCACTCAACCCTCAGATGGGGAAGATATTGGCAAAACATCATCTAAATATTTAGCAACTATAACAATAATACACTCAACACTTGTCACTATAATCACTAGTGTAATAACTTCATTTGTAGATTCACAATTAGTAGTGGTAATAAAACAAGATGCCACACCAAGTTGGCTAGTAAAATAAATGGAAGCAGATGGTGTCCCTAGGCACAATGGATTTTGGCTTTGTAGATGCATTCCAGAAATCAAAGTCAAATCCTATAACTATATCAAGGATATTATATGATTTAGTAAGGGAAAAGTATGTAGAGATTGTAGTCCCCCCACTAGAAAAACAAAAAGAAGACCTAGTGGTTGAGGATTACCAGATATCAAAGGTTCACTTTAGTTGTCCTATAAGAGATGGATTGAAACATGATGTTCAATCTAGGATTAACTCTCTTTTTGATAAAATGGATAGTGATAAGGTCACTAAGGATGAATTGACTAATAAGGTTGAATAATTGATTATTTCATTAAATAACTTCATTGAGCCCACTGCCCAACCAACCTAATCTATTACTCAGATCATAGATAGAGAAACACTTGATGTATTGATAGAGATTGGAAACATGGGAAGGGATATAAAAGATTGGGCATAAGAGCTCATCTCAAAGGGAAATAGAGTTATTGATTTATTAATGGATTATTACAAATCCTTGAAGGATGGATGGTTAACTTTGAGAGAACAAATATGCAAGTACTAGGAATAGATAGAAAGATTGAACCTTTTATATCCAAATTTAACAATTGTGGACATAATTGAAACTAATATCCTTATTATGAAAAAGATACTAAAAAATGGTGCAAATCATGAGGAATTGGATAGAGTAACTCAGTTCAAAATAAGAATACTCATAGAGAGTACTAATAAAGCTAAGGTTATATATGACAAGGTCACAGATATGATCTTTGAGATTGAAAACTTACTGAATAAATTGTCATGTCAAGTAAGATATCAAGACCAAATCCTTTCAACATAAGTAGTTCAAGATAAATTTAAAGGAGTGATCAAGAGAGAGTTGACATGAGACACAACATTTAGCTTAAGCTCCATCCACCATTTTATCAGGTACCATAATATATTGGATAAAATGGGGAAAGAGACTCAAGAATATAGGGCTAAAAAAAGGGAACTCTCAAACATAATTACATAATGTGAAATAATACACTAAACTCTTTTGGTCCTGATGAAGATTGTATCTTAGAGATATTCAAGATTTTTGATGCATATATTGAAAAGACACAAGTTAAAAAGGATAAAGAGTCTTCAAAAATTTTGGTTGTAGATTAATTCCTTTCATCAAAAACATTTTGTATATTATATTTCCTTTTGTAAAAAATATTGTAAAGTTACAGATTATAAATTGCAACTATCATTTTGACATCTCTTTTTGAGGAAGAGCAACTTGTAATTTCTATGTTCCTTTTTGACAGGTTAAAAGTTGTAAAAATCAAACTTGTAAATTGCATTTTCATTTTTGACAAGTCTGAGTTGATTAACTGTAAAAGAATTTATTATAAACTATATTTCTAGTTTTGTCAAAATTGGATGACTTATAATTTTTAAAATTCCCAATTGAAAATTACAAGTTAGGTTTTGCAATAATAACCTAAAATTAATTGAAATCTATCTTTTTCTCTAAGTTTGAGTTTTACTTTTGGCACCTCATTGCATGGAGAAGCTATAGGAGGTCAACTAAAGAAGAGGAAGGCATTTCATGAAAAATCTCAAGTTTCCTCCATGCCTCCAATAGTTTTGATCACTCTTAGCAGTTGCATACTCATTTTTCAACTTATTTACCTTGATAAGGATGCCATTATAACTAAAGATCATGCCCTATTTACATGGATTTTTAGATTTTTCATGTTCATGAACTAGGTGTGGAATTTTGTTAATTACATATCTTCCAAGAGAAATTTTTGTATAAATATGGGTACTATGGCATAGCCCATTTATCTTTTTGTTGTTAGATAAATTATTTTGCATTTTTAATAAGTTATCTACATGTTGTAACCTAAAGAATTAGAATAGATTGAAGATTTGTCTTTCTTGTTTGTGTTATCTTTTTGTATGCAAGGTTATTTATGAATTTTTGGATGCTTTTATTCTTAATTTAGTCACAAAAGTTCATTTTTGGTATTATTTTTTCCTTTTGAAATATTGTTTGATAGAAAATAAATAATCTTGTCCCTTACATGAGAAATACCCAATATTACCTTTGGTTTCACATTTGTATGAGTTTGTTCTCCAATAAATTTCAATATATTTATTGTTCTACTATGTTCATTCAAATCAAGAATTAAAATTCACAAAAAATATTTGGTACCATCACCATTTCTAGTTTTACAATTTAATTTCTCACAACTCTTTTCCCTCAATCAAACCATAGTTTAAAAGCAAGATCACTAAGAAGCAAACTTTCCAAATGAGTTGGTAGTTTATCAGTTGCACCAAATTTAGTGAAAGGAACCCAACCTTATTTAGAGGTTCACCTCAATTCTCCAAGGTCTTACAACTTGGAGGTGATCCCATTGTATCATTATATTTTTGCATAGTGAGATACAACATTAAGATGGGTGCAAAATCTATGTGATAGCAAGTACCTAGGCTCCACTTACTCCATTGGATTCAACCATATTTAGTGTTCTTACTTTCATGACCCCTATAATTTACCATACAACTATGTTTTGGCCCACTTAAGCAATGTCAGCTTTGTTAACTCTATAATTTATTCTTGAGTTAGCCCTATAGGCTAGCATAGTCCTTAGTAGTACCCCAATTCATGTTTCTCCTATAGTCCCAATAACCTTTGTGACCTTGGTCCCTCCCAATGAAAAAATTACCTAAACAACATATATGACTATAAGTGATCAATTCTCCTCTGCTCATATAGCTCTAGACACCTCAAAAATTCCACCAATGAACACATAGCCTCTATGGGATACATTTGGGATAACCCCTTCTACTTCAACAAAACCTCAGGGGAGCCCATAGCATAAGCCTACTAAGTAGGCAAGGATAATTTCATGTTTGCCACCCATATATCCTCTAGTTACACCCACAACACCATCATGGGCCTTTTTTTCCTTTACAACGTGTTCCTTAAGACATGGATTTAATCATCCAATTTCTTCTTTTATATTAAATACATAGCTTTCACATGTAAATGGCCCCCAAAACCAAATAAAGTCTTAATTATTACCTTGTGATTCCCATTTTGTATTTCTTCCCTTTTAACCCATGTCATAACCTCCATTTTCCATTACATTTCATCTCTCACCTTCATTTTTCCTCCTCCACCCATCCTCCACATTCCACTTTAGGTGCCACCACCCCTTTTGTCTCATCTTCCATTAACTTGGGAATAATAGTAGAGAAAGCATAGATGGGTTGCATTTAAGCTTCAAGTACATAAATTTCATAAATTATCTACCATAGGGACATTGATATTCATCTACAATTCAATTCAAACTTGGGTAGGATGAAGAGGGTGTTTACTCATAACTTCACCCAAGATGAGGACTCTATTGTATGGAGGATGAAACATGACCTATTATTTGTTGTAAAGAAGAGTACTTCCATAGGGGAGGATAAGATGGCATATGACACAGTCTCTATAATCAAGGCCACTAACAAGCTAAATATGATGTTGATAAAGGACCTCAAAGAGCATGTCAAGACAATGACGTCCCAAGTGAGGATCCCGTTCCCTATTATTTTATTGGTAAAGTTTAAGTTTCCCTTGCATAGTTTTTTTAACCCTTAGAGAGGTGAATTGTGCTACTTAAAATATCAATGGTCTCTTATAAATACCAAAAAAATATTTATATGGAATTATTAGGGTGGAAAACAAATGAAAGAATATGGAAAAAAGTATTGACAAGGGGATGTTCCCAAAGCTCAAGATCATGACTCTCATGGATTTGAATCTATAATGAACATTAATATGTATCATTAAGATCAAACTAAAATATTGGGTTAGGGATATCCATACCACCATTTGTCCCTTGGATAATAGTATAGATCAAACACTTTATTTCTTCAAAGAATTCAACATTATAATGCTCTTTCACCTAGATGGCACCCTACTCAACCTTGGATAATTTGAGGTTCACTTGGAGAACTTAAAGTTAGTAATGAAGAAGAAGGTGGATAATGTAAATATAGATGGGTATTAATACATTATATATCTTTACATGCATTTAAACACAAACATTAACAAATTAAATGAGGTAAAGATCTCCCTGGAATCCCATTTCAAAGCACATGATAGACTACAGACTCAAGGAGATATGTTTTTTGGGAGCTACCTATCAATCTACCAAAGTTGTATTGATAGGAAAACTTGGTGTCACATGCATTTTAAATTTATTATGGTTCCTTAAAGTAACTTTAAAGTGATCCCTCGCCAAGTTCAAGCTAATGCTAATTATGGTCATGATTAGGGAACATGTTGTCATGAATTTGGGTCCCTTATCCTTTTTATTTGCCTATTATAGGATCATTAATTTAATAATTGGTTGTAAATGTTTTGATCCATTATTTATAACAATGGTATTCTATACTATTTTCATTTGTGTTCTATTTCATTTCTATATATGTTGCTTCGTATCTCATTATTAAGGTCAGTAATTTTTTATCAAGACAAAAGGAATTAATACATATTCTATTTTTTCTCATTGTTTTTAATCTTATGATTATCTTTAATTTTTATATGGTAAAGTAAATTATATTAATTTTATAATCTTTAAAACGTGTCTTTCTTAAATATATGCAATAATTAAGATGGGATGCATGTTATTTTAGTTATTTTCTTCATTCTTTCTATTTACTAAAATTGTTATGAGCCTCTATGTGATCAACAACAACCTTGTATGTTTCTGATTTCATAAATAACTATTTTAACTAATCATATTTTTTTCCCCTTTGACTTAATTCCCTATGTGTCTGAATTCCTATCTCATCTGAAACTCATCATATAGTGGTAAAATTATGACTAGGCAAATGTTTGGTCTTAAGCATTAATATTCTCTTGTTTGCCCAAAAACCTTCATTTTATTCATTAATCTTCCCCTATTTTTTATGTTTATTTGGTATATTTAACCTATCCCCTTATTTATAAATTTATAAGTAAATTTTTAGAGTAATAGACTAGTAAAATTGGATCAGGTGGTTTACAGAGTTTTATGCATGTGAAAATAAGAATTGAGTATTCAATAGTATCAGTACATCTCTTTGAGATCTATTATAATAAATATATCTCATGTATCCCAATACTTTAAAATCATTCCCTTTATTTTCCCAACAACATTCATAAAATGAGAGGATAAAATTCCATTATTTCCTCTATGGTCACTTATTGTACCTAATTCAATAGGTGCATTTTGAGGTCCCAATGAAAAGGCAAATAATATACATATTTTAATAATTTAAATCAATTTCATAAGAGAATAAAAATAATTAATAAAATTTTGATGCACAATATTTATTCTATCTTTAGAGCACCATAGACCCAATCATCTATCCAAGAATTACTATATGAAAAAATGTTCATGAGGCATGGAATACCTTGGAAGTTTCATATCAAAGATATATTAATGTAAGAGAATCAAAACTCCAAACTCTTTAAATTTTTTTTGAATTTTTGAGAATGTATAATAATTTTTTTGGATAATATTGCAAAAGGATAAATGACTTAGTGCATAGAATGAGCATTTATGGAGAAAGTATAGAAGATGTGTTCATAATCAAGAAAATTTTGAGATATTTGGATTAAAAATGGTTGCATATTTTTATCACTATTAAAGATTTTAAGTACATGAATGCTATAATTTTTTATGATTTAGTGGGTTATTTCTAGTGCCATGAGGATAATATTAGACTATATAGACAAGATCAAGAATAGGCACTTGAAACTAAGGTAAGAGTTTCAAAGACTGAAGCAAAAAATAAAAAATAGAATCAAGGGATTTTTAAAAAATTAGATTAAAAGAGGAAAATTAAATCTAACTTCATATTTAAAATCAAAATAAACCTTACTTTCCAGTATTAAAAAAAAATCATGACATTTTAGAAAATATTGTAGGATACTAACATCAAAAAAGAAAGCTAATCAAGAGGATGAAGAAAATACATTCCAAGATAATCAAAGTGATGAATGATATCTCTTATATTATTATCTCACATTTATTTTGGTAATAAATGATGGAAATAATTTGTGTTTATTTTTCCAAGTTTATCAAATCACATGACAAGTCACAAATATAGTTTCAACAAGTTAGATGATTCCTTCAAAAGCCAAGTTCAAAAAATCCATCCTAGTTATAGGAAAGGACAACATGAAAATAAACTTATTCAAGGTAAGGGTGAAACAAATTATGTTTATTTTTCTCCAAATTTGGATCCTAAGAGTATTGATCATAATTTCATAAGATATAATGATGAAAACAAATCATACAAGTTTTATAATCAAACTGGCAAATCCATAATTGTTTCTAGTGATTGAAATTTTTTTGAAAATGAGATGTATGTTGATTATGATTAAGTATCTACAAATTTCATAAGTGAATGGGGAAATCCTCTTGAATTTTATTTGGAGGGATTGTAAATTTCTACATAGGTTTTTGTTTCAATAAGAAATAATATTAGCTTTTCCCAAGAGGCTAGTCATCCATCTTCATCAACTCCAAGCAAGTATATATATTTATTTCTACATCCAACCAATCAGATGTTAGATGATAACTATGAGAGGAAGATGGAAAGGATTCAACATCAGGAAGGTAATTTTTTATGATACTTATGATGAAAATACTATGTTTACATTTTCATCTATAGCTAGTGTATTGTCATGAATTTGGGTACATAGATTCAAAATGCATATAGTCTATTAAAATAAATCCAAAATAAAAACTAAGCTCAATACATGGGCAATGTAAGTACATTAATATAATTAAACAAGTAAAATAATATGAAAAGTTACCTTAATTTTGTAATAAATCCACTTCTAAATAAATATGATGTGCCCCAATGACAAGTTGATTATTTGATGTTTGATGTTGGATTAATTTTTTTTACTTATAATTTATAATTAAAATAATGAATGATTTAATAGAATCAAAAATTGGCATGATATGTTTGATCAATGAAGCTCTCTTGATTCACTCATGGAGGAAGGGTTGGTTTAAATAGAATATGGAGGGAGATTTTACAAAGAATTATAATTTATTTACAAGGATATAGAGATGAAGACTCTATATATGAAGGAGATTTATATATTATATTATAAGATTCTAAGTGTTATTATAAGGAGGATAGGTGATAATTATGGACTAGGATTGTAAGAAAGCCTAGTGGTAGGTAGATAGAGGATAGGTGTGATAATTTTAAATTCTTAAATATTAGATAAGATAAAATTAGAAATGAATGAAATGTTGTTAGGAGTGTAATATCATTACTAATTTACATGAGAATAGGAACAAGGTTAGTGTGTGATGAGACAAATTTAGGGAATGTGTTATATAAATGACTAGGAATAGTAGTAAGATAAATTAGATGAAATTAGTAACGAGAGGGAAGTGATTAAATTTAGGTGTATACATTTTTCCCCTATTTGAAATGGAATTGTAATTGGACAAAGTGGAAGGATAAATGTAATTTAAAAGAGTAAATATGGTGATGTGGACTAATAAATTAGGATGAATAATGCCCCATTTAGGGGACATGTGAGGAAGAATAAGATGGATGGCCACTCAAAACAAGAAATCAAGGGTAAGATAGATAAATAGACAAGGAGTAGGGATGATATACCTGTGATATATTATAATAGCTATAAATTGATGATTCCATATGTAAATACATATACACATGGGGTGAAAATGATGGTGTCATAGTTGTCAACATGTCAAAAATGGGAAGCAACTATAATGGGATTACAAAAGGTTACAAGATTTAGATTTATCCTAGGCAATGATGCATGTGAAGGAAAGATACATAGCTAGATGATAAAGGCCACAATATTTTTATGTATCCAAAATAATTATACATGTTTGGAGAGCATAAAGACAAAATAAGATGGTGATTTGATAACATTAAGGATGGGTGTGTCTTAAATATTAAGTCAAGTGTAAGATGAAGGAGATGTTGGAGAATAAATGATATGATTGAGTGACCAAAGGACCAAGGGGGAAGAGTTAGTTAGTATGACTGAGATAACCTTGGATACTTTATGTGGTTGAGTGCTACCTAAATAGTATCCAAAGACCTCAACCTGATGTAGTTATCCCAAAATGGGAAGAATGAAATGATAGATGAGAGAAAGGTAATGAATGGATTAAAGGGTTATTTAAATATATGTGTTATATGTGAATAATAGTAGTGGATTATTTTTAATTTTTTCAATAAATGAGATATGGCATGATTTATATTTATAATTTCCTTGGTAAAGACATATGTAAGGAAGCAGGAGACCATGGTGTCACAGTTGTTGACATGCCCCTTGATATTTTTAGACCAAAAAAAAATCAAAATACATTATTATTGTTTAGCATTTATTTGATTCACGCTCCAAAATGGACTATAAATTAGGGATGGACTATTTATATAGAGTAAGAAGGGATATTTTCTAAAGAATTAAAAATTATTTAGAAATTTATAGAGAAAAACTCTCTAAAGAAGAAGGAGGGTGCTGGAGGAATTATATAATGCATGGAGAATTCTAGATTCTCTTAAAGATATTAAATGATGACTAGGTATGATGAATGACAATTAGTGGGAGGACAGGTCAGAATTAGGGACTAGGCTTGTAAGAAAGCCTAGTGGTAGGTAGATAAGGGATAGGTGGGGGAATTTAAAATTCTAAAATATTAGATAAGACATAATTATCAATGAATGGAATGTTATTAAAAGTATAATATCATGATCAATTAACATGAGAAGAGGAATAAGTTTAGTGTGTGATGAGATAATTTTAGGGAATGTGTTATAAAAATGATTAGGAATATTAGTAAGAAAAAATAGATGAAATTAGCATCAAGATATAATCAAGTAAATTTATGTAATTTTCATTATTACTTACATCCTAAATCTATATTTTGATTATTAATATATACAGCTACTGAACTTAGGAGTTATGTAAAAGCTAGTAAAAGGAAAGAGTGGGTTGATGCTAGGAAAATAGAGATGGATTCAATTGAGCTGAATGATAAATAAACTCTTATCCATCATCCATATGATAAATATTTCATTGGAATCATGTGGGTCTACAAGACCAAAGTAAAGAGTACTAGTATAATTGATAAGCTAAAATCTAGACTAGTTGAAAGAGGGTTTGCACAAACATATGGGGTTGACTATGATAAAGATTTTATACATGTGTAATTTTAAGGTAATATATGACTAGTGATTACTTTATTTAATCATAAATGATGTAAAATCCATCAAATATATGTCAAAAGTGCATTCCTAAATAGATTGATTGAAGAATAAGTATATGTGGGGCAACCACAAGGTTTTGAAGTAAAGGCTAAAGAGTTTTAGGTACATAATTTTAAGAGGTATATGTATGATTTGAATCGATATCCAGGACCTTAATACTCAATAATTTGTAGTTTTTTATAGTAACAAGTATTTTTAAAAAAACAAAATGAACCAACTCTTTACATGTAAGCATTTGGTTCTAATGTGTTATATGTTTGTCTCTATGTAGATAAATTAATATTTATATATAGCTCTATGGATATGTTATATATATTCAAGGAATATATGAAATATTAATTTGATTTAAATGATATCATAATTATGAATTACTTTTTTGGCATGGAATTCTATCAAAATAAAGAGGAAGCATTCATTTATCAATCCAAATATGTACAAGACATGTTAAAGTAGTAAAATATTTAAGATTTTAATCCCATGGACAATCCATTTGTAAGTTGACAAAAGATAATGAAAGAGGAATGGATTTTATTAGATTATGAAAATACTTTTAGGATCATGGTATGAGATTTTATGTATCTCATTATGACAATACCAGATATTAGTTATGGGGTTTCACCATTTTCTACATTTATGGACAATCACTCAAACATTTTGAAGTAGTGAAAAAAAAATTTATATATGTAAGAGGTACTCATAATCATGGTATTAATTTTATAATATAAATTTCATCATGTATAATTATATACATATATTCAAATTGTGGAGGAATTATTGATGAAAAAAAGTCAACTTTAGGTTATTGCTTTACGTTGAGATTTGGTTTGGTTTCATGGTCTTCAAAGAAATAAGATACAATTGTATTATCAACTACTGAAGATAAATATACAAACCTTACATAAACTTTAAAAAAATCATTATGGTTGAAAATACTCTTAGTTTATTTTATAGACTCAACTTGAGCCAACACTATTTGATTGTGATAACAATGTGGCAATATAATTGTCCAAGAATCTAGTTTTCCATGCTAGAACCAAACATATTGAACTCAAACATTATTTTTTCAGAGATTTGGTAAATGATAAAAAATTTCATTGAATATTTTATAATTTAAGATCAAATTTTTTATATTTTCACCAAATGATTTTTTATAATTCATGGAAGACTTATGGAGATGATAGGCATTTCTGCTCTTTGCATCAAAGGGGGAAATGTTGAGTATGATGCCAATGTATATACTTGATAGTTAATGTTATAATTATATTTATTAGTTTAAGATATATATTTAACTCATTTATATCATAAATAAGTTATTTTTTCAATTTTAGACACTTTTTGATAACTTCCTAAAAAATAGATAGAAGTGTTAGTTAGAGTGCAATTCACTGAATGTGTATTTAACTGAGCTCAAATACTTATCCATTCATCCCAAAGTTTTGAGTGAAACTTTTTGGATATAATTTAACTAAAATTTATTTTATTTTATTCAATTTTCTATTTTTTATGGATTTATTGTACCTATCTTGTCTAATGTGCATGAGTTGCTTACTTACTAAGAAAGGCTTCTTGCATGTTAACCTTATCTTGCCAACAAGTAAACTTGGTTTTATTGAGTATAATTTAAGTTATATTATAGTATATTTTTAGGATTATATTTTTAATTTAATTATTATTTAATTAAATTTCTTAATTTATTTTTCACTTTATGTGTATTTTAGGCATAACTTGTCATACAAGTTTTCTTGTAATTGGCTAATTTTAGCCTTTTTTGTTAATAAAATATGGTGCAATAGTTCTTCTTATAAATTGATTTTTCATGTGATTTATATATTATTTTTATAATGTGTATCCATAAATTAAAACCATCAATCATATGTATTCTAATTTTAAGTTATTTAGTAAAAAAAAATTTAACAATCACACTTACAACACTAGTAGATTAACAAATAAAAATTTTAGGATAGATTTGTTGATATATAACTTCAATTTCAAAAAATATGATTTACACTCCATAATTACATAAAAATATTAATTAATTATGTAATAAATAGATATGTGTAAATTGTAACAATTGTTTCCATTATAATTATATAAATAAAGATAAGTTAGAGTAAGAAATAATATGTAACACTTATTTTGTTTTATGAATGCATAAGATAAATAATTATAAATAATAATAACATTTGTGCCACATTATTTTCAACTTGAATTAACTTTAACTAAATAAACATATATAACCAAAGTTATAGATTTTATGTCAACAATATGTGTAGGTAGCAGTTAATCATCAGGCAAGGGTTGGGATTAACTCAGTCTATTACACTTCTCCCATTTTTTTTGGTTTATATTCCTCACAAGAAAATATATGGATTCAAGGAAATGTATATCAATTTTATTAATATTAAAAACATATAGAAAACAAATACAATTTTAAGTGACTATACAATCACTATACCCAATTTTCATGCATGTTAGTACTAATCGAGAAGTCAGTATTAACTAGTGATACTAATCCAATCCTGTGGAAATGGCCTATCATAGATGATGAATTGGTTTCAAAAATAAATGAAACATGTGATTTTTTATCCCTAATTTTCACTTCTAAAATATATCAGAGTTAGATAGTCAACCAAAAAATCTAAGTATTGTAATCTATTTAAGACTTTATATATTTAGCATATGCCATTTTCAAAACATAAGAATCAATCTCAATCTTTTACATTCTGATATATGCCTTAATTTCATATCTATTTATCTAATTAAATTTTAAATTCCTATCCTAATTAGATTATTCTCACCCATTAATCCAAATTAGGGTAAAATAATGAGAAATATTTACACTCTTTATTTCCTTTACCATTTTTAATTTTTCGTCCACAAGAGTATGGTTTTCAATAAAATGTGATATAATAGTTTTAAACATACATTTATTAAACCTTTTATCATTGAAACCTTGGAATTTATAATTCATAATCCATTAAATACAAAATAATTCCTCAATTTCACTAATAAAAACCATGATTAATGTTAAAAAATCAACACACAAAGGAAGAGAAACCCTAAGAGATGGAAAAGCCCTAAAATTAGAATATGAAATGAGTCCAAAATAGAAAAAACTTAGGGTTAATAGATAAAAAAACATTAGGTTCAATGTAAGAATGCCAATTTCATAAATATGATTCGGGTTGTACACAACAAAGAATTATAAGTCACATTACACATATTCAGAGCTTGTACAGAGAAAATGATACAACTTGAATACCACTAGGTGTATTTATTCCCACTGTTTTATTAGTTACTTTATTATTAAATTTTATAAACATTTATCTATTAGAAAATATATTTTTATGATTAAAGGTAAATTATATATTGACATTCTAGACACATGAGCATTGATGTTCATTCATAGACCCTTAGTGGTAGTTAGAACACTCATGCAGATAGGGAGGAGATATGGATTTTATGGTTCTTAGGTCACAAGAGTTGGGATTTATGTTAAGGTATATCTCTCCTCCTTTTTACCATAAACCATTTTCATATCTAGTATTAACTTTAAGCAAAATTTAGAGGTTTTTACTAAAACTTTTTATTTTAGCCTTCCAAGTGCACTTATTTTTTTCCACTTTGATATGTCTAAACACACACAAAACACCAAAGTTTGGAAACAGGCAGACACCTAATTTTTTTACAAGACTATATATTTGATATAGTATTAGTATTTTTTGTTTACTTTTGGGTCATTGTCCAGATTAGGCTCTTATTTTTATTTTTCATGTTTTTCTCATTCTCTTGTCTTCTTCTAATTTTATTTTTATTAGGATTTCCTTTATTTTAGTGTTCTCTCACTCCCACCCCCTCTTCTATTTTTGGGTCTCCAATTTTTTTTTTTGTCTTTAATTCTATTCATATTTTTTTTGTGTTTTGACCAAAATCAAGTTGCTCAATTTTCATCCTATCCAAGATCATCAATTTGATCTTGGTTGCATTTGGTTTTGTGGGCCTTTTCCCCTTTCACTTTTATTGATGATTGATTCTCTTTTGTTAAATTTTTTGACTGTTATATGTAAACTTTTCATGCCAATAGGCATTATTTAGAATTAAATATGTCTATAAGTACTTTAATTCAATAAATCTATAAGTACATAAGTATGGTAATGCATTTAGGGAATCAAGGAAGAAACTTAGGATTGGAATTTATATCCTATCTTTACACTCTACATTTTAATATTTCTATCTATTGAATTGTATGCACCCTTTATATCAAAATTGAAATTGAAATAGTGTAATATCATGTAAAATTTACTAATTTCATACATCTCATATCTAAGGATAAGTGTTGGATATTCATATTACACTAGATTGCTTGCTAGACTACATGAATGTTAATTTTAAAACTATGTAATAATAGGGATATAACTAATGAAGACCCCTTATAACTACCCTATTTTTTATTCTCTTTCAATGTCTCTTGGAGTGGATTCAGACTTGGATAAATTAGAATAAATTTTAGAAAATTTTCACATTAATTCCATAATCTGAGACATGTTCTTAATCAAAAGGCATAATTTAAGTTACTTAAAAAGATTCATATTATTATGATAATAGCTATCTAATATATAAAATTAGATTTAAAAATTAAAGTTTATCCATTAACATTGACAATAAAATTTTGGTCATGATCAAAATATAGTTGTCTAATTTTGTCCACTTTTCTCAAGTTTTTCTTATTTGCTTCAAACTTCTAGTTTTACCTCAAAATTAATTTCAAACCAACTTTAAATCACTTTATCTTTGAACAAGTAAGTCAGAATTCAAATATTTATCTAATAACCCATCTTTTCAAGTTTGAATTTCTAATTCA